>JAOXJM010000003.1:1996496-2019543 GCA_026413425.1 Tringa solitaria
TCACTGGTGTTCAAACACACCAGAAAATAAATATAGTTAAAATTACTTTATGCAAAGAAAAACAGATAATTTTTGACACTTACAAGGTTATGATTAACTATTTGCATTATGTGTTAGTAAAATCATGTTTCTCATGTTTACAATAGGCCACTGTTTTACACAGAGCTGCTAAACGTCTGTTATTACCTAATCTTTTTAAAATGTCAAGCCCTTTTTATCCTGATGAATTTCACTCCTTACAGATATACTTTTCACATATCTAAATCCTTTTTTTTAATATAATGATGAGCAATGTTATCAACAAAGCTAAAAAAAGATATTTTCAGTATTTATGTTGTTGGATGCTAGTGAAAGTGAACTTACTGATTTCTTCTTCTGTGGGGCAGCAATAGCATCTCACTTGTATCCCTGTCTGTTTATTTTAACAAACTTTTAGGAAATTGGTATCTTTGACAGCACTAACAGCTACCTATTACCTTGACTGGAACAGGCTGACATTCAAAAATAATTGTAGGGTGCCCTTATACAATGTGACTGTTCAAGCTTCATTCCCCTAGGAAAGCAGAATACAAAAGGGAGCAGATTTTTAAATTATCTACATCAGAAAAATTCTAGTTTGACTTTTGATTTTATTTAAAGCATATTAAATACTGCTCATCTCCTGAATATCAGAAGCTTTAAAAACAACATCCTTGTCTAAATCTTTTAATGGAAAATAACTGGAAAGACAAAATATTCCATTATATCTCTAAATATTTGCCTTGCCTTTTAAAAAGGCTTTCCGAATATATTTCTGATGCTAGATATGGAAATGAAATAGTCTGATAAAAAACTATGTTGCAGCTCCAAAGTGAAGTCCCAGAATTGATTAAAAACTCTGCCTTACCCAACCCACAAGGATATGGCCAACATGTTCTGTTGATCCATCAGGTTTCCTGACTTCCTGAAGTCGTCTAAGGAGATCTGATCGTGATTAAAAAGAAGAAAAGAAACTTCACTTCACGAACCAGATGACTATAAATTATGTGCAATAGTAACGTAGACAAAGACTGTTTGAGTTTTACCTTCATGTAGAGGAATTAGAGAGTCCAATGTTCCAAAAATTTGGTTCAACTCTTGCTCTGTCATTATGGAAAGTTTAAGCATTGGGTCATGATAAGCCTGAAAAGTAAAAAAGGGAGCTCTGTAATTCATATACCATTGGTAATTGAAAAATTAGTGATAGCATTTAAAGCTCCCTGCAAGTAAAACCAGACTAATTGCTGAGAATATTTTAAAGTTTCATTACCATGTCTTAAACTGCCAAGTTCACATTTAAAAAAAAAAAAAAAAGCGCAGCACATTTAACTGTTTCAGAAAGAATGGAAAAATAGAAATATGTTTTGGTTCTTTTGCCCCTCTTATTGCTGGTAGCAATTATAAAAAGCAAGGATTATTTTAAGTGACATGAACCAAGGCATATTGTTAGTTGTGTTGGGCTGTTTGTTTTTTTTTAAAACATACCTTTTTTGCTAACTTCAGATCTTCTATCAAGTCTTCTTCTCCCTGGGAAAGTTCAAAGATAGCCTGTAAAAAGAGACACAAATATTATAAAATATCTTTATTTAATCTGTACTCAACTTCTTGAGTTGATATATTCTGAATAGCTGTCTTAATACCACATAGCAGAATTTCTCTGCTAAATCTAATTGCAGAAATAAAACAGGGCTTTATTCCATTGCTACAGAATCATGTGCAGTCTTTTTAAAGGAGAGCTCTATCGGGTTACTCATAAAATCCTTGTCTGAAATAGCCACAGAATTAATTATTTTTTTTCCAAACAGATGTGTTTCCAGATGGGGGAGCCATCTTCAGTGTGATATTTTGACTCAACTATAACTTAACCATTTATACAAACTAGTTGCATAGGAGTTTGTTGTGTTCCATTTTAAAACATGCAGCGGTAAAAGTGTCAGGTGGTCTATTAAGTAAAAGAAAGATCTTCTTTAAAACATTTACTTGGTAGTGAGCATTCTCATTTCAATACCAGGTTGTTTTCTCGTTATGAAGGCTGAGCTCTGCTTAACTGTCGGCTGATGTTAAGTTACTTCTCTTTAAGCAGATTTGAGACTTTAAAGCTAGAAGATTAAAAATAACCACCACCCTAATACACTGGCTTATCAAAATAATATTGTATTTACATATTGCATGATTTCATTCTAAACTGGGGTAGAACAGAAGTTAACAACGTTTTGGTCAGCTGGGATTACTAACTTTACAGTCAAGGCTTTCAACCTGCATAAATCATGGGAAAACATTTTCAGCTAGTGCAGACTCTGCTCGCTTGATAATATGCACGCACAGAAGGCTCACCATAGTGTGAGTTAAGTGACAGCGCACACATGGAAGTAGTTCAGATGCCCTGTTGAGCCACGCAGTGTAGGAACCAATATAAAGCAGAACCCTCATGCAAAACTTCCTGGAATACAGCTCATTTATTTGGGCTCTATGAAGGGTCCTGGTTTCTGCCTCAAAGCAGTAATGACTGTTACGCTGCACATACAGTTTCTACAGTTTATTTTTCAATAAGCTGCCTTGGAAGTTCTCAATTTTAAAAGTTATTTCCTATTAATTCTTTTACAATGTTAAAATCTGCACAAGAAATGCTTGATGTTACTGTTTTTTGATTTATGACTTAGTCTCTGAAATATTCTCAGAGAGATTGTTATAAACTGTTAATGCAGCTAGAAGTTTCTGTAGAAAAAAAAGTATTCTTGATTCCATAGGAGCTCTGTCATTGGCTGTAACACAAACTATTTAGACTTTGTCATGTACAACACATTAAAACCACTGAGGTATGATGTACTCTTTTTTTCTTTTGCTTTGGAACATACATCTTTTGATCAATATTTCATCTTTCTAGCTCTGAAAGCTTCCTGAAAGCCATTCTTTTCCAACAAGGGAAATGATTATATATTTCTGTGCATATATATCACCTGTTCCTGAAATAGCACACTTACCTATCATTACTGGACTAACAAAATGAAACATCAAAATATCAAGCATCACTACAGAAACTGTCATAGACAACATGTACACACATGCAGCCAATCACAGTATAATATGCCTTAGTAACTTCACATTTATTAAGGAAATGAAGATTTTAACAAAAGAATATATTCATCTAATATAGCCTGAATTATAAAGACTAGAGATGGAATTCTGCTTCTAGTGGAGGAGGCAATGTTCTGTTTCATTTCAGGAGAGCTTTGAGTGCTACACTAATGCCTACTAGCATTCCTCAACTCTGTGCTTTAAAATGGCTTTTGAAGATGAAATTTATTGTTAAAAAAAAAAATATACCTCTTGACGCTTGATTTCTTTTGATGTAAGCATTTGATTGACACAAACATCAAAGGTCTCACTCCATAGCTTACTGTCTCTCCGCTTTGTGTTAGCAGGGGGCATGTTTCGAGACCATGGTCGTGCACTGAACAGATCTGGGCGACTCTCACTGCGGAAACTGATGGACCGCTAGAAATATATAGAAGAAAAGTTTTTATTGTTAACAGAGTTTCACTTTACACATTTTTTTTCAAAGAAATACATAGTTAAGTACAACAAACAAGCATTATCTAATTATTTTTTACTGTGACTTAATAACAATGTTTAGCATTGGGAATTCAATAGAAATTATTTTAATACATCCTTATGGAAGTCCAGTACTTCCATTTCTGCAGTGAACTATGTCCATGTCTGGTTCTTAACACATTTAAAGCTACGCAATTAGGTCATATACCATGCAACAAGGATAAACTACAGAGATAATTGTAGAATGATACAACACACTAACTGATAAAATACAAAGTTTCAATTCAGTAAACAGACAGGAATTACTCATGCATTACACATCTGCCTCACTAGATCCCTAATACTTAAAAATATAGAAACAATGCAAATTTTAGAGACAAAATTACTACGAATACTTTTTTGGTTCATTTTAGAAGAAAGATTCAATTGTTACACAGGAACTCTGGAAAGCTAGGACAGCAAAATCCGGTAGATAAACTCATCTTGTGTATCAACTGAAATTCAATAGAATTGTTGTGGTTTTATTTATTTTTGGGGGAGTGGGTTTGTTCAAAGATGTCTGTACTGTACCTCAAGGATATCAGATTAAAAGGTGCATTACATCAAACACATATTAATGGTTTAACAAAAAAACGTTCTCAGTTGGGCAGTAACAGGATTCGTAAAGTGAGACTGCCCTTCAAAACCTTCCCTCTTACCTTGATAAGTGTTTTGCTACCTGATGGTAATTTATCTTTTTTTTTTTGTAAACTGTCAGAATCATGAAAGATTTGATTGGTATAATCATTCCAGATATATCCATAAGCAGGATTAAGTAATTAGTGCTATAGTGCTCTAACTGAACAAACTGGTTTTGATACCAGTTGAAAGGATTTCTTCATGTAACGCCCTGCCTGTTCAGACATATAATGAAATCAAGAAACTAATGCATACAGAAAGGTGTGAAACGGATATCTGACTGAAAAGAGAAGAACAATCACATGATCTTTAAGGAAAAGGTATGTCAATATTCAGATGCTAACGTTTATGACAAGCAACAAACCAGATTCTTTTCACACCACTTGCTCCTACTTATTTTTTAGCATTTGAAGAAATGTGTTAAACTATTGGTGCCAGCAGATAGCAAATTCTGAAATACCAGTATTGTGTTCTACTGGTGGAGAATCTTTATTAGTATTTCTGGAGCCTCTGAATTGTGATGATATGTACCTGCATCTCTGTTATCCATTATGTGGTCTGGTCTTAAACTACAATAAAAACAAGTCCAAATTTAAGTAAGACTTGAGAGCTCTATTTGTTTGTAGACTCCTAGAAAGAGTTCAGGCTAAAGATGGATACTTTATGCTCTCACTGTCCTATTTTGAAAAAAAATCCTTTCCTGCTTCCTTAAAATTAGAGGCTTCTTTTTGAGGTCCTATCTCTGATATGCCTCAGGTATTTCACATTGTTGAAATACTCTACATTTTTGTTGTTATTTAAAACCTGCCTTACGTAACAGAATGTCTTTCAATTGCCTTGGGTAAGAATATTTAGAACAAAATAAAATCTCTTCATTTCCAGGTTAAAATCAGCATATATGGAGTGCAATATTTGAAATTCCCCTCTGAAGACAAGAGACCAAGAAATGCAAGCAGTGCCTATAAATACAGTATGTTTTTAAAATATCATAAGACATATTACATAAATAAAAACTGTGCCTTTTAACAGAGCCCTACTTGGAACTGAAAAAAACCCTAAAAATAAACGCACACACGTACACATATACCAACCTTCCAAAACTTTGCAAGTCAGGTGCTAGTCTTCCTTCAAGAGTTAAGAGGATAAAGAAACACATGTGAAATTACACGCTTAATTCACGCTTGTTTATAATGATGAATCATGGAACCCATCATTTTCACATGCAAATGGAAAGATTAAGGAAAAGAGGCAGGTGTGTTGCATCTACACATCACCAATCATGAGAATGCAGCCAAGCAGAACAGTTGTCATTCCATGACCCAAGGTGGAATGCCCCTTTCCATGCATTTCCATGTGCATCGTCCAGTATATAGCTTCTTTGTTTGTGGTGGTACTTTCTTAAAGGAATGTTTTATGTTGAATGAAGAAGGTACTTACAACAAATAGCACCAGACAGGCTGATTATTGAAGTAAATGCCTTGATCTTTAAACCTTTTAGCAAAAAGTCATATATTGTGTTATAAAATGGCATGCACCTGTAACAGCGAACTCAAACTAAACACAGCGATTTGCAAAAAGTAAGCTTTCACATCCACTGACAGTAATGTTTCCTTACGCTGCATAAGGATGCTTGATGCTATTCTGTACAACCCTACACTGTCTTCCATTGGGTGAAAGGGGCACAAAAAGGCTGAGAGACTCAAAAGGAAACCAAACTCCTCAAAATCCTGCTGGCTTGTTTAGCATCTTTGCTACCTGGACACAGTAAGTATATATTTAATTGATTTCTCTCATGCATCAGCCTTTTAATTAACCCTACAAAATGTAGCTTGCTTAATATTAATAAGGAACATTGAGGGTATTTATTAGTGGAAAGGGAAATAAATGTTTTAAGGTGTTATTTAGCAACGAGGACAAATTTCACTTTAAGAGCAGGTGGTTTCTTTGCCTGGCATATTTCCTTCTTTTATACACTAACACAGCAAAGGTAAAACCACTGACTGACTTATCCTTGTGCCCTGAAGTCTAGTTAGGCTGGGCATCACATACTCCAGTGTGGAATCCAAATTTATTTTAACATATTATCTTCTCTTTTGCATACAAATTGTAGAAATTGGCTTGCAAATCTATGAAGAGACTAACATATCACCAGGGAAATACTATTTAACACTAAAACTAATACTTTGTCACTTGAGAGGCAAGCATACTTGAATCATTAATGCTGTAGGAGATAAGAATAGAAATGAGATGTTAACCTGATATATAAGCCTAATTAAAGAAATCCCCAAATAAATAATAAATTATTTCAATAAAAATCTCTCATAGTTTAAGATTAATGTACAACATCAGTTTAACCATCTCCGTTCTACTACTTTCTTTTTTGGCAAATAAACAGACCCATTTCAATTTAGTGGATCATAGCCCTAAATTGGAGTTCTACCAGAAATTTTTAAAGGTATTTAAAAAGAAGTTTAAAGTTAGTATCTTTGGTTGGTACTTTCCATGAAGGGGGAAAAAAAAACAAACCCAAACCAAACCAGTCATGTGATAGAATCCCATTAAAGAACTGTAGGAATGTCAAAACAATATTTTTACATCTCTTCTTTTATAAATATTTTCCTAGTTTCTGGCTTCCTTAAAAAACATGTCCAGCACACTGGTTAAAAATTATGCCCATCTGAGATTATTAAAATTTTGATATAATTCCAATGATCTGGGGAAGAATCCAGCCACAACTGCTAATTTTGTTTACTGTATCTATCTGACTACAATACCTTTCACTGGCTGTTACAGGACTGTTACTATGAAGGGTCAATGTGTTGCTGATGTTAATTCATGCAATTAACAAACATTAATTTCAGCTACAGTAAAGCAAACAGCTTCATGTAATGGGAAACAGGAACTTCACATCAGAGCCCTAGCATTCAGAACTGATGTTAAAAAGAGTGTTGTTCTTAATGATTTTTAAAAATTTCCAGTGTCCTAAGATAGATAAAAATAATTTCGACTCCTGACTTAAATTCAAGACACACTGATGAAGACTGAAGTTGCAAAGGAAGCTAGCCAGACTTTAATTTCTCTCTTCAGCATCAGCTGGAGTTCTTTCTCTAATCCTATTTTCAGCTTTTAAGGCGAACAGCACAGCTGTGAATAAGACCAAGCAGAAACAAAGAGATCATCATAATCATTAGTATAGCTTGATGCAGACTGAAAATACAGCTATGAAATAAAGTGGTTTTCCAGGTGGATAAACAAAAAAGAATACCTGCTTAACATTTGGTATCCTGCAGATGTGCATAGAGACTCTGTCAGAGATCAAGCTAACAGCATTATATTAGTCAGTTAGTCTACAGTGCTCTATGTGACAGAAACAGAGTGACTAAAAATAGTCAAGAAAACCAGAAAGCAAGCTGGAAAGACTTTGCGTGTTTTGTTACTTAGAATCCTTGTGGAAAAGTATTGACAATAATGTTGAAAATTCTAATAAAGTTAAGTAGATACACTAAAAAAAAAATCAAATACCTCTGAAATCAATAGAATATGGAAAACATGAAAAGTTGCTAAGAATATAGCTCAAAAGACACAACACAGACCTCAGACACAGAAGTGTTTCTCTTCAACCTGCATGCAGAAAGTCCATTAATATAAAGTGGGAAATTATGCACAATAATTTATTTTTTTTCATCTTACATGTATCTTCCATTCAGAAAGAATATGTAAGAACGTTTCTTTGAAATGCCATACAGGAAACTCAAAATTTCCTAATTCTTTTTACTGATGCTGTTGGAGTGGTCTTTTTGGATGGATGTACTGTGGGCTTTGTTTTGTTTTCTTCCAGGGGAAGAAGTTGTTTGTTTTGGATGTTGTGGTGATGATGGCAGTTTTCTTCATTTTACAGGTACAGAATATCTAACAGCAATGCAAGAAGAAACATGGGTTTTGACTGAAATACCTTAACAATAGAGACACATAAAAGTTTATCCGCTAAGAAAAATCAACCCTTTTTTCTTTTTACAGGCATCACACCATGAAAATAAATCCTGCTCTACACTATTCCACAAGGCACAGCAACAGCTATGTCAATATATAATAAAAAAAGGTATATGTGCCTCCCAGAATGTTTCTAAATAATTTCAAATGGGGCACCCCAGCACAAGAAGGTCAGTCTTTTTTTATCCTGTTCTATTGTTGCTGACAAAATCAGATAAGAAGTCAATTTACAGCCAGCCATGAAGGCAGTTGCATGAAGCTATGAGAGACATCACCAGCATTCATCACGTGGAAATGGATTCAGACTAGAATTTGGAGAACATAAAGGTTGATTTCTCATCGCAGCTCTTTCAAGAATGTGGTTACTTAGAGGAGATGGTATGAATAACATCAGTGTTTAACCTGCTTAGAAGCAGTTAATTAAAATATATTCTTATAATCAGTACGAACAGAGCAAGACAGGAAGGATCACAACAGTAGGACTCGCAACAAAGCCACTGTTTTCTCTCCTATATTTGTCAAAATTTGCCCTGAAACACATTTATGTAGCTCTCATCTCGGGAAGCTACTACTACATGCATGAAAGGAGAATTTGTTTCGGATAGTCTAACTCAAACTTTATTAAACACAGTATTGTACTGGACAACCCAGTCTCAGAGGCTTTCCCTGCAGAAGGACAGCCTAGGTACGTAAATGAGGACAACAGCTGTTTAAGGCTGTGAAAAGGGAAGTGCCATCCATGCTCAGAAGCAGTTTAGCCAAAAATTAATTCACTTTCCACACTCCTCACAACTGGAACTAATGTAGTCCTTCCAGAGTCAGGCCAATTTTTTCCTGGAGGCAGACTATGGAGTAGATTTATACACCCCAGGGAATACAGGCCTCTCTGCTCTAGTCACGCTACAATACACCTCCTGGATCAAACCCAAGCTCAGCCATTTTGCCGTTCCTCCAACCCACACGTGCGGCTTTTGTACACAGATGTCTGCACTTTCAAAATCACAGGAACCAAACACAGGAAAACCAATGCTACAGAAACCCTGTAATATCTGTTATCTAGGTAACTACCACTACAGAAAAATAGGGTCTTTCCCATGACTTTTCATTTATTTGCCATAAGACTCCTAGCTTTAAGGTTTTCTTTCTTTCCTCCTTGAGATTAACAGATAGCTTCAGAAATGCTCTAATTAAGCTAATTTTAAGTAACATTTTTAACACATTCAAGATATTTTTTATTTCCTCTCAGCAAAGAAATGAGGCTTGCTAAATAATTTTCTTTAGATGTCATTACTGGCTTCTTACATAACTCTTTTCAGAGGAAAGAGTCCGGCCTTCTAGGCCCGACCCACAGCTGCACCACAGCTCCCAGCTGTTTGCCCCTCAGATAACCATTAGCAGTTGAGTATCCAAATGTTTTGCAGTTTCTGGATGTGAAGGCACAAATACTTCATAAAGTAAAGTTTCATTAGTCTCTAGGTACGTTAAATATTATGGATCTAATCTATAATATAGAAACTCCAATTACAAAATTATTTCATTTCTAAAATGCATTTAAATTTTTTCTTACCCTTTATTAATTTTCATCACCAGCTTCGGAAAATGACATTTTCCCAATTGTTCACTAACTCTTTTGTTTAGGAAAGGTCACATTTCACTACACAGAAGGAAATTCTACAGTCCTACATGACTAAATATACCAAAAGTAACATTTTCAAAGAAACCAACGAAAATTAATAGCAAGCATCATGGAAAATTCTGTTCATCAAATTTAAAAAGAAACCATAATCCTTTATGGTACAGGTGCAATAGTTTTCTTACTGGTAGTTTAAAAACATTGATTATCTGTACAAAGAAGTGGGTTTTTTGAGGTGAGAGTTTTGAGTTTTTAAGTTGAGTGGCTCTATAGTGCTAAATTGCCTAAACCTGTTTGGCACATTACAATGGTGGGGGTGCGTGTGCGTCTGTGCAGTTCCCATTCCCATGCTAACCCCAGGAGAAATTGCAAGTATCTGTGCATTCCCCTTTTAGCAACGCAGTTTAATGCAGCAATGCATTTATTGTCATTACCTGAAGCGTCTGGCTGAACCGCTTCAGTGGAGTGGCCCGTACCGGAGGAATAAGACTCGCTAGTGATGTGACTCTGGAAAGCGGCTTGACTCGTTTGTTACTGGGCTCCTGTAGTAGAGGAGGAGGAGGACAAGGGGAAGGGAAAAAAATGGGGGGAGCATAATCAGATAAACATTGCTACCAGTTTTGCTGATTTTCCTAAGAAAGAATTTGTAAAAAGCAAGTTTATAAACCTGATACATAATTAGGGTTAAAAAAAAAATAGCAGTTTTAAAAGCTGACAATGACAGATTACTCTTGGCTGGTACACACAGATCCTGGAAACAGATGAAAAACGTAATCCCACAGAAGTTGGCATGGCTGAGAGCAGGGGAAGGGAGAAAGGTAAAGAAAAGCAAAATCATTTTATTATATTAACTCATTCTTAAAAGAGACATGTTCAGCAATGCTCTTCAGCTAATGCATGTTCTGATAATCTTGTCATTGAAAGGAATACTTTCAAATAAGAAAAATTCTGTTTGTTTCTTTGCTTCTGGCACTGTCAGCAAGTGACTATTCAGTTAAATGTATTTTATTCCAGAAAAATATAATTTAGAAAGAAATCTCTAACTGTCATTGTCCTTTGAGTGCATGTTGCTATGGAAATACTTATATATACAAACATATTAATAACATGTTTACATATTTTTAAATTTTGAATTAAAAAGGAAAATTAAGCAAAAATCTACCATAGAGCATTCAATTAAATGCTTTTTTAAAATATATACTTCTAACAGCACTTATAGTAATACACAACCACTTCAATATAATATGCCAATTGACCTGCAGATTAAAAAAAAAAAAAAAAGCATTAACAGAAATCGTAACACAAGGAAAAAGCAATTATAAATACAGAAAAATAGAACAGTTACCCTTGGCTTCCTACCCTCCATCTGACATTTAATGGATCTTGAACAGCACATGCAAAATGCAACTTTTGACAGAGAAAGAGCCAAACCTTCCAAGTGAAGTTAAAAAACCCATCCAACATCATATCTCAACGACATCCTAAAGCAGTTCATCTTTCTTTTTCAGCCATGCTTATAAAGTTTGCGTAGGCTTGCTGTGCCTCCAATTTCCTAGACACAGCTTTAAGAAAATGAAGCATGCTTATTGTCCTTTTGTTGAGAAATCCGAATCCTTCTGGAAGTAATGCAGATTTGTCATCCTTCCTGATACCAAAAAATAATAAATCTCAGCAGCGATGATCATCATCTGTGTTACTGGCAAGAAAAATTCTCTTCCATTAGTACAGCAACAGAGGAAAGGTGAGAAGCAGCTACATATTTAATTTACTTCTCAGCAGGCAGACCTGGAAATCCATGAACGCCAGCTGAGATGAAGGACAAAGTGTTTAACCCTCTAGCAAAAATAATGTATTTGATCACACATGAAACTGGCATTAAAGAACTTTAACAGCCTAAATCAAGTTACATCCTTATCTTCACTGTTGCACTGCTATTCATATTCCTCCCTTTTCAGCAGCCATGTCTTTGACACAGGTTTTTGAAGGAGGTTTTTTTTTTTACGTCATTGCAGCAGCAGTAGCATACTTATCTACAGCATCACCACCATCCCCCCAAAAAAGATGAAAAATCTTTGAGATTCCACACTAATTCTTCTCTAACTGGTGGCTCAGCCATCAGCTGTTTCTTTTTTATTATTATTCAGAATGCCAGTCCTGGTGCACAAATAACATCCCATGGCAGAGCCTGCCTGTTATGAATTGTGCTGCACTGCAGTGAAAAGGACATGAAGTTCCAGACAGTGCTGGGCAGTGCTACGCCAGCAGCACGGCTTTGCTACTAGCTCTACCTTAGCAGCAAAGGTTACTTAGGCATGAGTATCACACCCTGAAAGCAAAATCTGGAAATCATGACTGTATGGACTTTCCATAAGACAAGGAGAGAGGAATTAGGATTAATCAAAAAGATTTCTCCTTCAAGTGTAGGTCCTGCAACCTGGGGAGGAATAACCCCATGCACCAGTACAGGTTAGGGGTTGACCTGCTGGAAGGCAGCTCTGCAGAGAGGCACCTGGAGGTCCTGGTGAACAACAAGTTAACAACGAACCTCCGAGAAGGTGAATGGTATTCTGGGTTGCATTAAAAACAGCATGGCCAGCAGGTCGGAGGAGGTTATCCTCCCCCTCTACTTCACCCTGGTGAGGCCACATCCGGAGTATTGTGTCCAGTTCTGGGCTCCCCAGTTCAAGAAGGTCAGGGAGCTGTTGGAGAGAGTCCAGTGGAGGGCTACAAAGATGATCAAGGGACTGGAGCATCTCTCTTATGAGGAAAGGCTGAGAGAGCTGGGTCTGTTTAGCTTGGAGAAGAGAAGACTAAGAAGGGATCTTATCAATATCTAAGGGACGGGCGTCAAGAGGATTGGACAAGACTCCTTTCAGTAGTGCCCAGTGACAGGACAAGAGGCAATGGGCACAAACTGGAACACGGGAATCTCCACAAGGAATTTCCTTGTGTCTGAACATGAGGAAAACCATCATTACTTTGAGGGTGAGAGAGCACTGGAACAGGCTGCCCAGAGAGATTGTGGAATCTCCTTCTCTGGAAATATTCAAAACCCGCCTGCATGCATTCCTGTGCAATCTGCTCTGGGTGACCCTGCTTTGGCAGGGAGGCTGGACTAGATGATCTCCAAAGGTCCCTTCCAACCCCTACCATTCTGTGATTCTTTATTGCTGTACCCTTTCTATTATCTTAAAACTTTGCTGCTATGTGTAGGTTCTACAGTCAAAACTCATGCAAAAAAGCCCAAATTTGACCTCTACAACACCATAGCCATACCTTGCATGAAAGTTAAATGCTCCTGATACTCATACAGACCTTTTCCACACACAGTGTGATCTATTCACAATTTTACAGAGTCTTTCAGTCTTAACTTTGAATAAAACTAAGTCTGGAAGCCCTTGGATAATTTTCTGAGGAGTCTACTGACAGCAAGTGAAATCTCTCTTTCACTGTATCTCTGCAGCATTTCATATGAGTGCATTGCAAAAAAGTTCCTGACTAGTGTTTAAAAATAAGTAAGGAACAGCAAGTCAGCCTATCCCTTATTTGAATACTTCCAAATACTGTGTGTGTTACTGCAACTGAAGTTTATCAATTACTACTCAAAGCCTGCAGGCTAAGCACTCAGATCCAGACCTAATTTGCTCTGCCATGTGGGGCACATAAACTTCAGCCTGATGCCTTCTTTCTCTAGGAGATTGTGAGGAAGTGAAAAAAATAAATATGATTTCTGTTTCTTCACATCAGACGGCCCAAAGGCTCTCCAAAACGTGTGCTGTCTCCTAGCCAAGGATGCCTACAGTTCCCGGAGGAACATGGTAGTTTCAGCCACGATCAAAAAACATTAGGCTCTTCCACACGTTCTTGTTGTAAGCCACCAGAGGTCAGCACCTCTCCCAGTAGTGAAAGGAAAGGCAGATAACGGGTTGTGAAGGTATGCCTGCAGAGGTCCTACTCCTGTCTCAGCATTTCATTTTGTCTTTCTCGTGTAGTGTATCATATTCTGATCTCACACTGAAAAATCTGATCAGAACTCAAAACAGCTAAAATATATAGTTCAAATTAGGAATTTGATCTTATTAAAAGAGATGAGCATTATTACAGGATTCTCTCCAATAGAAGTATTTAAGATAATGAAACAATTTCATAAGTCTAAGACTTTACATCTTTACCAATTAGGACTGAAAGTAAATCTTGTTAATCACAAGTTCTTAATTATGGTGAAAGCTTTCTGAATACTTCTAATGTGACTTTCACCCCACCTTAGAAACAGTCTGTTAGGTTAAGATAGCCAGCTGGAAGTGAAAACTCATCAAACCTTAAAGTTCCAGGTGTCATCTCTACCTCAGAGAGGTTCTAACAACAACCACAATCAGCACTGAGTCACCCCCTCCGTTGTGGAATAATAAAGTTTGTACAGGTAAGGCTTTGACTGTGCAATGAAAATATAGCATTACTGGAGCAATTCTGAAACTGTAAGATAGCAATACTGAAACTTTTGATCACAGTATTTCTGTTGCATGTTCTACATCCATTCTACCTCCCCTTTCATCAATACCCTCATTCTCAAGCTGTGCTGCCTCCCCACCAGCACCAAAGAGAAGCTGAACAAACTATTGAGGCCAATGAACTGGACAGGGAAAAATTCCACAGTCAAGTGCATAGAAAAAAAGTAAGTTTTAAACAGATGGTTGTTTTTGTCACCAAGGCCTCTGTTCTTCAGAACCAACAGATCAAATGGAAGGAGGAGAGTGTGTGAACTGTTCTGCTTTACCCAGAGATACCGAACAGAATCTGCACTTGCACATTAGTCCAGTAAGATCAGGGAGCTGTATTCCAGATGCTGCTTCCCAAGCCTCTGCCATTATTCTTTAAAAAAAAAAAAAACAGCCAAACAAACTGCTTACAGTTAGGAATTCCCAGTACATTTGTCCATTATTTTACTAATTTGTCTCTGAAAAATCTCTGGTTTTCCAGTTAACCAGGGGTCCCACAATCATCAGAATCTAAGCACGTGGAATGCAGAACTATGTGATTCTAGTATCTGTCCAGTATGAAGAAGCTCTGGTAAGAACAGATTGTTCAGGCAGAATGAACACCAGATTCCAGGTCTGTACCTCTGAGCATGCCCAGACCACTCAGGGCTACCCAAGTCATCGCTCCTTCTGCTCCCCCCTCCTAGTTCAGGGGATTTAGAAGCAGATGGGACTGAGAGATGGGATTTAGTGGCTGGATCCACTTGCAACAACCATCACCTGTCCAGCCTGGGAAATGGGCCAAGTCAAGACAAAAAATTCATGAGTTACAACGTTTTGTCTGACCTTTTAAAGTTGTTATTATTGGTATTAAAAAAATAATTTCAGAGTTTTGAAATAAAACAAAATGTTAGGCTGCATTTTCAGTCACGAAGACTTGAGGAAGCAATATGTGAAGTTAGAAAACAAAAGATCCAGACTACAGTTTGGCAGAGTTTCCAAAATGTGGAGCTGGTATATGTGAACAAGTAATGTTAATCTGACAGGCTTTAAATTTGATATAAGGCTAAATAAAGCTGAGGGAAACATGAGTGCAGGAACTTCAAAGGCTGAACAGTCAAGTAAAGTCAAATTAATACCTGACTAGGCTAGAACAAAGAGCAGATGGCTTTTGGAAGGAGCTGTATATTTGAACTCAAGATGACTTTGGTAACAGTTGAATTGAGAGACCAAAAAATTAAAGCAGGGAATACTATGTATATATGCAGCCTCAAAGAGAACTCTTGAAACTCTGGACAAACTGATAAAACAAGTAAATCTGTCTCCAAAATCTGGATGATTATGGAAACCATACTATGGACATTTCAAAAAACTACTATGTCCTTCTGAGACAGGGCATTTTTATCATATATTTTTCTGGGGAATTCATAGGAAGAAAGAGTAATTACAATGGCATAATCACTGGCTACCACTGATTTTAGAGGGGAAACTATCAGAAGTTTCAAAGATGCCTTGCCTCACCATTCTAATTTGGCGTGAAGGACATAGTGCTCTAGATTGTTTCTTCATTGTAATTTATTCTGTAGATCCTACATATATGTACAACTGTATTTCTAGTATCTTCTACATATTAAAGCCTAACCTAATGATTTAGAGTGCTGATCAAGAAAGGAAAGCTCTATCTTTTAATGTATAGCTCTCCAAAAGTTAGTCTGCTGCTGTTGGACAGCTGGGAAATGCATACAGCAAGCAGGTACAGCTGTAGTGCTACCAGAAGCCATCCTCTTCTGAGTAACTTCTGCCAACTCCCTCTTCAGTAAAATTTAAGTCTTTTTGCCTTGAATAACTGAATGAGGTGTTGCTTTATAAAACTGTGATATGGCCATTTCAAAATGGCAACATCTAGGCAAATAATAATGCAACTTTTGTATCATTATTTTTGGTTCTAATACATACAAATTATGATTTAAAAGCCTGAATCTTAGCATACAGCACCCGCTCCTGGGGCAAGCTAAGCATTCAACAGCCACAGAATTAAAGCAGAAGATCCTTTGAAGAATTAGGGACCTACATTAGCTGCAATGTACTGACAGCTAAGTTTTTTTATTTATATTTTATAAGTATTTTTATTTCTTCATTAGTGAAATTGGCACCTAATAATTGGATATGTTGGATCCAACACACTACACAGATATGAAAAGTTTCTAGAAAGCTATTTACAGGAAGAAGCCAACACTCCTCGTGCTCTTCATCCCCAAAATAAAATAATTCTTTTACTAATATATGTAAAGAATGGAATTTTCCCAAAATGTAAAGCAGAGTGTCAGAGAGAGTTAAATTCATCTAATATTGATTAGTTTTCTATACATTGTCATTCAACAAGGCCACCCACAGCTTAATTATTACATTTTGATGGATAAACTACTCTAGCAAAAGATTGGTTTTTGTTTTCTACAAACAGCAGGAAACTAAAAGAACTAGGCCAGGTTCCCTTTCTATTGCCTGCAGAACAGCAAAACCAATGACCTGGATAACACATGCTTAAGAGCACAGAGTAATAGTCAAGGTGCCATATAGAAGGTCTTCATTTGCTTCAGTACCTCACCTCAAAGTTCTTTCACTCTGTTCCTGACCAGCTTAGCCACTGATTTCCTCCCAGTGAACAGTAAAAGCAAACGTAGGTTCACTGCTGGTATGATTGTTTTTCCAGCCGACTCTCCCATCTCTTATCAGCAAGTTCAACAACAGCCTCCGTGTCAGAGAACCAGTGCTGAATTTGACAAACAAGGGAAAATATTTCCCTGAGGGGTCATTATATTTGTGTCTTCAGCCCACGTGCAGCACCGCTGCGGCCACATTTTTTCTGATTGAATTTAAAAACAAACTCAACAAAAGGAATTTACAGAGATTTTTTTTAAGGTAACCCAGAAAATAAGTGCTATGTGAAAACTGATACAGGAAATTGGAATTTTAGAATATTAGAATTTACCCAGCTCACCTTTAAAGGCAAACTAACCTTCTCTCAATTCACATCTGAAATCACTGAAACTGTCAATGCTTGTTAAAAACATCCTAACTCACTGGAGTTCAACAAGTTCTGAAATAATTATTTACTGCAGTAATTCTGGATTTAGGGCTGCTAACTTTCTTGACAATTTATAAAAAAATATGGTGGTTATTTTTTTCCCCCCTTTTGATATACTTTCTATTTGTGAACCAAGACAAATAGATCTCCAAAGCATTCATTCTGTGCTATGGGAGCATTCATTAGTGCAAAATGTTTTAACGTAAAATCAGTCTCAAAAGAATTAACAGTGTAATAAATGGAAGACACTATAAATTGAAACAGTGTAGTAACCTTTTTTTCAAACATAATTCACAAGCAGTGCCAGCAAACTAAAACAGAACCACTCTGTTTCAGACTTCATGTAACTTGCTAAATTTCCATACTCCTATACTTTAAAGGTTATTAGTTTTTAGTCAACTTTATAAGGGCAAGTCAACATTTGTCATGGCAGGAAGCCCAACATTATTATTTTATTAGTCTGCTACTAGTTAAATTGGCCTAAGATTAAACAGTTCTAATAAATGTGCACAAAACTTGGAGCTTAATATAAAAAAGACCCATATTCAAGCTCTGTTCCACAGGATGCTATCGGTATTTAACCTTCAGCAGGATTAAAGAAAAAACCAAACAAAAAAACCCAAAACAACAAAAAACCCCAAACTAAAACACCAAACAATAAAGGTTAAAATAGAAAAAGCAACCTATGTTACAACAGAGTCTCTTAATACAGCAAACATTTAACCTAACAATAAATTAAACTGGCATCTCAGGCTTTTTGCATCTTCAGAGAGAAGCAAATCTAAAACTAGAACAACATTCTCAATTGTTATTGGTGCTAATAAACTATTACAAGCTAAAATATTAACTATATATTTGTAATACTTGCAACAGCAGATAATTTGCCTTTGCTTTACAGTATCTTAGAAATAATCTAACTGGAAAATTCTAGAATATTCAGTCTTCCAGAGCTGAGGTTGATGGTCAAGAAAAACAAGGTGACTCTAAAGCAGTTCTAAGTATAGTTCAGTGTCGCACAAAGGTAACAAAGGTAACATCCACACAAATCCATCCTAAAAACTGGGAGAAGCATCCCATTAGCAAAACTGCAAGCAGAATTTATTAAGCAATTCAGACATATAGGGAACTTAATCAGCAGGTAAGTTGTGTGTATCAATGATAGAACCTTGTGGATTTGAAGGAAAGTTGTATCTACCACCAGCACTCTCTGATGGGAGCAGCAGAAGGTTTGTTATTCCTCCTCTGCCAGTCTCCACAAAACCAGCAAGCAAATTAAGGAAAATCCAGAGATATTTTGTTTTAATCACAGTGTTATAAAGAAGAGGACCTGATACAACAGTCAGGGTACAATGAAAAGCCATACAGATAAGTATTCTCAGTTGAAGAAAATCAGCTGAAGTTTACAACACACTGTCGCATTATGTGTTAATCAAAGATTGGCTCCTTGCTGCAAATAGGCTGCTCTCATTAACCCCCACTCTTAAGACCTCAGATTTCATTTGCCATATGCAAGACAGAACCTCTCAAGTGTCAGTAACGTAAGGACAAGTTGCATCCAGCTATCTTGACTGATCATTTGTCTGCAATATCCAGAAATCACTACATCTAACAGCAGTTAGGAAATGAAGGCCAATTAACAGAAAAACCTCACACTGAGGTGAATTAGCACAAGTAACAGAAACTCCGAAAACCCCAGACAACTGATGTAAAGTTGATTAAATTCTGCATTTCCTCTCACTAGAAGCTGCTTCTACAGACTACCTAAGACCAACTTTTTCTATTCTAGAACAAACTAGATGTGAAGTTGGACTGCCAATTAACAAGCAGACATCATAGGGCGAGTTGCTGAATGGAAAAATAAAGGCAAGCTGTTTGTTTCAAATTGCCATTAAGCAGAACAGATCAGCAATTCCAAGTGTGGGGGTTTGACATGTTTCCACGTTTAGCTCACTGCAGTTACACTGCACATGAACTTACCTGAAATATATCAAAACTGCAGCTTGCTAATATTTCATTAAAAATGAAATACATACGTTTATGAAGATCAAAGAAAATTCATGACTTGCAGTTTATCTCAATCTTTTGGCCCTTCTCCCACTGGCTCCCTGCCTGGTTCTCCTGTTAATGATGTGCCACGGCCCGGAGGCCTGTGGGTTACCCTTCAGGTTAGCTTTCCTGCACTACCCATGCCAAATTAAACACGGTCCTGCACATCAAAATAGCAAGAAGATCAGGAGACATCAAAAGAGAGATTGCAAACAGGCCTGATTCTTAGGGCTCAGATTTTTGCAGTGTAAGAGATGTTAGCAGACATACAATATACTGGAGCCACAAAGGAATTTGATGCCACCATTGCAGGTTTTGGAGCCTCAGCCCAGGCACTGTATTAGATCCTGTAGCAGAACAGAACATCCTCACTCTGAGGAATTTATGTCTTCCCATGACTTCAGACCTTTAAACCTCACTCTGTGATTGTGTGAGCTCTTTCTTATCTGCTGCCCATCCACTGTCTCTGCTTCACTTTGTTTCTTTTAGAGAAGATGATAAGAGAGCTGCTTTAACCAGTGAAAAATAGCAAATGGTGTGTATATATATATATCATTGGGAAAAACATGGAGCTTTTTATACCTTGAAGCAAGCAAATTTCAAGTTTTACTATCTCTATTTTTGTATTATGAAAAAAACCTGGAAACAGCCTAACACCTCAGTACAGTTTACAGCTAGAATTGTACTACATTATGTGGAGTATGTATGTAAAAGCCCTATATTATCTCCTATATCAACTCATTCCTCAGACATTGTTTTGTTGCCCTTAAACTGCATTTAGAAAGAATTATGTTAATTGTATTTTGACTAAGAGGTACACTAGCATTTTCTCAGAATCCAGATTTTTACTGTTCGCATACATTTCACATATTTTATTTTTCATTATTTTGTGATGGTGCTACCTTCTATGGAGTTTATGCCAAGGAAGACAGTGTGGCTTAAAGAAAGAACTGTTAAGTAAAAATCCTCCTTTCTGTTTTGCACCTCTGACTTATTCCTCCAAAACATTCCTGGTTTTCCACTACTGCTCTGCAGGCTCCATGTGAAGTCCAAGAATAAGGAAGAACTAATCCATTGCCCATAATCTTCAGCTTGTTACCCAGAAGCCCAGATGGAAATTTAGGGAAATTTTAACAGTTTGGCATAGGCTTAATTTTTTTTGCTGTATTTCATCCCATGCAAGTCCTTTTGTACTTGAACTTCCAAAATATATTTTGTATTTGTTCAAAACAAACACTAAAACATTATTGTTTAAGAAAGTCAGAGGAAATATTTTATAATCTGATTTAAAGCCACAACACAACATCTATATCGCAAAGAATCTGTTCTGTTCCACACGTATCAACATTTATGCAAAAGTCAGGTTATTAAAAAAAAATCAACCAACTTCACAAGTTAATAATTAAAATGAAACGCAGGTTTTCAAAGACACAAATTCATAACCCCCACATAAGTTAGCATTCTGCTGCAGTAACACAAAATTGTGGTAGAAGGCACCCAATAGCTTTATTTAGACTTTATTTAGACTTAAATACTAAAGGGTGGAAGAACAGATTAACATTTGAGCTTGAGGAGAAACTTGAATTTTCTCCCCACCCAATACTGTCAGACTCCAAAGAAACAGGCTGCACACATCTATCTAATGCCCTTCTCAAAAAGCAGGTTTTATTTCTGCTTCCTTAACCAATTTTTTGGAGTGGCAGGTGGTCTTTCCATACCCTCCCAAAACAATCGGGAGAGTGTTTAAAAGTTTATTTTTCAGAATGCTGAAAGTCCATCATACCCTCAGAAAACAGCCTGAAAGCACAGGGTGCATTCTCTCATTTGTATAAAACACAAACTGAAAGACTATAAATCCAAAACAACTGTTTGCACATTGTAATTTTGATTGATCACATCTGTTATTAGATACTTCCTCATGCTCTAAGCTTTCATTGAGACTTTTTCTTTGAAATTTGACTATAATTAATACCCTTCCTAACTGTAAGATGGGAACACTCCAACCCTTCAGATTTGACAATTCTATTCATTCACAAAAACCCCTTCATGCACTAAAGGTTAAAAACATATTTCTTTAATATTATAGCTAGTAAAATGAGTACCCTTGAGAGAACTATTTAGTTCTAATATGTGTTCTAATAATATGTGTTTAGCATAGATGTGTATGTACACACACACACTCTCAGGGTGCTAATTTTCAAAAACACACAGTTGAAAAAAATTCTACCTTTGTTAACGGCAATGAATAAATCCCTTTATGTAAAAGTATGCTGAAAAGCAAGAGTGCAGCATCTTCTTATTAGTTCTTAGCTTAAGCATCATGATTAAATAGTAACTTGGCTTATGTTACTTTTACTTTAGACCTATTCAACTGCTGGAGATAATTAATCTTTGATGTAGTATTAAATGCACCCAATTTAGTAAGTTGTCTTCAAGTTACTCAGCAAACAAGACTAATGAAGAAGCTATATATTTAAGTGATAAAAACTTCTAGAGAGAAATTGTATCCTTCCTATGGCGCAGCCAGACAGAATCCTTAAGGTCACTGTTTTCTTTCCAAACAAGTACACAAAGCAACGTTAACCTAAAGTATTAAATATTAAGTCTTTCATGAACATTGTTCCTGAAAAGTTTCACTGTTTATGAGAATTTTGCAAATGAGTATGTTCAATTTGGGTGAATGAGAATTTTGCAAATGAGTATGTTCAATTTGGGTGAATGAGTAAGATTTCTTATGTCACCTAAAAGGATTTTAACTTTTTAAATAAACAAAGTACTCAACCTGCTCATAGGGCAGAGTTTCCAGTTAGCATTATCATATTAATTTCTTGATTTATTACCGACAAGGAAAAGACAGATAATGCTTTAAGACACCATTTTCTACACTTCCTTCACTCAACAAAGCATATAACCAGTTCCTGTACAAGCTTAACAATTTGTAAGTAATGGTTAGCGCTGGAATAGAAGTGACTTTAAACTACGTGTCTAAACCAGGTATTTCTCAATTAGCTACTTAAAAGATTAATTTTAATTCTCTAAAATGACAGATGACAAAAATCTAGATTCTTTGTTCCTTGCGTTATTCTGCAGGAAAGTTCAACATCTAGAGATAGCAGGAAAGGATGCCTAAACAAACCAGGTATCTATACATAGCAGCCTATTTTCAAAGCACATTATTATTCCCCAAGGCAATATAGATCACACTATAAAGAAAAATAAAGTTGCAGCAAAAACACCAGTAGACTAAGTACCTCTGTCTCTTTAGCCGGGCTGGTCGCTGTCTGCACTTCCAAGGCACAATTTGCCCTCTTGACGGAAAGGTAAAAAGGATAATCCTTGGCCACCATGGTGGCTGCAGGAGGAGCCGTTTCGGGGGTCACAGCTGATCCTGGTCCGCCTACGAAACGTGAAGACACGGTGCCTCCCCTCCCCGGCACTTCTGTAACCGAGATGTCCTGCCTTAGGCTGCGGAGGGCATGGCCCGCCAGAGCTCCTCAGACCGAATGAGGCAGGAGAGGCACCAGCGCCGAGCCCCAGGCCGGCAGCGATGCGCCGGCGGGGCCCGCCCCG
>JAOXJM010000003.1:2029492-2042931 GCA_026413425.1 Tringa solitaria
ATAAAAATTAAAAAGTAGAGGTCATTTACTTTTAATACCAGGCATTGGTTTCAGTGCCTAAGACAATTAACAGCAGTCAGGTTTGTTCTGACCACCACGTAACTTTTGGGGAGGGTTCTTCTGAAACCATGGGGCTGTACAGGACAAAAAGCACACATATTAAAAATTAAGAAAAAAAATGAAGTTAAAGATGAAGGCTGATATTCTAGACCAGACAGAAACAGGATTGAACCACTTCAAGGGCAGAATGATTTGTGGGATTGGGATAAATAATTTATCTATCCTTTCAAAAGCCTTTGTAGTTACTGTTTGATGCAAAATAGAAGTTGTTAGAGCGATGCAAAGAGCAGCACAGCATGATCAAAGTGATCACCCAGGAAAATAGCTTTTATAATAACATTTGGCTATAGACATGGAAGGCAAAACTGGTTTTGTTAAAGTCAGGAAAAAAAAAAAAGATTGTTGCAAAGATCAGAACACAGTAAGATCTTGAAGGAGCAGTTTAGCAAATAGAAAAGACCAGAAACTAATAATGATGTGGAAATGATACACAAAATTAGACATAAGGCATATAAAAGGGCCTACTACTGAGGTGAGTCTGATGCCATTGAAGAACACAGCAATGAATTCTATGAATACCCCACTAGCAAATTATACACAATACCGCATACTGTGGAATTCCCAGACATTGCTTTTACTTAACTGAATCTTTGATCTTGCACAAAAGCAGCCGTTTAAGTAGAGATGCAGGTGATCTTGAATAAAAAAAAATTCTCCCCAAAAAAATCTTATTTCATTCTTCAGCTCTCAAAATGTGAGTTTGTTTATAAGTTATGGGCTACTACAGAACAGGAGAGAACAAGATCACATAACACTCCTCTGCAACTACATTTGCTATAGGTGTAATGGCTTGCAAGCACTTCAACAAAGAACTGTTTTTTGATTTTTGTTACCTTGAAGAACAGTATGAACAAAGTCTTTCTATGCTCAAACCAAAGAAAAAAACCCTTTTATTTTGATTTTGTTACATCTTTTAGACCTAAAGAGAGGGGTAACACATGAAAGAGAAACCCTGGCCAAATTGAAATCAGAGGAAGTTTTGCCAGAACTCCGAGCACGTTATAGTTCACCCATATCAAAAAGTACTGTACTGGTAAAATTGCATGTAATTTGAGTATTAGCAACTTAAACTAATTTAGAGATATTGCTACCAGAAGAAGGTATCAACGAAGCCATCTTACTGACTTAGAAATGTCCTAAATTCCTCTTAGGAAAAAAGTGAATTAAAAAAAATAAAAATCACTGCACAAGGGAGAGAGAAAAAGTCAAAGAAACCAAAACCAAACTTGCAAGCACCCAGAACTGTGCTAATGTAGGCTGAAGCAAAAAAAAAAATCTGTCACATATAAAAGTCGAAAAAGGGAAGTAAAAAGTGCAATAGGGGTAAAAACCATGTTCTTCCAGGCTGGAAGATACAGGGCGTTCATTTTGATTTGCAGTAATAATGATCGATTAGAAGCATGGTACATTCCACTTCCTGTATACTTAGCTTATTCCAGATATGATAATTAAATAATGAATAGAAAAGTATAATCAAAGTACTAAACAATTAGGACAAAAAGTAAAAGCAAACAGAGTGCTGGCATGTGAACATGCTGCAATAAAGTAGACAGAAAAATGTTAATCCTTATGTTTGCACAATGTCTGACACAGGTGCTCTTGGTGTGTTCTGTAAGCTTTCCTTGAGTTCATTTCTCCATTTCAAAACAGGACAGGGGAAGAGAGCACAGACTGGATATTCAAGAAAACCTAAGGAAGTTACAATGATAATCCACAAAGAAAAAATATAAGTGTTTAAATCCTATGAAATTTCCAGCCATTGCACTGATGAATCAAAATTGAAAAGCTGAAAGGACAGCTTCATAAAAGCATAGCTGTACAATAAAGATCGGAATGCACTTCATATCTGGAATAGAAAAGCAGGTATGTTATTACATACTGTTCTCTGGAATTTGGTGGATTTGTTTTTGTACAAACATTTAGAGAATACCTGCTTCTGTTGCTTCTGTTCATAATTGCTTCCTCTCAATCTGGTATTTGTATTAAAATAAAGGATATCTATCCTCCGAAAATGATTGCAGTTTTATCACAATAAGAATCTATCTATTTTGTTAGTTCAGGAAGTTACATTTATTTTAGTACGTGCTATCTAACAGCAGATGTGCATTAAAACGTGTCGTTGCAGGATATATTAACCACATCACATGAACAGGCCAAACAGCTGAAATAAGAAGCTACAAAGACCTTTTTGAACATGAGCAGCCTCCCTGATCTCTATGCAACTAAATCACCTGTCTGATATTACTCATACATATGGGAAAGATACAACAACCAGGCAATAGATCTTACGTAAGGCACAGCCTTATGCCTTGCCACACTACACTTGTTTCTCAACTGCTACCTACTCTGCTAGCACTTTTTCCTGCCCCGAGTTACACATTTAGATATCTACAGAGCATCTACAATGCCATTAAGCATTTCAGATGTTATTTCCCCAAGATATAACAGCTCAGGTGGTAGAGGGGAGGTTGGTTGGTTTGTGATGTTTGGGGCTTTTTTTAATCATTGCCTGCCCTCACGCTCTCTTTCTCAACATTGGCAATGCTTGACCTGCAAAATCCTCTCAATAAATTAGCTTCTGATCTAACATTTCTGTCAGAATTGCAAGATGTCCACACTCTTTGTAAGGTCCAATGCAATCAAAAAATCACGTTAGCCAATTTTTAATGGTTGTATGCAGACTATGAGCAAGCAGTTTGAATGAGATATTGCCAGTTTTTCGAAATAAGGGTGACAGAGAGAAACTCAATTGACAAATTACTACAAATGAAAAAAAATCCATCTTGATTCCATCTCTGGTATTTAGAAATGAGCAGCTTTCATTAAGATTTCATGTCGAACTCAATAGGAAATGTCACCAAACACCATATGGAAAAATGCCATCAGAAATACTGTACAGTGTTTCTCATCCTCTGTCTAACCTTACAGAATTATATAGTACAAATCCAGTTTTGCCTTTTGACCATGATATATATTCAGATTCCTCCATAAGGACACTTTGCTTGCAAGTGGTCAGACATTCTTTGGAAATAGTCTTCACAGACTTTACACTGGTAATCCCCAAATTTTAGGGATTGTGGGCAACAATATTAAGCAAATGGTGTGCTTACCAACAACTTCAGGCTTGGAATTGGGAATTTTTTTCTAAATTTCATATTGCCACAAAAAATATATTAAGGTGATCTCAGAGGCAGTGCTGTCTGCCATCCATAATCTCAGGACCACTGTTTTAGACCTCTTTCCTCTAGTAATTAATAACAGCTGTGCTTGTGAGGTGACCAATACTAGCACAGTAATTGAACAGTTCACATGAACTGTTTCACTAAAAAAAAATACTAAAAAATCAAATGAAACTCAATATCCCCCCGGTACTCACCAGTGAAAAAAAGCAAGAACACTAAAGAAACACTCCAAAGCGATAACATATTTGATTACAGTTTTTAAGATTCTAATATGATTATATTGTTAAATATTTTTCCATATGTGAACAAATTCCAACATCTAAAAATCACAGTTTCTTTTCCTCTGTATTCACTTCTTATAAAATGAGGATTATGTCTTGTTTGTGAGACTGGGTGGAAGTTTTTAATGGTCCTTTTCAGGAAGCATGCATCTGTTTTTTAAACCTGTTCCTTCCTAAACTTGCTAAAGTTGGCCCCAAAAATATATCAGGAAATGACTGGAGGATGAGGGGGAGGGGGGAAGAAACTTTAAAGACACCTTGTCTTAATTAAATCTAAAAGTGTTACTTCGTCCTGTCCAACTGAGTCCCGTACAGCTTCAGCACCGCACACCTGCCTGGGGGAGGGGATGTGTCAACATCCAGAATAGATTCGTATTTCAGCTGCCTCCTGTAATTGGAAGCCTGGAATTAATTAATGAAGTGGAACCAGCACACGCTTGAATGCAGCATAAAATTAAACATGGCAAGCAGTATAGAAAAACACTGCCGCTTTCTTTAACACTCTTTTATTGCTACAAAATGTGGAAAGGTAAAAGAGTAAAGCCAAATTCAAATTCCCCAGCAGATGACAGCGTCTCTACCAGTTATTTTTACCACTTAGGTCTCTCGGTCAGCTGCTGAGCTACTACCTGAACAATCAGGTACAGTAAGAATAGTTATCCTACCTAATAAACAATAGCTGTTGACATTTTGAGTATTTTTGGTGTTAGAACTATTTTAAATAATCTGTCCAAAGCCATATGATTCATGTGACTAACAAACAGCCTCAGCTGGAACCTCTCAGTGCCCAGAATCAACATTTCAACTACTAATTCAGCTGGAAAGGCAGGGTCAGGAATGCCATCAGCTCCATGTGCTCTCTAATTTTTCTTCTTGATCAGCTCTTAGCGTTCAGCACAAGCCACCTTCCCAGAGATGTTTAACTGCTGCATTTTAAAGAAAAATCTTTGGAGGGGTATAGACTAAAAAAATACCCAGTTTTTCTTGGAATGTTTCCTTTAACTTCTTTTTGTTCTTAAGTAACAGCAGATCTTATAAGAATATTTCTAGTATGTATGTTTTGGACTGTTTCTCTTAAATGAAGCTCCCCTTCTAAAGTTCTGAGCAAACACCTCTACCAAAATAATTTTCCTCTTCAAAATACCCTACAAATTTCTTATGCTATTCCTCTAAAGCATGCCGACTACTTCAGCAAAGAGAATTTCAAACCAGGTGAAAAATTATGTGAGAGATCAGGATGGAACACATACCTGGAATAGATTTTAGAATTCAGGAGTTCCTGATTCTGTATCTTCTGTTCCAGATGTTTGAGTGTTTTTTCTTCCTAAAAACCTCTGTAGAAGATTTACCTTAGCAGCAGCTTAATGAGATGTCCATCATGAACAGTATCCTAATGGCTCCTGTTCTTCTAGTCTCTCCTGGGATCCTATGCCTCTCTGTCTGCGAGCCCTTAAGTATACTTCTAGACAGATTGAATACTTAAATAAAAGCTTATGAACAAAGTATGTCTAGTATCTTGTCTTTTTTCACCATTCTTTCTTCTCCCCAGTCAATTTTTGGTAACAAACAGCACTTCTTTAAGCAACTCAGTCAAGACTCAGAGAGAGTCTAAAGTGAAAAATATCTTAAAAATGCTTCTTCCGTAATAACACAGGGTTGGGTTTTGCTTAAACTGCTCTTACAGAGTTGCTGCAAAGAAGCAGATAATTCCTTCACAATGTACATAAAATCAGCACAAATTACTTCTGTAAATTTATAGCTACACCACATAAATAGTTACCAAAACCTAAGAGTGCTAGCGATTGCTGCTCACAGTGGAACTTGCAGTGATTTAGAGCTTCACAGAGTTGTCACTGGTTTAGTTTTGCTATATATACACACCACTTCAAGTAGTTATTATTAATAATTCTATTAAGGAGAAAGAAGCCATTCAAGTATTTTTCAGGTGATGCCACTCCAAAATCACAAGTGGAAGCTTGGCCAGCTCAATCCTTTTCCGTATTAGGAAATGACAGTAACCTGAGAACAATAAATGGTTCCTTCACTAGCTTTTATAATCCCCAAGGATAAGTCTACTTTTTTTCCATATAGAAGCTTCCACATGGAAGAGCTATAACATTTTAGCTTTTCTGACAATCCTTTCACAGAAGAAAGATTAATGTTGCCATTAATGAGTTCTTCCCACTTCCATTTCCTATTTCTTTACTCAATAGGAAATTTTAACTCACTTTTTTTGAGTTAGTTTTAAGAAGTGGGAAGTTAGGCAAGCTACAATAAAATATGGCATGGCTTCATTACCTGTGTAGCAGTACCTACATATACCACAGGAACTGTTTTACAAAGGCTCTGTCAATCCTTCCTTTCTCACTTGCATATAGGTTTGCATTTTGGAATGACCTCATACATCAGATTAAAAGAAAAAGCCTAAACACCGCTGAATGCACCAATTCTTTGCTTCTTAAACTAAGGTCACTAAGAGGAAACTAGAGGATGAGAGGTTTACCAGTAAATCTAGCGCTTGTATATTTAAAGCTTTGTGGTCTGTTTAATGTTAAAAACTGCTTTTTAAGATATCCTCCTCTGTATCTCTCATTTGTAGAGGTTTTTTAGCCTACTTAAAACAGTGAACACCACAAAGAGGAAGGCATTTTTAAAGTGCACCAGAAGTGAGAAATGTGAGCAAATATTACATGTAGCAAGAGATACATCATTGCTTAAATAATGGATGAAAAATTATTAATATGTTGACACTATTTATGTTTTCTGCTAATGTAAATAAAGACTACTAAGACAGATGACACCAGTAAGAATCACAGTATAGCTGCACTGTTGCTATGAAAGAATTTTTTTTTGGAAACAAGGTATCTCATTCAATGAAAGGGAACATTCCTTCTTCCTATTTCCAGACACAGAAAGAAAAATAAAAGAAATGTCTCCCTCCCAGGAAGCCATGGGGAAAATTATTTTCTGAGGCATATCATCTTAGCTCCCTGAGGAGTTAGGCAAAAGCTGCCAGTTATGCATCTAATTCCATTCGTGACCACAGCTGCAGGTGCTATTTATTGGTCTTTCTCTCCCAACCCCACCATTAAAAATAAAACAACAAACAAACAACAAAACAAAAACTCACAACCAAAACAAAACAAAAAAACCCATTCAATTTAAAAATACAAAGGAAAGGAATGATAGATGACCAGTGGCAACAAAGGGGTCATATTATCCTCAGCTGTCTCTTTGGCCATTTCATGTATTATGGAACTTCCTCAAAATAAAGTGCCCATTTAACATGACATTTTAAAGCCTGTATGCAGAAAAATCAGGTGAGAATTTGATGCAGGTACTGGCTAGAAAATGTCCTGGCAGACAGAGACCAGTAGTCACTGTTCTCTCAGCCATGCTGTAATAGCTCTTAACCTTTTCTTCTTATTTTATTTTTTTTTAATTTTCTTACTAGATAACAGAATGCCACTGTCTTGACTTCATGCAGTAAAAAGATTTTAACAAATTTGTACTGAAGTAGATCCTGGTACTGCTTTTAATTTCCTTCTGTCCCAGCTATGCATCCTACATCAAACAACTATCTCAACCACAGCAGGTTCTGAAATTCTGCAAGCAAAGCAAGCTCAATCCCAATCACATAATAAAATAACAACAGAATAATAGTCTCCATTTTAATAAAATTTTGTATAGTCCCTCAAATTTGATGAATGACTTTTCTTTGTACCACTAAGAAAAAACAAGCTCATCAGCATTTTATAAGCAGTGAAAAAAAGCCACAGAACAGTGGCTACCTGAAGAACCATGTACACAGAAGTGGTACATGAAGTTTGTATGAGAAATCTGTACCATAACCACGAACAGTCTCATAACTCCAGACAGGCACAAACCCAGCCTCACCTTCAGTTCTCTGGTCAGTTCCACATAGACATGGGCAGCAAACTGGTTATCTATAAACTGTTAACAATTTCACATGAACAGAAAACAGCAGAAAAAGCCACTTTTTTCTGGTAAGAGGTTCTAATCTAGTAATAAAAATGTCTCCAAACATCAAAATACACGAGCTGCTTGAATTCAGAGCAATTTTCACAGAGTGTGCAGGAAGTCACTGTGCTGTTCTAAGAAGTGATGGTACAAAAGAAAAAAAAAGTCACAAAAGGAGGACAAATAACATGCTTCAGATGTAAGCAAGAAACAACAGGATATGAAAACAACAACTGTCCCAGAAATACCACAATGCATACAATAAAGAACATAATGTATACAACATATATTCCTATATGGCAACACTTAAAAGTCTCAGCTTTATGCCCCAGAATTGATTCATTTGGCTTAATTAAGAAGCTACAATGGAACTTTCATAAAAGGTAAGAAAAACTTTATCCAACCACTCCATGATAGCTATAAATACTTTCAAAACTTTACTTAATAGTTAATTAGTAAATAGTTAATAGGTATAACAAACACTAGTGCAGATGCTCAAGGAATGCTTCCGCTCTCATGATCAATCTAGTCACACAGTTTGCCCCTTCCCAAGTCCTATCCTGTTCACATCCCATCACGTACACATCACTGACCATCTTTTAGATACACATTAGACAAAGATATCCAGTTTGGATGCTGGCAGATCTGATACAGCTATTCCTAAGTAATAAGTAAGACCATATGACTATTAAAACTCACACCTTGTCTTTTCACACAATCAGGGTCCCTATTCTTTGGCTGAAATCAAAGGTTTCTGGAAGAAATTCCATTAACTTCACAGGAAGAAGAATTTCACTGCCAGCTTCTCCCCCTCCAGCTAAGGGCTTTTACTCTATTTGTTTCATTAATTATTGCACTTCTGGAAGTCTGCAATTAATTTCATTTACTTCCTGAGCTCTTCACTAATGTTTACAGAAGAGTGAGAACTACACAAAGAACACCAAAGCTCTTTACCAAGTTTATATACTTAAGCCTCAACTATCATACATTTGCATTTGCATGTCCCATAATTCAAAACTAAGAAAAGTGAGTGAGATCCCTTGAAAGACCATGTATTCAGAAAAGGTCAAACAACAGCCAGCCAGTTTTTTACACTTTCTTAAAGAACAAACTTGTAACACAGAAAAGCAAAATCACAGAATGAGATCTTTGGATTTAAGTGGGTAAACTGTAATTCCAGTAATGCTATGGATACTCTTTGTAATTAGCAGAGCATATACATAGTTTACAGTTACACCAGTAAGAACGTATTCTTCGTTTAAGAATTCTTTAAAGCTTTACTAATCAGTTATTTATCCACATAATAGTAAAACTACGCCATTATAAATTGCCTCAAATTTTCAGTAATATGCAGCCTGTATAGAATAAACTTAATATTCAAAACACCACCTTAACACTTTATTGTACTTTATCAAGTAGATAAGTCACCTATGCTACAACATCAGATTTGTGCCCTACATATATTAAAATCAAGTTGTTCTAAACACATAAGGATGACAAATTTACATTTCTTTACAAACATAATGAAGTACAGTAAGTTAATTTGGACAGGAAAAATATCAAGCTATAACAGTTTTCTGAGGAAATGCACAAAAATCCATTAAGTGTTTATAATCAACATGCTAAAGAAAATGCAACTAATGGAATATTGCCATCTTTTGAATTACATTTTTAGAAAATCAAATCAGAAGCCAATTACAGTTCTCACAGTGAGTTAAAATTGAGTAGAATCATTAAACACATAGCAGCAGATACTTAAATGCGTTACATTACATACAGTCAAGTTTGGAAAGTAAATGCTTCATCACCTCTGACATTTCTAGGCAGATATATGCACCTATCACTACATAAGCCTCTTTAAAAAAATTGGCATACCGTTCTCAATAGTGCAAAGGAATACCTTTGGCAGCTAAACGGCTTGCATTCTGGGAAGAAGAGCTTTAGAAAGATTGCAGTTTGGTTTCCAATTCTATCCAATGTTTGCTACAGAAGCCAAGTTACTGACACAAATCAAGCCAATTCCTCCTTCATGAACAGATTAAGCTCTAAAGGGCAAACAAAACTCAAAGGGCAAACTATCACCAGTACAAAGCAAATATATATAGTTTAAATAATATATTCTATGTACAAAAATAGCAGCTGAAAGTCTCAGCATTTCCTAAGACGCAGTGAAATTCTAGCACTATTGGATTTTTAAGAATAGCTGTGAAAAATACCAGCTAGGTTTTTATACAACCATTGCCTTAAGAATTAACAGATCAATTAAAAGGATAGAACTTTTAATCCAACTAATGACTGATTTAGCAGATAAAACATGAGAATACAGAGGAAGCAGATGAATCAATCCTCCAATATAGCAGCAGATTTGGATTTGACCCTGCAAATTTAGAACTGAGTGAATGAAGACTATATGTACAAACCTTGCAGGTTCGCAGCAAAATTATTGTATTTTCTACTGAGTAATTTTTGTACTTCTCTCAATGAACAAGTTCAAATAACTGTAAAGATGTCAAAAGTTACCACTGAAGATCTTCTGTCCTCATAGAGGCAGGATGATTTTATGACAGAACAGTGCTCAAAATCAATCTGAAAATTCTAGGCCCAATATTAAAAAACTGATCTTTGTGAGGGAGACTTGTAGTGTCCTATGATGCCATGTGCATTACACGCTCATTGCCTGTAGGTTTAAGAGTGACTAAATTATCTTGCTCAGCCTCCTGAATGTTAGTGGTTGTAGCTTAACCACCAAGTGTAATGCTCTGCAAGTTATAATTATCTCTTTTTTTTTGCATTTTTGTTCATCAATAGAGCTGACACCCTAATATTCTGTTGAGAAACGCATATGCACACCTTAAACAGTGGCATATTATTTTTTGTAAAATACCCTTGAAGCATTTCCAAATACTTGTTGGGCTATTTGCTGGGGGTTTTCCCCCCTCCTTGCTGCTTTCCACACCAGAGTGGGAAAACAGTGTGCAGTTTCATAACAGAGTCAGGATCTGTTCACAATACCCTTCAGCTGCCCAGACTGGGCAGTTACACTAATAACAGAATGGTAGAAGCAATAAAAATGTATTTTCCGCAAGAGAAAGGGGATCTAAGGGCTACCAAATGAATTGGGAAATCACTGCTATGCAGAGATAATATTCTAAGATTACCGTGGCATTGAAAGATGCCCCCAGAGAAAACTAGTGAAACTTTATGAAAAAGTATGTTTCACTTCTCTGTCACAACGAACTTTTAAGATTCACCTGCTTATGTCTTCCTACCCTATTCTGCACTGACGCGACCTTGGCTGAGAGCCTGCAGTGGTACATACTCCTTCCAATTGTAGGCATCAGCAACAGCAGTGCAGAACGCTTTTTGCACTTTGGTCACAAAAGCAGCTTAGTAAAACAAGGAAGTATTATTATTTGTATTTAGGAAAACAAGCAAGCATAATTATTTGTATTTTGCAGATAAGAATCTGATCAAGGGTTTGGATGGTTCATTGATAGTTACACAGAAAACGTAAGGCTCATGCTGGAATAAATACAAGCCAAGTAGACCGTGTAACCTCAAAAACCTGTGTGAAACGATCTTCTTTTTTTCAACCTACTCTTACCAGTCAAAAGTAGAAAGTATCTAAGAGAAATTTTTGTATTGTGATGCTACTACTGACAAAATACTCATAAGATTTATAGTTGTGAGGCTTGCCTTTGTTTTTCTTGTTGCTAAGTTCTTGCTCAGTAAGTTATTTGATAATGATTTTCCTGTTAAAATTTGGCCAGTTTAGGGAAAAAAAAAAAAAAAAAGGAAAAAAACCCCCTATCTTTTGTTTCTTCAAAAGATACGGGCAGACATAATCTAATTTTTACAGAAAATCAGGCCAATGTACTGAAAAAACGACTTTAACTCTTTGGCTGAAACAAATAGTACCTCCTCTGATTTGCCTGACCAAAACATCAACTCTTGCTTCCTTAAAATGATCATCTTTAGCTCTTGTAAAGCAAAAGGCATCATCTGAAATTTTGCTTATCAGTAGGTTCTGGCTACAGTGGAAAGCATAGTACAGGATCCCCCATCCATATGAATTCAATGGATTTTATAGTCTTACATTGACCTGGAGTATCACGTATGGTATAAGGCAGTGCCTTAAACTGGTTTGTGACCAGGAAAATCTTGTTACGAATAGACACAGAGAAGCTCTAGACTAGATTGCCTGCAGAAGCAACGCAGGCTTCTAAAATAACTTTGTGTAAATATCTATAATGAATAACTTCATTATCATTTAATTCAACCATGGAGAGAGACGGATGGGACAAACGCCCTCATGAGGCCTAACCTAACCCTATGCTGTTAGAGATGCATACCAGTGCATTTCTGTACAAACTTAATTTCCTGGTCACTCCTAGAGGCATAGCCAAAATGTAGCTGGCATTACAGAAATTTATGGACTTTAAAACAAAGTCACGCTAATTCAATGAAATCCTGACCTGACTTCCACTCAAGACTTCAATAAGCACTGGACTATGTCACAGTTTCAAACACTCCCAGCAGCTACTTGAAGATGAATGGGCCATCCTTTCCCTCTTCAACGGAATAATTTTAGGTAGACTGTTCTAATCAAAAGTGTAACTCAACTTGGAGAAACTCAATTCTCTGACTAAAGGCACATACAGCACACTGTTTACAAGGAGCCTTCATTTTTCTTACAAATTCTGTCTGCATGGTCCATATTATAGATTCGATATAAAATACAGTTACCAGTGATGATGAGTAAAATTTAATTGTAGAAAATGTATTGGATTATATAATATTTATCGCTATAGAACTAATATCAGTTTTTATTTTGACCTGCAAATAAACCAGCCACACTACAATAACTCTTGTTTCTTGATTCAATTTTACTATGAAAATGTAACTACTTCTCCTCTGCGAATCTTCATCAAGCCAATCACTACACATATTTCTTAATGGATATCCAACTTCATAGCCGTCAATAACATCTGGCTAATTTCTGTTCAAAAATGGTCCCGATTTTGTTGAAAGTAAGCGTATGTCAAGTCTGGTTCTGTAACCCAAAAGTAATTTAAACTGAATTAAAACTTCAATTGTCATTTTCCATTATGGAGGAATAACATAAAGAAAAACAGCATCCTTCAAGAAAATAACATTCAATTTATCAAATTACTACACTGCAAGGAGATATGAACAGTGGAAGGTAGTGCACTGCTAACCACCACCGGCCTATAAAGTCACTGCTCTAAAGACAACATCAGATAGAAAAGATGTTAAAGGAAATTAATCAAACCCTTCCTTTTAGTAAACTATATACAAAATAACTGCTGAAGCTTAAGAAGTGCTGGACTACTGTTTATGCAGATATGGCCAAGAGGGCTTGTAAGTACCTGCCACAAGCAGTATAACACGCTGCTTCAAAGCCTAGTGCAAGCTGGAAGGCTCATTTAGGACCCTCAGTGAATAACCAGGCAGCCAGACTGAACTGAACCTAACGTATACTACTGTTACTACCCAAACTAATTTTTTTTCAGTCTAACACAAACATGCACTATTTTTGACTGAATCAGAGACATAAATAGAGTGTTATGTGCAAATGTCATAAAAATAACAATTTCTTTGTATTCTTGAAGCTAAAGTTCTCTTTTGTCTCATATATATCTTAGCCAGGTAATTTGCTGTGGTGTGGAGCAAAGCATACAGACCGAATGGATCTTTTGGATGAAACATTTGATTTGGAGGCAAAGCCTTAGTTCATCTTCTTCTGTCATTCCACTCAAGGGAAGATAAAATTTGCATGACCACGGTTAATTATAGAATCAGAATCATCTAGGTTGGAAGGGACCTTCAAGATCATCTAGTCCAACCATCAACC
>JAOXJM010000003.1:2050076-2101997 GCA_026413425.1 Tringa solitaria
TTTAAGCAAAGTATACTAATAGTGGAGAGCAACAAAGTAAGGAAAGGTGATTTTGCATAACACCACCTGCAGCTGGTTTCTGTGAAGTATGAACCAATTCTTTTTTAAATTTGCCTTCACAAACATAAGAATAGAAAAACTCTCCGCTCTGTAACAGAATTCTAATTGTTTGGAATGTCAATTATGGCTCTCTAAGAGCAAAACACAAGCTGATAAGACACATCTCTCCTCAATATAAATAGCATCTTCTAGCACATCTCCCTTTTCTTGTGCTTTTTAAGTACAAAGAGCAAAATGCTTCTACAGGTAAGTATTCAGCCATAGACTGCTGGATTCCAACTGCCCCATCACACTACAACATTCCACAGTGCAGCTAAAAGACTCTAGTATTTTATAATGATGTGAGACACCTAGAACTTAAGGAGCAGGTAATTCAACCCAGAGGCATATTCAGCACTGTCTTTATCATTCTCCATTAGCAAAATATGACATGGAAGGAAAAATAAATATTTATTTGCCAACATCCAGAAGGCTTACAAAGGTGATAGTCCTCCTTTACCAGGATGATTATAATCCAATTGGCAGGAACACAACATTAGAAAATGTGTATTCTTCCTGCCCAACTTGTTTTAATGTCAACAGCACCGAGTTTTGCTGGGTACACTTGAACCATTAACTAAAGCTAAAAAAGTGGAGGGTGTTGTTCTGAGGGCACATGCCATGCTGATTTTCCAAACCAAAGGCACTTTGCCTCTTAAAGGAGGTCAGCCTGACAGTTTAAGTCTTCTGTCACAGCCAGAGGGAAACTAGCCTTAACACCAATTATTATCAGTGATGAGAGCACAGCATCACATGCTGCACAGGAACTGTAGTATTATAACACAGAAGAGTTCAGAGCAAAATAAGTTTCAAAGACACAAGGCATAGTACATACTCTGTCTGGCTGTACAGCATAAGATAATCAGTACTTTCTGGTAACATTCTTCAAGAATGTTGCATACCACTGCCCATTCTGTCCTCATGGGATACTCCCCACCCTGCTGACCTGACTAATTCTGAAGTCCTGTATAAGGAAAGTTTCAAACTTCTTCCCTTCCTTTCTTACCCTTTCTCTCCCTACAATTTTCTAAGAATACAGACTTCAGTAGGCATTTAAATTTAAATAACCAAGTTAGTAATTGAAGATAGCAGGAATAGTTTTCTTAACAGCCCTTCACATATTTTATTATTTATCCCTCTAAAGTAGGAATTTACAAATATTTTCATGAAAATCAAAATTCAATACTTTTAATAGTTATTATCTCACAGATAAGCACAGAAACATTTAGTTAATTGCTTTATCTTTTCTCCAATTCATGTTTATAGTCACTTGTCTTGCCAATAATAATGTCTTAATTATACAAGAATAAAATACATACTCTTTACAGAAACATGAAAATAGTTAAAACCAGCACTTTCCATTCCAGATCCATTAGGCACCTAAAAAAGCCACTTATTTCTCCAGAAACAATAGTCAACAATTTTGAATTTTCCCTGAAGAATAACAATTCCTTTAAAATTCCTTTAAAGGAATAACAATTCCTTTGAATTTGGGCCTGATGTAAGGTCTAATGCGATTAACTAACATTAAAGTATTAGCTAACAGACAAGGTCAGGCTACTGTGGGTTTCTGGTCTCCAAAACAGTGCTGGATTCCACCCAGCCCACTTGGAGAGCCTACAAGAGCTTGCATTTGTCTGCAGCCACCCAAGCAGATGAACACTTAAATATAATTGTTTCTTCAACGAACAGATATTCTTCAAAAACAAAAATAAAACCTGATCATTAAAGAAATGACAGCACTGGGTTATTAGCACACCTGCTAATAAATAAAAAACTGTTAAAAAAAAAAAAGCAGCTTTTAGTCTCTATTTTTTAACTTACTTTTCCTGTCTGTACTATGCAAGACGTCTACAGAAAGGCAAAACTGATTCAACAGCTGACTGTAAAAAAAACACTGAAAATGATGACACAAACTCTGAAGAGAAGGAATGGTAAATTTTCCTACATTTATTTTAGTTCCATGGATTCAAAATGATAAATGCAAGTGTATCCTTACGTCACAACTTCACATGAAAAACAACATGTATTGCAGTCCACTGTGTAATTACACGCAATACTTTTTTTTCTTCAACATCCACCAACATGGACAGAAAGAGTTTTGTCCTTGTAGCTTAAAGTAAGCAGTCACCACTGTAGTACCTTTTTTTTTTAAATAATAAAACCAGTTTTATCAACTCAGTATTTCACCTTTACTGACAGAAACGATTAAAAAATTCATAAGTCAGAAAGAGTCTATTTGTACTGAAAAGTACACACAGTAAAAACTGCACAATTTGTATAAAACATTTTCTGAAGGCTTCTTCCCATCTGAAGTGTGTGACAGAACAGCATGGCTATATGTGATGGGTTCATCACTTCAGCACTGACCCATGTAGGTCTCACAATTGTGCTAATATCAAACGACACGGCTTCACACCACCACCATTAACCACTGACATAACTGAAATAAACTCTCTCATACAGCCCTGCAATGGGATAAAAGGTCTGTTTTTAAGTCCTCCATTCACAATGCCCTTTTATCCTGATAATTATTTACTAATAGGAGATTTGCCGCTTTACAATAAACTGTTTTTCTGGCTTTTTCTCTCTTTAAAAAAGTTTTAGGGCATAAAAATGAAATGCAGTAATATATCAGATTTAAATATTTAGTTATACTATATATTAAAACAATACAGCTGAAAAGATGAACAGATTTGTTTTGGAGTACCCATAATGGCCATGTTCTAGTTTGGGAGGGAAGGCAAAAAGGGAAACAAAATTACTCACACTTGTATCCAGGCTGCAGATACTGATTGTATCTTCATCTTGAGTACTCTGTTTTCTTTTCTTCTAGAAAACAAAATGAAAAGAAAAGCTCAGTTTTGATGAATAATACCAACTACCACCGGCCTGATACTGAAACTGGCATACATAAAGTCATACACATATATGTATGTATATATAGTTAATTATTTTCTCTCATCATCATACATCATCACCATGTATATGAATAGAAGTTCTATTTTCACAAGTTCAGAAGCTACTTATTAGCACATGAGTAAATTAATGTTTCTTTTTCTGCTCAAAGAGTTAAGTTCACTTCAATTAAGAAACTTATTTCTAACTAAAAGCAGAAGTAATTGTTGCATATTGTAAATAGCACATTGGCATTTGATAGTAACTTTTTTAACTAATGAAACTGTCAGATGGATAAACTTGTATTTTGTATCAAAAGCCTAAACTTAGATTTTTTTCAAAACAAACTCAGCAATCTAGTACTATTCCCAGACGGTCAATATTACATAGTGAGGATAATAGGTGAAACGTACTGCAGGGCTTAAATCAACATATATTTGGATTTCAATATTGATGTCAGTCATTGTATTCTGCTCTACATTCAGGTTTTGTTTTGGAAAATGGCAAGCCCTCCCTGCTGTCATTTCACACGTTCACCACAAGATTAATCTTCACGCCCTTCAAATGAGAAGTATGAAATTTCATTTAACAGAGCTCTGCATTTTCTACCAGTCCAGGAAGATTTAAGAAACAAGAGAAGCGACAGAACATATGATCCTTATTTATCCAGCTGTGTTGTCTTCCACTGTCAACTAGAGATAAGCATTCACAGATAATAATAACTGGGATTTAGTTTTTAGCCTACAGAAGTCGAAGATGAGCAGTTTAAAGAACCACAAAAACCCCCACAGATATGCCATACAGAGCTCCTATCTTACAAGATGACCAAAGTTCAGCTAAAAGGCAGGAGCTGCACATTGTGCAGGTATTTTTTTAATTGATAACATTACAAATATATATATATATATACATATATATATATATAAACTGTATCCTGCCTCCCTAGTGCCCACACCATTAGCTTTTCTGAAGACTGGAGGTTTTATTCCATCAAGCCAGTAAAACAACCATTGCATCTACTAGGTCAAGCATATGATTTCTGAGAACCTTCTCTGATGAATAAAGATAATGACTATTTATCATAAAATCCTGAAGTTTTTATTTCATGGTGTTGTAAAATGCAACTAAGTATTAGAACTTTTAATATTTACTTACTAGGATTCAATAGATCATTGACTTGGGTAATCATCTTTAAATACAATGTTGGTTGATTTTTTTAGGAAGTAACTTGTCTCACTGTTTTCTGGCAAGGACAGCTGTGTTTTAACAGTGTTACTCAGAAACAGAAACTTGATCATGAGTTCTCTAATCACCCAAAACAATGAGAGGTGTTATATGAAAAGTAATTCTTTACTCTCAGACTATGCACAATCAAATCCCTCTTACTGTTATAATACAGATTTTTAGCAACAAATTAAAAGACAGAACACAGAAATATCTGAAATCAGACTGAGTATATTTGTTTATCCTGTAGCAGTGTTTTATAAGGTTGGGACTTTGTCCCACAGGATAAACCAATCTGAATTATTATTCTAGAGTTACTTGATGTGAATTCATGATGAAAAACAGAAAACAGGCATGAGATCTATAACATCTGTACTTTGCCCAGAGGGTAACATTTCCTAATATCCTAGTGAACACAGCGCAGACTATTCTTCAAGCCTACTTAGACTTCTATAGATACAAATGCATGTGTCCTTTAGTTTTCCTCAAAAAATTATATATTGATTCTACTTAAGTCAACACTGTCTTTACTTTGTAAGCAAGAAATTACAAAACAAAAAGATACTATCCCTCCCACACAGTGAACACAGGTTAAATCAAAATGAAGGGTGTTTATATTTGAAATACAAATTCCTACAAGAGAAGGATAAATTGAAATGGTGTAGGGATCTGGTATACCAGAATCTATAGTAATGGTGATTCTGGTGTACGGATGGACAGAATGGAACTGCATTCACAGCTTGTGTTGGTTTAAGTCTGACACTTTTAGTTATGGAAGTACAAAAATGGTGTAACCCCAACCCTCAGTCTGCAAAATATTAGAATAAAGGTTAATTCCAAACCAATCAATATAGTAATACAATAAAAGGTATTACTTCATCATGCCCACACACAAAAAATTAAATTCAGTGCTTGATTGGAGTATGTGCTCCCAATAATCTATAGACAGGTAACATTAAAAAAAATTGTCTCTAAATACTATACATTTTGAAATGATAAAAAATGTTTTCTATAATGGAATAGATGCAATTTCTTTGTTAGCAGAGTGCGACAAATGACCACACACACAACAAAGGGGTAGCTCCTTTGTTAAATAACTGATTAAAACACTCTTACTGGCAGTCACATGGCTACAGATTAACACAGAAAGTGGCATTTCCAATACAGGCAAGCTCTAATGAAAGCGGATTGAGACTATAAATTGCATAATGTGAACTTGAAGGAGCCAGGACATCCTGTTACTGTAGAAGGAAAGTTACACAACAGCAACCATGTGGGCTTTTGACTACTACATTCAGAGGGGGTATATGGGTCCAAAACACAGAGGTATCACAGACAAAGCGGAGCCCATGGCAAGGCTATTTCAGGTAAAGAAAGCACAGCACAAGATGTCATTAGTAGTGAATACTAACATGTTCATATCTGATTTAGAGACAACCTCTTTGATTATATAACTAAATCTCAATACACTCAGGAGGAATAAATCAGCATCAACTGTGATGGGATGAAAAAAGGGATGAAAAATTCTAAGAAAAACAATTACCTATTGAATGAGTTTGGGACAGCCCCCACAAAGTAAGTGGAGCTTGCTCTACCTTATACCTCATTGTGCTTATCAAAGGAACACTCCTACTTTAAATTAGGTCTTCTACTTACTGGTAAGTAACACATACAAAAATAATCTAACTAACAGCATGAATATTATACTATTCTTGTTACCTGGAAGTTTGCAAGTGTTATACTATTTATATTCCTTGTACATTTCTCCCAGCAGCTATGCAAAACAAGTAATTTCATAAAGAAATTGTTAAATATCTTCAACTGCAGTTAAGAATAATGTTTTCATTTTCTAGGAGTTTCAAGGGCTATTATTGGATAGAGAGACTATGAGGGGAAAAAAAAAAAAAAAGAGATATTTCCAATAATTGAGCTACCGGATAAATTTCTTTGCCCATAATAAGTGGATTAGAAGCAAAGATTGCAGTAGGTATTGTGCGGGGAGCATAAGGTGCTCATTACATTAATCCTTGCTCTTTGTGAGCATCTTTTACCCAAAGGAGTTACAAGTCCTGTCTTGGTTGCCATAGCACAATGCAGCTGACCTCTGAATCTCCCATCTTCCAGAAAATTACCCCTTAAATGCTGCTTTCCACTTTATTTTTTAAATCACACAGCACATCAAGTAACACAAACTTGGCTCCATTTTGCTCTCCACAATTTGATGTATATTCTTTTCACAAAAGATCCTAGAAATACAGTGTAATAGCTTTGGGATTAATTCAGAAGAAGAATGACGTGATAAAGCATTGTATGTATCACACACATTCAGAAGGGTTTAAGCTTCCCTGCAAAGCCAAGCATCTTCAGTAAAATGCATTTATTGCCCAAATATTGAAATCAGTTAAGCAGTATATTAATGAAAATGTTGAACTTCCTGGCAGAATTTAAGCAAGCAGAGCTCTTGAGAGGTTCAAATATCTATTGCACATATTTCCTGAATGACAAATAAACATATCAGACAATTCCTAACTCCATCATATCAGAGTAGATTTTTCATGCCAGCTTATATTGTCACGCAAGACTATGTTAAGCCAAAAACCACTATGTGTGAATCTTTACGCAGCATAACACCTGCACTGGCCCAGGCATAGCACTAGGGAAAAAGAACTGATTTCTTAATTCTATTTTATTATCTCGCACATGAAGTATCCCTAGTTCTTGTTAATATTTCTTACAATTACCTATGGCTGTAGCCATAGTACAAATTTATAGCTTTTTTAGGACTACATGCCTTGAAGAAGCATGTGCAATAGTGAGAAGACAAGTTCACTCCAAGTGTGCTTGTCTTCTCACTGACAGATGACAGACACTAATACTAAGTCCATGAGTTTACCCATGCAGAAATCTTACAGAAAATTGCAACAGATTTAACCACAAATGTGTCAAGAGATAGAAAAGTTGAGGCATTTATGGATACCTGAGCATGCCTGAACTATATACACAAGTTATGTTCCTTACATGTAGGAATATATAATCACATTCTAATATACTGCACATGCATGTTGTTTTATCAGAACCATGCCCAGTTAGAGATTCTATCAGGTTTTAATTAAAATCCAGTAAGAAGCCTCAACATGTTATGAATGCTATGAAACAAGAATAAAGTCGTAAGACAAGTGACCATTAGTGTGCCCTGTCTTTGTACTTAGGAAGCGCATTAAAGCTATTAATGTGAACACTCATGAAATTTTAAACTCAACTATCCAATTAGAACCCATCCCTATTTTAAATTCAGAGTAATAACATGAAAAAAATAGAATTAAAAGGTAGTATGCTATTCTTTTACTAGACATGATCATTCATCTTAAGTGTATATTAATTACATAAGGAATACCATCCTGCGGTATCATACTAAATACAAAATACTGTGATTACTCCGTAACCCGCTATGTGCAATGGACAAAATGCCACCTACTATCTCACTGCAGAGTAATTCTTTATTAGAATTTGTATGTACTTGAAACAAACTGAATTGAAGATCTTTGTGATGCGGTTTAACTTGCTGGAAAAAAGAACAGCTTGCAATGTTTTGACAACTCCCCCTTTCTGCACGATATTTGTAGGCTTTAAGAAAAGAGTTCACCAATAACACAGTATCTGTTCTGGATAGAGACAGGTCTGTGTTTTCTGACTGACCACACAGATACACTACACACATTGGAATGTGTACCTCTAGACTGGAAGACGTTTGGCAATTTTTTTTTTGTCTTTTGAAATACATAAAAAATTTAAGTCATTGGACCATGATGACTGGGTGTATAACAAGTTTGAATCTTGATCCACATTTGTGATACTGTTGCCTAAAGGGCCGTGATTACTCCTATAGTTATAGAGACAGAAAACTTCCTGGTCTTAACGTAGCAGGAAAGAGTTGTTCTCAATAATTATCTCACAGGAGATGAGAAAGTAAGATATCCAATTATATATTAAAGAAGTGATTTAATTAAAGGAATTAGAGCAATAAGACATTGTTATAGGAAGGCTGGATTAACATCCTCTCTCCAGCACAGGGCTTTAGTTATCAATACCAGAGATTTATATTTTACCACCCGGGAGATGAAATGCAAAGATGTACAAAAATAACTTGATAAAAAAACCCCAACATCCTGTGACCGAGAAGGAAATGCTTTTCAGAAGAACTGCTGACTTTTGTTAAATCATCTATCCATACTAATTTGCTTAGAAATATGTCTACACACAGGCTGGCATCAAAATAAATAATAGCTCAAGACAATGTATTTGCGTGAGCACATAATACCCTTAAACCTTTTAAGTCATAGACTCATTTCAAAACAAACCAACTTACTTTTTAAGCTCTTTTTTCATGCAGAAATTCATTTAACAACTGAGGATCCATTCATTCTGCCAAAACAGACTTTCTCCCCCACCCAAAACAAAAAAAGTCCAAAACAAAGAAAAATTTTAAACCACTTTATCATTCTGTATTTCAAATTGTTTTCATACGAAAATATCTAAAAAACTCAGTCTTTCCAGAACATACATCTAGGCACAGTTCCGCACTACTAATTGGAAGAAAGCTACTTTATAAAAAACATAGTTCTAATATATAATTTAAATAAATGTAAGTAGGCATAGGTGCATATATATACACACTCATCTATAAAAATATAATATATATGTGCATACACATGCCTTGAAAAACCCCATGTTCTACTATGGTTCTTTTGAATGTCTTATTAAAATCTTGGGGGAGGGAAGTACGGAATGTACTAAAAAATATTTGGGTAAACACTGTTAGGTCTCAGTCAAAGAAATCGTTTTCCATACCAGTAATAATTCAGATTTTCTTTAAAAGGATTTCTAGGCAGCAAAAAATGCAAGTTAACATATTTTTCTGCAAAGTTCAATAATGAGAGCAATTGCGGACTCCCAATCCCAATTCTCATAATCGAACATCTCCACACACTGCATTTTCAAAAGAAAACATCTGAAAAGGCATGAGCATAAACATACTTCATGTCTCTATCTTATATGTGAATGATTTCCTAATTGATTGCCTGCTTTTATGAATGAAAATCAACTTGTGAACCATTGACCCAATGAACCCATTCATTCATTTATGTATAAACACTGCATTTTTGCTAAGTCTGTCCTATGTAACACAAGTTTAATCAAAAAATAACACCCACTAAACTAAGCAAAACCAGAATTTGCAATAATACAGAACAGGGAAAACCATTTAGCCAACAAAATTTTTTTGTATATCATTTATGCTGGTGAGAAAAAGGCATGAATGTACTCACTGTTTGGGGCTTTACGACCCTCTCCAGTTTATGGTACACTATTATCAAGGGCAACCCAAAGGACAGTATCTCCACCAGACAGTCAAAAACCAAAAGCAACCAAAAAATAACAATTTGAAGAGATGAGGTAGAGGATTAGCGTGGAAAGAGGGGAGAAAACAGACCAAATACTTCACAAAAAGTGAAACATCATAGGCCAGAAAAGGCTCAAGCCACATTCCAAATGGTCAATTCTGTCTGAGTGAAAAGCAGCTCTACTACATGATTTGGTGGTTTGGTTTTTGATTATTTTTTTTTATTTTAAAAAGCAATCAGTATCTACTTAGCCAGCAGAGAGCTCTCTCAATCTGCAAGGCGCTTTGACATCGAAAGCTTGATGATGGCCTTCTGCCATAGGAACCACAGTCGGCATTTAAGCAGCTGGGACATACCAGGCAGGAACATACCATCATTTTCTTTCTCTAAAGATGTCAAAACTCAACAATAATCTAGACTTTCATGTGAATTTCTACTTGTCCTGATTTTATACAGCATTCCTTCAAAATACTTAAATATCTAGCATGTTCAGAAGATGGTAAATTCAAAACAATATTCAGACGTTACAATTCTCATCTTTTTTTCCTTTATAGTTTGTCAGTACTTCCACACTCATCCATAACATGTTGACCCTTCTCTTAAAATGCCCTGGAAAGTACCACTTGCCAAGACCAAATTTATTCCTTTAATGACTCCAAAACCTCCACCTGCTATTGCTTCTATGTTACAAGATCTGTTTCAAGTTCTTACTGTTTGCATTTCAAATCACAGTCAAATGATCTCAAAGGTATCAAGGTCCCAGTTAGTTACGTCACAGAGCATGGAGGATTCAGCCAGGACAGAGCCCAGTGATGTGGCACAAACAGCACAAAACAGATGTTAAAAGGTACGCAAGAAGTGAGGTAGAATGAAAGAAATCGTGACAAACTGGACTAGGAAGGAAGTCTTTTAATTCTCCAGACTAATTTCAAATGGTTCCAGAAGTTTCACAGATGAAACAGCCAGAAAACAAAGAAGTTCAGGTATTTCAGATTAGAAGGTAAGCATTTTGGTCTTCCTAATACAACAGAAGGAAATTCTGACAAAACACTTCAATATTTTTCTCACCTGCTGTTATCACTCAGTTAACAAAATATGCCTTGAATCCAGCTTAAATTGGGTATAAAATTACTAGGCAAGAGATTAATAACCTGCTATCTTAAGGTTAGTTGAATAATCACTAATTTAACATTTCCTGCCACAGGTGGTGGGATACAGCATGGCAAAGCAGACTTCAGAAGTGAGCTAGAAGAGACAGCACTGGTATCACATTTCCCAGCTTCAAGCAAGAACCCTAGTGATACTGAAACAAGACTAAGCCTCACGTAGGATTACCCATTTTCCATCTTAACATGGTACTGTTGCACTGACATTGAAGTGTCTAAGATGAGATAAAGATACAGATGCCAAAGAAAAGAACATTGGCCTCGCTGATACAATGCCCAGTTCTGGAATGAAGCCTGTAGAGAGGGAGACCATGTAATATTAAACACATAAACATCTCTATCTGCCATAACCAGCTAGAAACCTCCAAATTTCCTGATGAATATCAGATTCCTCTTAACTTTCGTTCAGAGCTAACCAATTGCAATTTCACAAACAAGTGAGAATTCCTTCCCTAGTTTAAGCTCATTCAGAGAGAGATGAATTTCCTGTCATCTTTAAAGGCCAGTCCTCTTTTAACTTTCCCAGAGGCTACCGCTCACCCTCATGCCAGCACCATCCCTCCTCCTTGCTCATCTCTCCCTTCCACGGCCATACCACTGACAGTTCTAAGAGCACAAAGGCATGGGAAAACCACGCACGTTTCCCAGAAAACAGGGCCTTTTTTTTAGCTGAATGATGCATCAAACATGCTTTTGGGGACCGTAACTGCAGAATACTGAATTTTAATACAAAATTTGAAAATAAAGGAGTTGTTACCCTGCGTTGCAATATAACAGTTTTTTATGTTATGTTGGCACAAAGAACTTGCTGAAGCTCTGAAGAAAACCAAAAATTCCTTAAGTTTTACACTAAAACTGTTCTCCACATACGTTTTCGCTGCCCTCTACTGTTCAGAATGCCAAAGATGATTCAGGTTTCTTTCCTCAAGGGTGACACAAAACTATAAAGAAAAGCTTTAGTCCTTTTGAGGGAGCAGCAGTCAGAGATGACCCGATTGCAGAGTTTGCAGCGAAGCTGGGACAAAACTTTGACAGTTCTGTTTCCCACTCCGCATACATTGGCTGTGTGCTCTTCGAGTACTGGTGTTAGCAACACGACTTGCTTGCTCTTCATGTCCCCAGCAAACCAAACAAATGAAAAACCAGACTCTGCTTTAAGTCTGTTACAACACAGCAGAAAACTCTGAAATGAAGGCAAGATCATCTATGGCACTTCAGGTTTTGCCACTGAAATGGCAGTATCAAAGCGCTTCTGAGGAGTCATTCTCATCTCCGCCAGACAAAATGGCAGCTCCTTTTCACCCTTCTCTGAGCACAGAGAGCAAGCTTTACTTCTACAGCGCTTATTGTGATGGATTTGAGATTTTCCGGTCAATGTAATATAAAATGAACACCGAAGTGAACAATGAAATGAAAGTTATATTCAATGTGTTTAACATTAACAACAGGAAATGGGTGTGCATGTACGGGATGCTGTAAGGACAAGGATCAGCAGAGCTTTGTTTGAGGCCTGGTATTTATTCTATCTTTATTTAACCTTCTTCCTTCCCCTTTTTGGAAGACGGGGGAGAGTATCAGTCACTGGAATCTAGCAGAGAGTTAAACACACTGAAACTTTTTCGCAGTTTACTATAAAGTCCGAATCAAATTCAGATAAATAAGTTATATACTTTTATTTCTTTCTCCGTAGAAGTTCTTTTTTTATGTGAATGAACAGCAATCTTTATTCCATAATCCTCAGTCAGAACTTGAAGACTGCTGCATAAATTATGCCTTTAATAAACACTTACAATCAATATCTAAGGATTCTAAATTCACTTAGCATATACATAAAAACTAAGATTCAGTTTAAAATAGTCCATGCACTATTTAGATTAATCTTCTGTTCTTCTCACAAATACATTTCAGCTGGAATCAGTCAGATCCAGTTCTTTGTGGCCTCAAGTAATATAACGAGTTAGCATGCAAATAATTCCCTGGACTCCTTTGCCTCCGGCAAGCTGATGAGACGAAACTGCAGTTCCTAACCTTGTGTGCTTATGTTGAGGGAGTTTATTACAGGTCTAGTTGTAAGAGCAAAAATAATCAAAGTAAGGCTATTTTAATGTTCTAACTCTACCCTTCGAGGTTTTGTGCACTTGAAGGCCTGGGGACTTCCTCTGACTGGACACCAACGTCCTGTAATTGCTGCAGGTGACCATTTAATCGCAGCTGCCAACCACCACTTCTGGTTCCAAACATGCTGCATCTGTGCATGTAAGAGGTATGACTTTTTTTCTTGGAACAGAAACTACAATGACATTTTCTCACTTGAAATGCAGATTCATTCAAATGATACTTCATCATTATTTTTATTATATTAGTTATTATTTAGGTTTGGGGGTTTTATTGTTTGTTTGTTTTTAAGAATGTCAGAATGTAATGGAGCTTCTCATTGTAAAAGTGAGCTTGGACTGCTGATGCTGCGCACAGCACCGGAACAACATGCAGTAGAATGAAGTAATTTCCATAAACTAGGTCTCCACATGGCATTCAGTTGGCTTACGTTTGCATAAACTGCAGTCATCCCTTATTATTCTAATACTCTACTATTAGTCTGTTTTTCCCCAGTCTCCTGCCTTCAGCGTGGTTATACTGCTGTACCTTTAAAACCACAGACAGGTTCCTGCATGTGGCTTTTGATCTAAGCACCTCAAGTGCTAGTTCTTCAGCTTCACAGAACAGATAAAATGGCTGCACTCAAAAAGGATTTTTCTGCAGATAAAAACAATACCACTTTTACTAACGTTACATGTTGTTATGTCTATTTTTGGGTTCACTATATATAAACACACACACAATTTAGCTCCATTTCTCAGGAAACAAGGCTTATAGGGTATTTTGGTGTATATCCCTATGACTCCTGATTCTTAAGTTATTTAATTTTTTTTTTTAACTTGTTGCCCAGTTTCAACCAAAAATTGACAAAGGGATAAAGACTTAGATAATTTTGGACAGAGCATATAGAATAGGAGACAGATTTTGCACCAAACTCAAAAGATTTCCTCGTGAGCTCCACAGTATTAGTAGATACCAAACAATCTGTGTTACTTTACGTCACAGTCAAACACTCATCTCCTGGTATTCCATGAAAACTGTGGCATTTATTAGAGTTGTTCTGCTACAAATTTTCAAGTGAATGATATCTACAATACATCTCTACAGCAAACATGCATATTAAGTACATCCCAAAAGACTACACCAATTTAACAGTATGACAGTTAGTAATCACAAGTATCCTTAAGCTATTTTATAAAAACTGAGAATTCAAATGCATAACATCTGTTAAACTCATTTTCACTAATTGAATAAATAGCTCTTCATTTCTCTGACAGTCTTAATAAACTTTATGAGCCTGTTGCAGTTTTATTACTTTTCTTAGACATTAAGTCAGAACTACATAAAGCATTCCAGATAACATATTAAAAATATTCTATGCAATAGATTTATCACAGACCATCTCTCTCACTGTTGAAAATTGTCACAGGAAAAGTAAAAAAAAAAAAAGTCTTAAGCTTCAGTATACTTTAGTCAGAGCAAATCCAAGGGCATGTAGGCCCTTGAACATATCCTTGACTTGCCTGTCTTGCACTCTAGACCTCCACCTTTATCACATTTCTAAGAAATTTAAAGTACAGTTTTATTCAACATATACACAAATACTTTGAGACAACTGTGCTTCTTAAATAAGAGAAAGCTCTCTAGTTTTCCAAGAAGCAGAAGGATGCTGCTAACTGGGACTGGAGCTGCAAAGTTAGAGAAAAGATTTGGGCGCTTGTGACCCTAATGTGGTAGTCTGATTCACTTATTAACAGCCAAAACCAAAATCCCCACACAAATTGTTGAGAACAATCAAGTATTAAATGCTAACCATTGCAAGGTGTAAAACAGGTCAATGTGTACAATGCAGCTCTTTCTGAATTATGCTGAAAAGTTTCAAGTGACAGATTTTATAATATAATTGTATACTCTGTTCTACTCCTTAATTAACATTACAATTGGGAAGTGTTTCCCCCAAAAATATTTAACCTAAATCTCCCTTTCTACGAAATAAACCCACTTATTCCTGTGCTACCCTTGGCAAACACCAAGAACAAGTACCAACTTTATAATTGTTCCCACACACTCAGAGACAAATGTACGTTATATCAAGTCTTATTTTTCTACACATGACATGCACTAAATCTTTTAAACTTTCTTCATAGGCTGTATTTTCTACAGTTATTATCAATCTTCCTACTTTTCTGTCTACATCTTTCCAAAGCGCAGAGTCCAAAACCACACCCAGCTTTACAGGTGACACCACATACACATGCTGCAGAGCAGAATCACTGTGCACTGTAAATATATTGTAAATAAGATCTACTACAGCTTTCACTTTGAAAGCGGATAGACTTACGCACCCAGCTATAAATGTTCCCATTTAAACCCTAGCATCAGCCAAAGTCCTCATTTTCACACTAGGTTTCAGAAGCAGAGATGTTTACATGTGTATGATAAAAAAGCAAAACTAAAAACAAAACCACTATCCTGCAGCAATAAAGTACCAACACATAGAGAAAAATAAACAATCATCCATCCCATTGGGAATTTCAGAATATATTAGCTAAACTTTCGACAAATTTCTTCCCTTACAGAAGGAAACTTTCCTGCCAAGCCACATTTTGATTTCATTAATCCCCAGCTTTAAATCCTGTCATGCTTGGAAGCAATATCTGCATTTTCAATTTACTACAATACCACACAGGCAAACAACAAAAATTAACACAATCTCAAATTCACACTTACCTGATGATGCACAAAAAAGCAACACCACACCATCAGGCACTTTGTATTGTACTCAGATTTTTAGGAGGTTTCTCTATCTCCAGCGTGACAGTGAAAAGCCTTTGCTACAAAGGAGTCCCTATGTCTCTCCTTCAGTTTTGGACAGGAACTCCTCCCCGTGCAGCCACACAGTTTGCTCTCGCTTCCTGTCATGCCGTGCACTAGAAGTATCAGAAACTGAGTTACAAGCATTGTTGTCTCTATCTCTCTTGTGGCTTTTCCTCATAGACTGCTTCAAATAATATTTGAAACAGACCAAAGTATTTTAAAAGTTGCTAACAAGTGAATGGCATGGGTATGGTAAAGGTAAAGACATCGTCAACATGTTTTTAAAGCAGTAGGTTGGTGTTTGGGGGTTTTGAGACTCAGTAACTGAAACCCAGTCCATCTCCTACCTGTGAAATTCTGTCTAAACAGCAGCAATGGGCTTTAAATTCAAGGGCAGACAACTATCTCCAAATGTAGATGCCTCAGAAAAAACAGCTGCTAAACACTGTGTAGAACTTTTAAACATTTAGTTCAGAGAAAACTTTCTGAATTTCAGAAATTAACAGATCTGCTAAGTGGGAGTTCTTAAATTAACAGAGGCATAATGGCAAGAATGTTTTTTAATCAACCCAGAATCAAGGCCCAAAGACAAAATTGGCAGAGCACTCAAATTTTGCATGAGAACATGTCAAGGAAATGCAAAGGTCCATTTTATCCCTGGTAGTTTGATATAAATGATGAAAGAAACTCCATTTTTGCTGATTCTTCACCAATACAGATGAGCAAGCCTTTAGCAACTGCATCCTATGAAACTCAATGAATCTTCATTTCACTGGCGTTTGGAAAGCTATATAACTTAAGCGTCAAGAAAGCACTGAACTTAAAGTTATTGCTGCCTTAAAAATAGCAAATAATACTGTTACTATCTCAATGACATAAAATTTCCCAGCCCACTTGAAATTTCAAAACTATGAATCTTCTCCTGCAAGGACTCCCCAGATACCTACACACTGGTCATCAATGTGACTGAGAACTTGAAGTCAGAAAACTTACAGGATTAGATTCCAGACTCATAATTCAAACTGCAAAATAGAACAGTTCCTTGAGAGCTCTCATATTTGCATGCCAAATCATTCTTCAGGCAAGCACACCAGAGAAACCCACCTGCTAGTAATGAGAGTCTTCAGTGGTCTCTATCCAACTGCCAGCTGGGACTCTAGCACTTTCTAGTACATATTTTCCTTTAATATATACTCAGTTAATTGCCTAATTTGACCGTCATATCGAGTTACATTACTTCAAGGTAAAAAAGGGTAAGTTTCATGAGATGCTCATTTGCAAGTTATCAAAATACATAACTTACCACACATTATATGAAAATTGATATTTGCATATGATTCATATACACCAGTTTCAACATGCATTTGAGCAGCCCTCTTCAAAATCTAGACATAAATAGATACCAACTTCCCTTAGCCAAAGTTAGCTAGAAAACAATGCAGAATATTGACCCCAAAAAATGGAATCCATAATCCTTGCAAATGATCGAAACACAGGGCTTTATATGGCAAGTAAAAATAAGTGATCTCAAATGGCTTTTTTTCATCTTTCCTCCATCACAAAGTGAATTAACTATTTGGGCAAGTGAAACTTATTCTCAGAAACTAGTAAAAAGGAACTGTTGACAGATACAGGAGATTTGGTTCTTTTTAAAGTACATGTGGACTCTAATGTAGTGCAAGTGCCAATACAGAGAACGGTAAAATCCTGATCCTTTGTACACACACTGCAAACGCACAGCAAAAGTTTCTTGAGTGCTTACCTTTTAAAATATTTTCTATACATGTGTAATATTGTGCATGCTTGGTTTTAGAAGACTTATTGACTAAGACTATTTTGTTTGTTTAAGGTTGAAGTAAAAATTGTGTGAATGGAAAAGTTCAGGCAAGTATTCATAATGCACAAAGATAAACAGCTGAATATATTAGTCAACTGTTCATTTTAACATACAAAAAAAATCAATTTTTCAGTATAATAAACATAAGATGAATACTTCATATTCTGAATATATTTGTATACATGTACACAGAGATAATTACTTCACATATCCTACATCCTTACACCTCACTCTTGATCCTTCCCTCCCCTGTTCAAGTTTTTGTGACTTGCTCAGATCTACCAACACTGAGTTGTGCAAAATTCTGCATATTTCCAGTAGGCGAGAACATCAAGACAAATTAGAATTTGGGTAGCAAGCTAACAGCAACACAGAGTTCATTTTTAAAGAAAACAGGTCTAGTGCAATCTTTTATCAGTTCAAGACTGAATTAGAACAAAAAGCTTCTGCTGAGCTTGGTGGAAGAAGATAAAAGGTGAAACTGGTGTCAGTCAGCAATCAATTCCTTTGACAACAAGAGCCATAGTATAAAATACTAATTGAAAGAATCTTTAAGAAGCAGGCATTTTAGGCCAAGACTTGAAAAAACTACTCAAGTATTTCCCTTTTAAGGGGGAATGCTGTTGGCCTGTGTTCCCTGCATAAAGATGAGCTAAAACCAAATCTAACTGCCTTCTTTTCAGACCCTTCCAGCAGAACAGTGTTTATTTTTCAAAGGAAATCCATATAAATTCTATACATATGCCCAGAATTTTTTTTCAGGTATTCTTTCCTTTCTCTCTATTAATTTGTCATTAGGCTCTTTATTACTTTAACAGTCTTTCATGTCATCATAGGAAACCCTAATCCTTTACTATCAGAATTTGGCAATCCCTCACCCAGGCTCAAATATAGGGGTACAAGTTTTGAAGTGTTATGGTTCTCATAGGTCTTCGAGTGCACCAAAGCTGAAGTTCAGTAGGCAGGCATTTTTCAATTGGATCTCCTGGTAACATTTGGATTTCCACATTCTATTTCCTGGAGAACACAACATGCAAACACCCCAACTTATTATGCTTCTTTATATTCACACTTTGCTATTTCTTAGTTCATCTATAACCTTCTTCCTCAGTAGCCATCAGAATTTAAGCAGCCTAGAGGCAGATACCACAGATTTCAGCCTGCTACCAGGCATCAGATTGGCCAACCAGTCTTTTTCTCATCAATCTAGTAAACATTCAAGACAGTCTGTTGTCACACACACCCCCACTCCACCCCCCTGCTTTTATCAATCAACACAGATTAACAGGATGGCAAAACTTGCCCTCTAACCTCTGAGTAAATAAAACATGGTATCTGTGGTTTTTCTCTGCAGCTTTGCATCAGTCAGCTCCACAGTGCTCTGCACTTTGGTGACAGCAACATCAACAGAGCATCCACCTGAAAGAAGGTGGAGCTTGAACCTACACGTATTGTGAAGACCCACACAAGTATGAAGGAAGGAAATCTAACACATCATATCTAGATTCCAGTCAGCAAATACCTCAAAAGACTGAGATTAAGAAATCATAATTGACAAACTTAAAATACATAAATCTACAAAAGCTGTTTGTTCGGACTCCGGGCAGCTGCAGCAGTGCTGCCGAGTCCAATGCAGGAACAAAACATGAAATGAAACAAGACAGCATCATGAACACAGGATCAAATGCCAGAAACATACACAAAACTGTGGGTAAAAGGAATTAAATATTACTATAACTTTGGTTTAGAGGAACAGAGAATGAACACAGGGTATAAATGATTTACATAATAAATTTAAAAATCTGCCAACACTTTGTCCAAGAAACTTCAATGTTCTCACTTGTAAAATGCCCAAAGCACTGGGGTAGCATAAAGTTAAAGTCTGTCAAATGTTTGCAACAAGAAGCACATGATAAGCCTTTATTCAGACAAAATACAGCCAGTTTCCCAGTATCTTCTGCTGGCTGATCTTGTCAAAATGAAGGCAAAGTGCAAGCAAAACTCCCTAAGCAGTTTCACTGTTGCTTTCTTCTCTAAAGTTCTTAAAAATAACGGAATTAAATAAAGAAAGTAATTCTTTCAGGTCAGTATCCTGCTGATGCAACTAGGATTTTTAACCAGACAACTAAAGGGAATGTACACATCTGAAGTACTATGGTAGAAAGATACCAAACATTCCCTTTTTCCTGTCCAGATGCCCAAGCAAGTTAAAATCAGGTTCACATGCAGCCACCAGTCCATTCAAAACCCTGCAGCTACCTCCCTCCTTTTAGAAACTGTGTTGAAAAGGGACTGACTTCAAACTTTGTGCAGCAGTCAACCCATTCTTTGATTTACCTATTCGTAACAGGGGAAAGACCCTATAAGGTTGGCATTTGAAAAACATTTACTATTGTGGAACTGGAGACGGAGAAGCAGATGTTTGAGTAAAACCTCTAGTACAGCACAGAGGACTTCCCAACTTTTTCTGCAAATGGTTCTTTGGCAACATTTTCCAAACCTGCAGCCCTTTAATTTACTTTTTATTTAAAACTTACTTCATAGTTTTAAATAGTACTATCTAAGCATTGCCAAATTAGAAATTTCTACAATCAACTAAGACTGAGCAGTGAGCTTTTACATTATGGGCACTGGGAAATTAGTCAACAGACCCTCACGATTATTTGGTAAAGAAAGTAAAGAGTGATACTAATAACATTTCTTTGTAACAGGTTGCAATAACACCAAGTTCTACTGCAAGTATCATAACTAGTAAAAACAAAATAGCAATTAAAGTCCATGCATACAATCACTTGTGTCCATTAGTCATTTTAAAATAGAATTGCTAATCCAAAATAGTGCAGCATCAATAAAATGCCAATATGTAGATCAAAATGGTTTCAAAGATGTTGGTTTCTCAGATCAAGTGGCAACAAATTCAGCTGGACAACAGAATTATCCCGTTAACCATCACAAGTTTCTGAAACAAAGTCATAGGAAATAGTAATTTGACATCATATGTTCTCAAAGAGCAGCAGGGGGGCGGGGGGTGGGGGAAAACAAATACAAAGAAACAGGCAGAGTTTGGTTTGAGTTAAATTGAAGAGGGGTCAAGTTCATCTGCTGTTGAACAAAGAAAAGAACAGCAAATGACAGCAGGAGTACAAGGTAACACCCACTCTATGATTAAAGACAGGAAATCTGCTATATAACAGAACATCAAACTCAGGCTAAGAGAATGACAATTGGACCTATCTGCTTTATCACATGTTGCTTCAAGCTCAGTATTGTTTGTACGCGCAGAATAGCTGGCATGATGGGTTTATAGCATATACAGAATATTTCTACTCTAAATAACAAACCACACCCGGAACAAAAATAATCTTGCTACAAAGCACTTAAAAAATCCATAAAATAAAGCCCTACAATGTTAACAGAATGACTGCATACAGTATTTTTCAAGAAAGTATCTATTCTGTGAAAAGATAACATGAAATTATAAGAAATCTTTTAAAATATCACAGTATTTTCATTATCAGAAAAACTCAAAATATTAATTGAGCAACTAAGCTTTAATAAACAGAGCATCTACCCTTCACAATACAAATAACGATGAAAAAGTTTTACAGATGTAAAAGCGTGTGACACTTTCTTTATTTCAAGAATGCATTTGCCAACTGCTCTATAAGCATTCCTCAAAATTCTTGTCCAAGAAACACATAATCTAAGGTGTACTTTACCTAACTAGAATGTAATTAACTGGCAAGTAGCCCTGTAAACTAGGTAACTGGAGAGGTTTAATGGCTATGTACTTAACTGATAGATTATTTTATATGTAAAAACTGTGAAAGTTCAATAAAACAGCTACTGAATTGAGTTAATGAAAACACTGCAAACTCCAAAGCACTGCAGCACTCTCTAGATAGCATGAGTAGTAACACCTCATAAAACATGCACAGGTTTTTCTACCTAAGTCCCAAACTACCAGAAACCTGGTGAAGTCTAAAGGCCAGCCTGCATCATTCTCCTTTATAGACAACTCATTTATAAATAACTCATAAATGTCTCTCCAGCACATATTCAAGTACTGCTGTATGTGGAGAACCTTGTAATTTACACTAACCATTGATCCTACAAAAAGATATGCAGACCTAAGAACTAATATATGAACACATGATGTTTTGCTGTAATTTCAGATAAAACATTTTGTCATAACTAACAACATCACACACTGGATAAAAAATATCATGGCAATTAAACCATGCTGAGTCAGCAAATCAGCTTGGAATAACACACTCTTGAATTCTTCAAAATTGTCTAACTGGTCACACTGATTTGCTTTTTAAATTCAGCATATACATTAAGAATATAACAATTCTGATGTGTGTTTTGGAGCTGCAGATGGAATTGACTGCTATCCAGTTACGCAAATGCCACACAATGAATTTCTGATAGTATCTCTATTTGTTTGCCAACATAAACCTTGCTGTTCCAAGAGCAATTAGTCTTGTGACTAATCAACAACAGTTCCAATTGTTTGTTCAAAAACAAAACCAATAATAAGCTAAAACATTTAAAACTCCGCCCATAGATTAAGCAGGGAGACATCAAAACCAACTCTTTTACAAATAAGAATCAGTGTCCAGGCTGTCTACTTACTGCGGTTCATAAGCTCTAGTACACTGAACTCAAAATTGTGTATCATGGAAGGGAATTTTTAACACTCCTATTGCCCCCTACACTGCTGCTATCATCAGTCTGAAGTAAAATTTCCCTGCTCCCTGCAATGTTCCAAAGAAAGAACTGCAAGGCTACAGGGAAACTCAGCTTATACTAAGCACTTTATACAGGCTCTATGTTTACAGCATCCATTTTTTAATACAAAGCAGTAAGACTTATAAAATTGCTTCTTACCACTTTTAATACTAGGTATCACATTCATTCTGACCCAAGAAAGGTCAAGGCTGGACAGATGCACAGCAGCACCTCCACAAAAGCAGAATAAAGGCGAGCCTCAACAAAGACAGTAAAAGAGAAGTGCTGGGGCAATTAAGCTCTGGAATGGAAGATCTTGCAATCCACTGGAAGAAGAAAGAGGAAGAGATCTAAAAGGCGCAAATGGAGCACAGGAATACATAATCTGTTAGAAAGGAGAAGAAGGAATATGGAATTTATAATTCTTCTTTTCAAAGAGAAAGAGGGGATGAGACAGGTCAGGGATCAAACATCCACGGAGCATCTCTTTAACCTACTGCAGGTGGTCAGAACAGCAAGACTGTTCCCAGAGGGAAATGGATGAACATACAGTACAAGGGCAGGCCCAGGAAAGCAGGGATGCCAGCAGGACTCCCCCATGTGGAGGAGTCTTTCTATGACACATAAAGGAACTAGTTTCTGACTGTTAAGTCTTAATAGGTATAATTATCCCACTCACAGCTATGGTTTCAATAATGCAAAATAAACTTTTTTTCCTCTACAGAGGATGCTATTTAAATAGCACACACAAAATACAAGAAAAGTAAAATAACAGAAAATCACATATGCCTTTTAATGTACATACCAACTTGTGTTTTAAAATCATATTGGTTGTACTATGAGATAATGGTATTTAAGCACATTTCATCTAGAGACACTAGCGCATAATTTTGCTTCAACAAGTCTGAATAAAGACCTGCCTGACACCACTTTTAATATGTGCCTGTTATGGGTAACATGATTGCTTGAGCAAACAAGTATCAGTGGATACAGACATTAAGTAAAACAAGTCAGAATCCAGCAAAGGTAAAGAAGTGCTTTCTGTGGTAGTATGTAATTATGTAATTAATCATCAAGTTAAAGCTAGAAAAGAACTTCTCTCTTAGCAACTTTTATCTTGTTTAGATCCACACACCCTGAAGGGAGTAACTGAAATCTTCCAGCCTGCACAAAATAAACATAATATTTTGCAAATACTGTCTGAAAAGTATGGAATTCTTCCCATTTGGCATGAAAGACACCTTTTTCCCACACGCACTTACAGCAAATTTAGCACAGAAACCACTTACACATCTAAAATTGACTTTCAGCATGATTAGCACATTTTTATGTGAGGCTTCTCATAAACGAGATCAGCCTTCCTCACAGGTGACCGCATCTGCAGCTTGGTTACTTCAATGCTTCTGCAAAACTAAAAAGGAAACAAAAAAGCAGGAAATAGGAAGAAGCATATTGCAGTAAATTCTCTTCAATCCTCAGGCAACTCCACACCAAACACATGCCTAAAGTAGAAAATGCTGGTTTAGATTTCCTATTTATTTATTTTTTTAGAGTGAAGCTCTTCAGCCACATTTGGTGTGTAGGGGAAAGAAAAGTACAGAAACTATCACGATGCTTTAGATGTTTGTTTAAAATATGCAGGAAATTATGCTAGCTCTTGATGTAACAGTAGAGAGGAATATCAACAACAAGCACAGATAAAACCAGCATCCTCTTTAGTTACACCTACAACCCAAACACTCTTCATTAATCAGGTAAGCGCTTTTCTTTTGGTTGCCTGGCAGTCTCTTCATAGCCATCTGAAGCTTCATCATATGAACAGTGGGACTGCTATGTAGCACTGCTTTGGCAAATATATGTAAATTTTTAGGAAAAAACATACCATTTAAAGAATTTCAGTAACACGGGCCCATTATTCACATAACTAAAGCAGTCTGCAAATTATCCTGCTGGCAAAAAGAGAAAGTGGGCAATTTTAAGGGAGCAGGAGAGGAGTCAAATAAAGCAGCTGAAATCTGAAACTCCTCAGGAGAGATTCTTAGTCTTTTTGAATTCAGAACTTTCTTATAAATAATCCCGACTACTCTTATTATGGAAAAAAAAAAGCACACAAGTGTGTAACTCAAGACTGTATCATAACTAGTAAACAACCACAGAAGCTTTAATCCTGGCATCTTCTAACTGTATGTGCATGACTGTACAAAAGTAAACCTCACGGGATGCTTTATTAAACTTTTTCCCACCCTGCGTGACAACATAACACATTATTTCCATAGATAATAGGAGCAGCATATTAAACTGCTGTCTCCTGTATAGGCACCAAACAGCAGTAGTGAGGAAAAACTTCTATCTGCGTCAAGGTTTTAAGGGAAGGGTAGCATAGAGACAAGAAGAAAAAGAGCAAGAGTTAACGGCAAACACAAGAGAGGGCAAAAATAGGATTAATAACAACCTCTGTGCTAAGATCTCTGCTGTTATTTTCCTTTATGTATTGACCTGCCCCTGAATTGCCCCATCCCATGAGATATTCACGCCTCTTCTCCTTACCAAGCCCTGGCCACAAATTTCTCACCACCCACACAGTGTCTTCAACTTCCTGGAGTCAACATTTGCAAAAGCTGAACTGATGAACCTGTTGTGTTTTATAGAAGACTTCTGCCTCCACTCCATACTTCCACCTCTCTGCTTTCACACTCACTAGCTTTCCTTCATTTCCATACTTTACCCCTCTCCGCTCTCTCTCTCTCCTTAACTACTTCTTTCACTGTTCCTTGTTCTCCCACCCTGACTATCCCTCTTCCCAAGTTGCAGCTTCCTCCTCTTCCCCTCTCCCATCCTATACTCATTGTCTTCCTTTGCTTTATTCCTTTTCTACTCCAAGAGCCACATCCACCACCTAATCTCCTATGTTCTGGTTGTCGCATTACCCTGTCCCTCCAGTTTGCGATATTTTTGTCTCCACAGGCTCCGTGTTTCTTACAATTCTCATTATAAATACCTTCCCTATAAAATAATCGCTGGACACCTGACTATACACTCTCTTCAAAGACAAAATTAACCTGATGTCTCATATGTATATGCAAGAGGAGCATACAGCAAAGAGCACAGCTTGGTAAACTTTCAGCCTAAATTTACTCTAAACCAGGATTTGTTATTGTTATTATTTTAAATTAAAAAAAACTCTCTTCCCCCCACTGATACCTAAACACTGCCCAAAGTTCTAGAAGTAACTGCTACCGTTATCTAAAAATGACAGCATTAGTAGAAACACACAAATTATACCATCTTGACATGGAAATCCCCATTGAGAAAACTAAATATGATCTCTAACCATGGGGCTCAAAAGAATTGCTCAAAATGGAAAAAAGTTTCCTCTGATAAAATAAATTTAAGCAAGGGGAGGAAAGAGAAGTGCAGATGAGTCTCTCTGGTAAATGTTTAGCATCTTGGATTTCCTTATCTTAGTTTGAGGTTTACGTTGGTGTATGTTCAAGGATGCTTTAACATGCACACTTTATCAGCATGATACAGAGACATTTAAAACCAGTGAACTGACTGCATAAGTGAGAATAGGTAGATGAACACAACGTTGCAATTAGACGCTTAAGCACTATCTCTCTCTTATTTTTTGCAACTGTTGAAATGATCCTGTATTACAGTCTGTAATCTAGAAATAGCTATGGCTTTTTTTTTAAACATCTATGCTATGATTAAGTCACCTCCAGAGCTTTGTTTGCTATACTCAAGTGTGGGCACTGCTCCACTGTCAACATTAATTTCTTTCTTTTACCCAATAAGGTTTTAGTCCTGTTTGAGAAAAGACATCAAAGTTAACCTTTCATCATTCACCAGTTCTATGAAAACCTTTGTGACTCCAAGTCTGCTCACTGGGCTTTTCATAACATAATTTTTCTATCCATCAAAATAAAGCTGATTCTCACACATTGCAAACAGCAGCAGAGACTTGGGTCTCTTGTTCAGTGCTCAGCTGTCATGGTTTCAGCATCTAAACAGCTCAAGTGAACAACTGATACAAGTTCTTCCCTTGATGTAGTAGTTTATTTCAAACAATTAACTCCAACTGCCTTGAACTTACAACTCTGCTTTCTATGAAATATTACAGCTATAGAACTTGACATCTGTGTTAAAATCCCCTAAATTCCTTAAAAATAAGGTAGCAGACAACTCCCACAGATCTTCATTTCCACACATAAAAGAAGCAGTCTGAAGACCCTTTACTCACTGCCTGTTTTCTCTAATCAGACTATAAATAATACCTATTCCTATCTCCTTTCAGGTTGTTGACTTCTCCTCTTGATTCCAAAGTCTTGTATTCCCCAGCTCTCTGTTCTTCATTTATTAGCCCAGTCCACCCCTACCATGCAGCTTGGATCACTGACTTCATGCTGTCACATCTACCAACCTCAGACCTTCACTCCCGTTGAGCTATTGTGCTCTGAACTTGGGATCACTTCAGGTACAACTCATATGTACAACGCTCTTCTTACCGTTTTCATACCTATAACATTCTTCCTCAATTTCTTTTCCAGCATAGTTGAGAATTTGGAGAAATACTAGAGTAAATTTTACTTTTAAACTGGCTCTGAAATTTATAACAGGTTGTTGGTATTTTCCTTGTCTTCTTGACAGTGCTGTTCTGAGTGACTATTTTCTCAGTAACACTGACAACTTCATCCCTGTAGTTCTGCAGTGCAATGTAAGAAATTGATGGTAAAAACAAAAAACTCACAGTATACAATAGTGGATGCTCTATTTAATATAATATTCTATTCAAATTAGAATGCAAGAGCCTGTATCAGACACTGTGAAAAGTATTTTTCATTTTAATGAAGTTCACCATATTACAACCAACACAGACCAGTGAACCTATCAATATAATTTACCCTTTCAGCATAGCATTTAAGCAATGTTTTTCTACTTAAATCTTTTGTTGGAAGAAGCTCAGAGAAAACACATTTACATGCTCTCCTGAATACAAAACTGAACTCTCTAGATTCAGTATAAGTCAGTCCACATTATGGGTAATGGTCATATACTGTTTATACAAAAGGAAGTCTGCAAGGCAGACAAGACCTTTCTTTGACCTAAAGGTTGCAGTAACACTATGGCTTAAGATACAACATGCAGTGGCAACTCCTTCTCCTAGGCTGTATCCCAAGCTACAGTACTTATACACGTGGCAAACGCACCATTGCCATTCCAGCTCCACCACCATCACACTAAGGTTTTCAACAAATGGCACAGGCAGCTTCACAGGGGACAGAGAGGGGACAACACAACTCTTTGAAAGCATTCATCTGCATAAGAAGTACGTCTGAAACCTGAAGCAGACATGAATAAAAGCTTCTGATACCACCAGCAAATATTAAGGTTCTCAGTTTCACTTGCTTTGGTTTCTCATGTACCTTTTGACTCAGTTACTGTAGGAACACACATGCTTCTGTATTTCCTTCCTCAGCCAACCAAATGGAAATAAAACCTAGTCCCTTCTACCTTGTGAAAATCCATGTAATTTTTATTATCGTTCTCCAACTGTACTTCTGCAAAATTCATATATACACGCTTTCAATAAGTAACTTTACAAATATCTATATTAAAAGAGCACTTAAAAACCCGTACATATCAGTTCAGTTTTGCTGATTTATTTTCAGATACAAAAACACACCGATTTTTTTTTTCTTTTTAAATCACATTCTACATTAACTCACATCAAATGGTCTCCCTCACACCTCATAATAAGTCACATAAACAAAGGCTGGTTTTTTAGATAACCTTTTGGGAGGTCAGGAAATTAAGAGTTCCATTTTATAATTGCTTTGCCATAATTTTAGTACTCACAGTTCATGTTTTAATGGCAGCTACACTGCAACGGAATGAAGCAGGAGGGAACATTACAGAGTATAAACAAAACTACACCAAACTTACCCCTCTGAAATTCCAGCCCTTGGTTGAAGGAAACAAGGAAAAATTGTTCTGCTGCTGTTGTTTCGGCCTGCAAGATGAGACAAGGAAAAGCGTTTACATTTTCAGTTGTCATATTTTCTATCTCAATAACAGAGTGACAATTGAGGGAGAAAAGAAAAACGCAGGCTTCAAGTACTGAAACACCTTAGATTTCCTTGGCTGTATTTCTGACAGGCTTCTCTCTTCAGTTTAGTTAAATGCTTTAATTCAGATTGAGAGCTAAGGGACATGTCAGCCTTACAAGCCCTCAGAGAGGCACTGACTTGATGTCTGACAGCAAGTTATTACTCCCACTGATTTTCAACAAGCAGAGACAACCCTGACCTGAAGAGTGTGGCTCTATGAAACTGCAATTATGTCGGGTGATGTAAGAAGGTGCAGCCTGCCAGCTGGATGAGACGGGGACACTAAAGAGCCTTTAATTCTAACAGTGAAGCTACGCAAAGCAGCAATGTCAAGGAAGCTGGCCATAGCTTTGTGTGAAGCTAAAAACTAGAGAAGCTGACTCCAGTCTTTACTCATTCCAAAACCTTTCTCCTACCCTGTAATTATGGCTGTACAATTATTTCTGAAAAGTATCTATAACATTTCTTCACTTCCCTCTTAATGAGTGCTTTTCACCAGTAAGATCTTACACTACTTTACAAAGCCAGGCAAACATTGCTGAGATTTTACACATGAAGTCAGATCAAAGCTTGACTGACGTGTTGGAGTTGACCAAACCAACAAATAGTCTGGTGGTGGGACCTAAGTGCTGAGCACACTGCAACTCCAACCATGCAATTACATAGATTACACAAGCTATCACAAATAATAACAAGAATACAAAAACTCAGTTAAAAAATAGCAAAGTAAATCGCTGCCTGTCAAACCTCACCATCCAACAATAACAAGATGGATGTTTCGCAGTTACAGCACTGGACTAACACATGAAAGACCTGGGAGTTGTTCCTGCTGCTTATAGTTCCTGAAGGACTCCAACCCACTGCGCCTCAGTTTCTTTTCTGTGGAGTCAGGGTAGCAACGGTCCTCTCTTTTGAGAGAAATCAGTCTTTTTTCTGTCTTCTCTATTTTGGTGTAAAATATTTGGTACACAGACTTTTTTCCTATTACATGCATTAAAACATATCATAGAGCTATGATCACAGTAGACTTCTTTAGGTGCCAACATAATGCAAATAATAAACTATAATCAGGACAATAGAGTAATTTTTGTAATATGAAAGGTTCAGATATACATCTTCTCAGTTTTTCACTCTACCAGCCAGCCAACCAAAAAGAAAATCAGTATCTGAAGCACACTGATAAAGTCATTAAAAAGCTCAAGGCAGCATATATCTTTAGCGTTAAATACTGTCCCACTAATAAATCCTCCTACTGCAGCTTTCCAACTTAAAATACCATGAAACTGAATTCCTAACCCAAAAGCCACACCAGAACTGGATCTGCATTATGAAAAGAGAAAAATGTGATTAACAAGAGCAAGTTAAACAGATTAACAATTGTCTTAACAGTGTTTTGCACCCCTTTTATTCACAGATGATCTCATACTAGAACCAGAATCAGATTTTCCAAAAAGTACTATGAGCTTTCTAGAGTTGTGCTCCTTACTCACTTATCAAAAATATCTCATGTTTAAACTAACATTTCTGCGTTTTTTTCTTTGATACTTTAATTCTGTTCATTTATTTATTTTCCCAGTTTATTAAGAACTGCACTAGTTCTATTTTAATTAAGGTAAATACAAGGGAAATAAAAGGCATTTCAACTTCAAGATACCAGGATTTATGATAGTTAGATAGAAGGTATCCTCCTCCTTTATTAGTCAAGAACCTTACTCTATTTTGGTGAGAATTAATCTATTATTCACAATGGTACGCTAACTTCTTTCTTTTTAATACTATTGTAATGCTATTAACGAGCCTTAAATGCAGCAGCGTAATGAAACAAGCCAGTTTTACCAAAAGGAGTTAATTAAAAAGGTAGTGGAACATATCAAAGTTATTGTATATTCCCTCTATGACTTACTGGCCTGATCTGACACATATAGGGTGTAACAAAATTCTTCGCAAAATTGTTTTTTCACCAAATGTGTGCATTGCTCTTCTAATGAGCAGAAATCAGGCTGAAGCATTACACTCGTTTACCACCCTATGGGCTACCTTAAATAATTTCTTCAAAAGCTTTCACTTTTATGAATCTGGCCTGGCTATTACTTCCCTATCTCCCATTCTGTCAGGCATATTCAAAGTTTAAGCCTGGAACACATTGAACACATCAAGTCTAATTTCCCATTACAAACAACAATTTCATATAGCCCATCTCAAGCTTATCAAGACATTAAAACTCAGAAGTACTGTCCTCCTGTGATACTGCAAGTCTTCTAGAAATCTCACTGTTCATTAGAAACCACCTAGGCTAAGCATATTCATAAATTGTTTATGACCACCATTTTGAACCAGCATTTTTCAGCCGACACACAAATCAAAATGAAGTAAAATACAAGTTCTGGTTCCCAACTGCACCTCAAGTAACAAAATACAGTTCTACCAAAAATCAAACATCATTTACAGTTTTTGGTTTGGTCCTTCCTTCACTATCTTAAAGTTATTTCGATCTCCTGTCTTCCCAACCATCAACATCAGTGAGAACTGTACTGAAAAAGAATTAGAGCATTTCAGATTTTTTCAAATACATTTTAAATTAATCTCTTACTCTTTTTTTTCTGCAGGGTACTACTACTGTTAGTTCTGAACATTCTGTTTACTGGATAAATCTTTTCTGAATTGCAGCAGCATATAAGCTAATTAAGAAACATTCTGTATTATAAAACAATGAAAATACTAAATTGCTATTTGATATTTTAAATAAAAACCCATAAAGCTACAAAACTGTCCAAGAATTCTATTTTTCAAATAACCAATAAATGTTATGTTTGATAGGAGGGATCCCCACTTGGTTTGGAAAGAAAATAATTTACTGACCAGCCCAATAATAAAAGTCATCACTGGAATAATTCAGTAGCAGATAGAACAAAATAAAACATTGGTTCAAAGATGGAAAGAGGAGCAAATTAATAGGCATTAACAGCGATGGGCAGATCTGACTTTTAGAGGCACTTCAGTATCTAAGTAATTTATTTTAGACTTTAGTAAGGATTTTTCAGATGTCATAAACAAAATAGGGATGGTTCCTATAACTGCATGCACTGCGACTAACACTCTTGAAATACATCGGATAGATGACCACAGACTAAATCATGGCTGAGAAAAGGAAGTATATAAGTGCAAGGGAAAGAGAGGAGTTCCTCCCTAGAGTTACTTGCAACAGTAATCTCCAAGTTGTAATTTATAACACTTGACCTTTCCTACAGATAGATTTTTTTTTTCACTTAGCTAAAAGTCACCAAATTCGAGAAGGAAAGATTAGAAGGTAGGACTATATAGCAACTCTTCTGACTGTGGGAGAGAAGGAGTCAACAAACCTTTATCTGAGCTTGGTTTGGAAATCACTATGGGAAGTTTACCTTGGAAATAAAAGCCTGAAACCAAGTCCATCCAGTCTGAGAAAAGTGCAAGCGGAGGCCTGCCACTTGGAAAGTCAGCCCGTGAAGACAGACATGGCTGAAGGCTGAGTATCTGTTTATATGACAAATTCCTCCTCTTTAGTAGAAGTTTTAACTGTTATTTTCCATTTGAACTTTAAGCTCAGCCCAGACAAAATAAGCCGTGGAAATGGCATCTTCACATCTCAGTATCTCAGATGCATTTTAGGTCCCTTGAAACATTTACCAGGGAATGACTGAACTATACTGAGTTGCTTGTCTGTGTGTTTCCTAGTGACCCTGCTGTTCAACAAAGATAATTTGGAACTTTTTTGAACAAAACATCTATTACTGCAGGAACTCTTAACAACAGTAATATCCTCTGAGCTGTTGGTCTATCTTTAACCAAGGTGCTTCTACCACTATTTTGTAGCCTGGAGAGTAAACAGCCACTGAACTAAACACATAGTGAATTATCAGCTTCAGATCTGTAAGGTCCCAGATTCTGTGACCCATGAGAATCACTTGAAGTCCTAAGTCAGCATGAATAAAAGTTCTAGAACTTCTTGTACTCTTGAGTTAATTTATATTGCTTATTAGGGTAGTTACAATAAATCAACTCCCTATGCTTCTTGTAACACAAGGCTGCATTACACACCACCCAACAGAAAGCAAAGCTTTACAAAAGAAAACCACTTGGAGAGGTGGCGAGGTGGGAAAAAGAAGAAAACACAAAAAAGAAAAAGGAGAAATAACAAGATAAACCATTAAATAAAAAAAATATTACAGATAGATGCTGTTTTATTTCTCACAGATAAGTACATACTACAGAAGTTTATATACAACAAAGACAAGATATTACCAGAAACTAATAAAGTACTAAAGTGAATTATGCATAAAAGTCAGTTGGTTTTCACTGTGGAACACTGAATTAAAAATAAACACGCATCTCTGTCAAGACTGAAGTCGGTATTATTTGTCTTCTAGTATGTTTATGTTGTCCCATCTGCTGCTTGCATTCAGAAATAAATCCAGTATTTCATATTAAACCAGCATCATCATAAATGCTTTTCCCAAAACATTCCAATTTTGCCCTGAAACTTAAATTAAAAATTGAAATAAAACCTTTTTCTCATCTGTCACCAGTAGCAGTAACATTTACAGAAGCAATGAAACTGTAGAATTTTTGCAAAGACTGAATATGACCTATAACTGTTCTTTCTGCATAAAACTCAGGATAAACCCTAGCTATGTTCACCAGAATTTTGTTGACGATGCTAAGAAAAAGAATTAGAAGTCATAAAATAATGCTTTCATCCCTAAGATGTGCAGGGTTTTCTTTTCAGGTTCCCTCACACAGCTACTATGAATACATATAATAAAATCTGTTAGACAAAGATATCCTTATTGAAATTTTTATTTAGACACCAAATTAACATGCCTCCCAGAAGAAATCAGTGGAGTTTTTTTGTGCAACCTTCACTGTGCTGTAGGTTCATTATATAATGACAATGGATAAGTATATAAAGGAATGTAGAGACTACAACATGCACTGTAAAGTTTGTTACACTGACTAAAAAGAGCGTGTTATCTATCTTGAAGCATGATGATAACATAAATGAAGGATTTATGGAAGTTTGTACTAAGCTCACATAACATTTACATCTTCATCTGATCCTGCAGTCTTTCTGCACTCAGAATCACTAACTACAACAGTATTTTTTTAGAAACGGACATCCAAGCTCTGTGTGTTTTGTTTAAAACACTCAGCTGCTGCATTTGTTTGAAGTTAAAAGTGCATTTCACAAATCTACATGCGTACTCATTCAGATAACAAAAGGAAAGCTCAAACCACTTAGAGACAAGCTGTGCTAAGTAAAACTTCTTTTCAATCTGCAAAAATAAAGGTTGTTACTACAGCTGTGAATATTTTATGAAGATACTGTTAAATAATAAATACTACTTACTGTTCAGAACTGTTCTTTGTAATGTCACCTGCTCAACCTGTCAAAAGTATTTACTAATACACTGTTCATAAAAGCACATCTATTTTAACACATTGGGATATTTGTGATACTAAATTACACCAAAAGAAAAAAAAATTCAAAGTGGTTTACCTGGTGAAGCCTGAGACACACAAGAGCATTTTAGCTTTGAACAATACTGATTCCCTTAGATGTTTTAAGTTACGGATAATAATAAATTAATGTACCTTTGGTACTGATTTTAAAAGTAGAAAAAAACCCATGGTTTGACCTACTTCATAAAAAACACTGACTCCTCAACTTGAAATCTCAAATACTATTTCTCTTCTACACTAGGCCTCTGGCACTAAAATGCGAATGTGGAAAATTTCATTTATTTCCCAGAAGGAAAAAAACCAAATCTAACACAGTAGAATTTGGCTCAGAAAAGTTCATATAGAGTTTACTTGATATGCTATTCTTCTTAAAAGCAAAGCATCTCATAAAGATTGTGCATATGTTTAATTTACCAAGGTCCAATCCTGCAGACATGAGCTCTGCAAGCTCCCACATCATCTATGGAGAGATAACAGGGGAGAAGGGGGAGAGAGGGAAAGGCCACTTAGATGAGCAAGTCTGAATATTTACTACCTTGAGACAATAGATATCCACAATATAGATAGATATTAGATATCCAACAATAGATATCCACCAAGAAAAAAAAACAGGTGACTGATTTTAACTAGCTTGGCTGACTTCCTTAATACTAACATGAGCTTTTACTGTCCTACTGTCATGAACAATGTGTCATAAACATTTTAAGAAAGAAAAATGGCTGTTGTGATTGTGGATACACACAGAGCCTGCATCACTGAAGCAGGTACACGTACCAGAGAGTTGTCCCACACCTACACTTTTCTCAGGCTTTCTTCAGAATATGTTTGTTTATGCTATGAATCAATGCACAGCACCATAAAATAATCCATCACTAAGAAAACCCAAAGAAGTTACAAAATGCATTTTTTCATTTCTGTATTTGATTAATTTCCTGTAAAAATGACTACTAATTTTATGAAAGAGGAAAAAAAAACTGAAGGCCAAGTAAAGTTTTACATTTTGCTTTAAAACTCAGATATTCCTAATCATGTAACATTTAATCTTCTGAAGAAATGTAGGCTTGATTTAAAGCTTTAAACATAATTTGTTTCTTCATCTGCAACTACTGCAGGTTAATGCAACAAATTACATCTGATATACACCACTATAAAAGCACTCCCCCTTAACATATATGAACTCCATTCACAACTGAAACAGAAAGCCCTGGCTACTGGCCAACAGGAGGATGCAGGCTTTGCGGCTGTTTGTCAAAGGCGCAGCTGCACTAATGCTGGGGAGGATGAGAAGAGAGTCCTGCATTATGTTTCTATAATAAAATATCACTGCTTCATGAGTATTGTAAAAATTAAGATTAGAAAGGTTATTCACAGGCTCACTTTAAATGCATAGCCTAAAATTATGCCTATAGCATTTCAAAAACACTAAGAAGAAAAGGCATAACACATTTATTAGTTTTTAGTCATTGCACCATCCCACTGCTGTATGACAGATACTTTACAAAGAGAACAAGTCCTCATTAAAAAGAAATGTTTGCTTATCTCCACCCTACAGTCAGCTATCCAGATAAGATCCTGTGGTCCAAGGGAGGGAAAATCTGACAGTAATGTTTATATAGCCCCCATCATAAGAGTGTCAGAAAAAACAAGCCTCCATGCAAAAACCTCACAATACTCACGCTCAAGGAAAGAGAATAATTGTGCTTTCAAAATAAAAGTATGGTCTCATGGAGAACGTAAGGATGCAAAATCCACTTAGTTTCGCAAGATTAGATACCGACTGGTTAGATGAAAAACATCAGCCAGAGAAAGCAGACAAGGGATTTCCCAGCAGCTTGTGAAATCCAACCAAACAGCATTTTCAGTTAGCCTGCAGAGAAGCTACTAACACCCTCAGAATGATCATTCAAGTGCCATCACATCATGTTCTTGATAAGGGAAATGGGTGTTTTCTGAAAATCCTTTTTGTTTGGATTCATATCATCTGGCTCTCTCTCTGAAGGTAAACATGAATTTCTGTAAAGCTGTGGTTCACCAACAAGCATTCAGGAAGATAAGAACGACTGAATGAAGAGGGCAACGCTATTTAAAACAAGCAACGTTTGTAGGCAAGTCAATCCAATACAAGATTTTAAAACTCCTTTACTGCTATTTCCTTATCCTTTCATTTGCAACTTTATATTTTTCTGCATTATAGCTAGCATTTAAACTGAAAAGGCCAAAAATGTCGGTTTTGAACAAAAATGTCAAATAGGATCGTTATGTCATTAAGCCTATAGCCAATTTAGAGGCTTCTCTGTGTTGAAAAGTGGAAAAACCCCTGTACACCTTTTAAAGAGTGCTGTGTAATACTTTTCACACCTCATTCTCAAGGATACGGCATTAAGCCAGGCAGTCACGGAAGAAAACCTGCTTTTATTAAATGTGATGAGTTACAGAGGACTGTAACTTTCAGAATACTGTTTCACTGAGAAAAATTATTCTTGCATGAAGAGGTGTTTTAAATTGAGCGACAAGAACCACTCCAGTAATTTCTATGCAGATAGACCAGAACGTCTTATCTGGAGATTATAACAGGCCTGTTACACTGCTAGAGCAAATAAACTGAACTTTTCCGAGTGCATGCAATCATGCCCATGACTTATATTCAGCATGCAGTAACTACCACCCCAAAAAAGTCAAATTATACCACATAATTTCATGTCTATACTAGTTCTGCCCTCTGCCAAACCTAAAGGATTACAGGCTGTCACGGCAAATTCCACTACCCACCTTGTCACACATAGTTCAATAACCTGGACACAAAAAATCCCACTAAAGTTTTAATTCCGCAGCACACTGGGACTCTGCTCAGGACACAAGCAAGTATTTACTATGGCATAACAGAACTTCTCCTGCACTTTAAGCATTGTCAGTTAAATAAAGAACAGAGAATATTAAGAAATGAAAACGCCAGGAATTCATGAATAACAAAACATTTCATGTGAATGAGTTTCAACATTTATACCAAGTCTGGAGGAAAAACTTCAACTTTTTCAAACAACTATTCCCTGTTTCTAGAGCTTTTTATTTAGACATTTGAAACACCGTGACTTAGGATTTTTTTTAAATTTTTTTTTTTTGCCTTTCAGTGCTGTTTTAAAGATAAGCACCCAATGAAACACCCTTTTTTCTCTTAGGGCAACATGAGACCTGGGAGAGAACACTTTCAGTTCATTACACTGCTAAGATCAATAGGTACAATAACTACAACTATGCTTAACAAAACATGTAGGATACTTGGAGCTGAAACATCTGTAGACAAGCAAACATGTTGAGTAGTTACGTACCAAATACAACCAGTTTTCTTTAATAAGCTCCCATAATTAATTTTTTTGAACTCAGTTATGTTATGTGCACCAAAATGAACTACAAAGGCGCCAAATAAAAGTTTAAACCAATATATGACATATACATACAAGTCATCAAGATCAAACTATGGAACTTCTAGATTTATGAAGACATTTTCACTTTTAAGACTTTTACTTGCATTATTAGCAGGTTGTAAGCTGCAGGAACCCAAATAAGACCAATAATGATTTCATCTCCATTTCATCTTCATTTTCCTCTGCACTGTAATACAAGTTAAGTTGCTTAAATAACTGTAAGAGCAACCATCAGCCCCCTGAGCTTAGAAAACTTTTTTCTCCTCATATTTAACAAAGTGATCTTCACAATTTCTTTTTCAGTTTTAACATATTTTTTTAGATCTTGAAAAGAACTAGCAGTGTCCTTTTAATATTGATTAGTTTCCTTTGTTTGATGTAACTCATTACCACTTTTTATTGTGGCCATAAATCCTCTGAGCTCCATAAGCATTTTGTCTTACTCCATTACAGAAAAACTATCAAATCAAGCCCTAAAATGCTTTCAACTTTAAAAGTTTATTCATATCATAAACACTGGACTGGTTTCCCCTTTGTTCTGAATGGAAGCAAAATAAATACAAACAAGGCAACTATATGCACAAAGGCCAGTTTACACATACAAGGAGAGCCAGATTTAACAACAAACAGTTTCAATAAATATTGCATCCTCTGACATCAGGATATTCTGTCTAATACAAACACTGACAAATTTATTTCTGCAAAAATCAGAAGAGTTTTTGAAGGCAATTTATAGACACTGAAGTCAACAAATACTGAGCTCTACCATGTGACTTTTGTGATCTTGATCTTCATTGCACAGCGAGGTCAGAAGGCTACCAAGATAGTTTTATCTTCAAGAATTACGTAAACCCGTTTATATAACAAATAATAACATTAATAAAAGCTAAGTTATAATTCCTGAGCAGAAGATTTTCTACTACAGATGTGGCATTGGAAGTTTCTTTACAACATGAAACTTTTGAAGCCAGTGCCAAATTTTATACCCAGTGCTCCTAAAGCTGTTCATTGGTCTGAGGGATGATACTTCAGCAATGTATTCCAAGGGTGTATGTACTCCAAAATCAAACACTCCTTTCATAATATCTGGATTTTCATGTAGCAGAATGACGTCCTATTAAGTAAGCAAAACCCTCACGCTTCCACTATTTCCATCATTTCTGAAGGGATACATAACCTGAGATGCAAAAGCAAAATATTTTCAGTTGTCAGTTATTATTCACAGCTGGGTTCCTGTGGGAACATTTTGTGCATCAGTGTTGCCATAGTAATCACTATAGAAACCCCTGAATGCAATGGAGTAAAACCCGTTGAAACTATCGTTCCATTAAAGCTCAATTCAAAATATCAACCCAGGACTGAAAACGTTCACTCATCTTTAGTTCTGCCAGCAACAACTTGTTTTCTAGTCCCTTCAATATAAATACACTAACTACATTACAGTAATTTCAGTCCAAGACTATTTCACAAAAAGCACACAGAAAACTCTGACAAAGTAATTTTCTTACAAGTGCAGAATTATAGGAATAATTATACCAGTGATGACTCTGAAAGCATATATTTTTTGTTTTGTCCCGGGTCAAAGCACATTCATTAAAAAGTGCATTTACAGGTAGGAGAGATTTGGAGCCAGTTTCTTCAGAAATACACATATACATGTATGTCTATATAAAAATACATAAGATGTATTTGTATGGATGAATACACACACACACACTCCAAATTAATACAATTCTTGCAAAAAACAGGCATTAACATGTTAAGTGAGACCAGTGGATCAGACAGGAAAGGGATTTTGCTGTAAAGTAGGCCAGCGACGGGTTGATATGCCAATGGACGAAATTTTCTCATCTCTTTCAAAGTAAGATTGTCTATGCATGCAGGAAGGCCTATATCTTTCGTATTTTGCCTTATTTATGAGATTCGTTATCGATTACCTTAATTAATACAAGTATTTAGTTGCTTTCCTTCTACAATCTCTGCCTGAAGTACAATGTCAGAGCAACAATTGCAACGATTAACTGCTATTTTGCTTGCCTTGTAGCATGCACTCGCATTATCTGTTTCAAATGTACTGGCGTATGTTGTCATAGGCAGAAGACAAGAGTCAAACCGAAATTTCAGGCCTATGACTCCAGGTTATCTGTTTTAAGATGCCTCCCAAAACAAATGCAGCGAAAGTACTTAAATGTCAAAACCTAGCCATGTATGAAAGCTGTAAGCAGAAATATCTTGTAAGAAACACGGCTTGTACACACCATCAAGGAAAAATTACTGATAATAAGTATCCAATGCTTTACATTATTTTTAAGAGTAGTTTTGCTGTAGGAAAAAAAATTAAGTGCCCAAAGAATTATTTGCTAAATATTGCTAAGATTACACTTCTGTTCCTTCCTCTTCCAAAAAACATGAACAAGAAACCATTTACTTCTGCTATCTGTGTGCCGTACATACCAAAACATTCCTATCCAAGTAAAAAAAAAACTAATACAGAACTGACATTACTTACTAAAAAGATTGTCAGAAGGCCCTATGAAACACAGCTGTATACAAAGCTTTTTTCATGTTTATGTATGAAACTATAAGAAATAATATAGTTTGCTCCAATAACGTATCAGAAAAATCTCCAACATAAATTTGCCAGAGGTTACTTGCCTTCAAAGAAATAAACATTTATAGGCTATTTGCCCTTGCAGACACAACATATTCTCATCACATAAGCTAGTACCATATCTTTTTTTTTTCTCCTCCAAGAAAGTATTCCATGATTTGTAACAACTTTATAGTATATGTTAGAATATTTACTCTGACATGAAGAAACTACTAGTTTTAGAGTCCCTAGTTACTAGGTTTTGTTACACGGCAGAGTGTTAGCAGTTGCACAACTGCACGCCATTTCATTCTGTGTTTTCACCAGTTTTTTTTCCAAGACATTCACCACTATTATGGTTCCTCTGAAACTTTTTTTAATGCCATGTCTTTAAATTAGGGCATGTTTACCTTTGCTCTTACTCTTGCTGATAGGTAATGTATTTGGGTTTCAAAGAGGTATATTAATTAGGTTTAGGAAGCAGACATACACTGCACTATTTCACTATAAAAACTGAAAAGCTCGCTAATTACAAAAGCAAGAGAACAGGTTTTTCAGGTTGAACACAGAAAGCACCAGAAAACAGGCATAATATTTCTGCTTAATACAGCAGCTGAAATAAGAGAGTCATAAACCACAGGGGAAGAAATCAAACAAATGTTGATTTGATCAATAATGATGCAAAATTATATGCTGTTTCCTTTACTGATACCAGAACTACTGCTGGTAGCCACCAGAGTGACAGGAACACAAGGTAAATGGTCCTACTTCTTTTGCTGATGTGAAATATGTTTCTGAAGCCAAGTTGTTGGATTTTTTCCAATCACTCATACTGTACCTTTTCATTAATAAAATAGCATCTCACTTTCACTACAACATTTTTCATTTTCAAACACATCAAAAAAGCTGTTCCAGGATTCTATGAAAAATTGATATGAAGAGTTCACTTCTTCCAATACTCTCCCCACCTCCAACTAAAATGGGGTCTTTTGCATTAAACATATTAACGATTTAATGATGCTGCAAGATACACTGACAGCATTATTTGTCCAATAGCCCCACAGGCAGATCTCCCAACCTCGACAACTTCAAGCTGAGGAAGAATAGGTATACAGCCATGGGATGAGTCAATTGCTTGGGAGAAGTGGCACAACAATGAAGAGGATATAGAGCTCAGCCCTGCAAGTCTGATGCTTCAATGTGGGCTCTTTGTTAAGGGTAAAAATTAATGATAAGATGCTGCTCTCTCATTCCTAAGACAGTAAGGCGTCACCAGAATTAAGCGAAGCAGCAGCCACATCCTATGCATGGCACGTGACCTCATGATCTGAATCAGAATGTAAAGAAATGAGAGATAGCACTGAGTACACACGATAACAGCAGAGGCATCATCCTGCTGCAGGCAGGCACCACCTCTCAGCCTTCTGCATGCACTCGAACACTCTGCAGGGGCAGAGCTGATGAAGATTGGTTTCCTGTGGAAGCAGGCCCTGTGTTTGTCACACACCTCAGCAGAATTTCTGTCCCTCATTACTTCTGTGACACTCTTGCCATGAGAAGGCTGCGGTTAGTTCAGAGCAACATATCTGTGGCAGCATCCTGCCAAAAGAACATAAAATGGCTATGCTCTGGCAGCCTTCCTCACAACAGTGGTACTAATTGGGGTCACTCACCTCCATCCACCCACAATTATGTTAAAACTTGAGTTTATCTTTATTGGCTGTTATTTTTTATATCTTTTTAAAAATTAAACTGGATAATGGGTTGAAAAGTTACTGGCAAGAGACAGCACAGTCATATGCCATTTCCTGAGGAAACTAGGCTTTCTTTAAACCACACTCTTACATCTTTCTGCACATCTGACTTTTCTAGGTACCTTAAAAAGCAAAGTTTCATAATTTCCAGCTCCCACTCCCCCATATGTCCTACTGAGAGAGATAAAAGTTGAGGAGGTTGGCTTGGTTGGTTTTTTAAACAGAAAATGTGTCAAGTAAATCTATGGAAAGGGAAAAAAAAAGTCTGTTATTTAAATTATCATAATGAATCAACCATCCTACTCAGGGGAAAAATGTGCAATGATTTTTCCTGAAGTTCAAAAAAATCAGGTGGCTGGTCACAAGAGAGAAAAAATTTAAAATTACTAGCAAGTGAAAAATATTTAATGTTAAACTTAAACCACAGCAAAATATATATTAACGCCATGTCTGATATGTAAACAAATAGCTTTAAAATGATAATTCTAAACTTGACTCTACTGTGAAAAGAAAATGCAGAAAAGAAACATTAAATATGTTTAAGTTGTCTTTAAATGGAAATTTGATAAAAAGTTACAGCTTTGCTCTAGTAGAATGTAAACAGAGTTGCAGAACACTTGTAATGAGTGAGTTCTACTGTGAGCAAAAGCCTCCACAAATAAAAACTTGCACTATAGTGCATTCAAGATTTAACTGATTACTAAAATGATATTAAGGCATTAAATTACTGTAGAAGACATTTACTGTAGGTATGCTCTGATATCATGAGTGTAAATCTTTGCATACCAGATTACAACATCTATTAGACAATAACACATAATAAAAAGTGGGTGTTATGTCACTTTTACAACAGCTTCACACAAAAACCTTTCCATTCTTACAGAAATCTCAAAGCATACAAATCACTGCATAAAAGAACCGAAAATTCTAGATATCTGATTTTCAAATAAATACAGGTATATTCAATAATCGAGCTTGTTTTCCTACACAAGTTGGTGCTGGCAACCAAAGAAATTTATGTGCTTTGTTAAAATTTCCACTTCATGAAGTTTGTGACAAAGCAAGACAACAGGCATCCATACTGATCCCAAAATTTGCTCTGTAGCACCAAAGTTTTGTTTACCTGAGCAATTTCTAAACTGCTAAATTGAGCTGAGAAAAAGGTTTAGCAGTTTCCTCAGGGGAAACACAGCTGCTCATTTCACCAGACTAACTGTCCTCATCCATTCACCTCACAGATGCAAAATCCTAAATCAATTGTGATCTGATGATGGATGAGACAGTTCCTGGGACTACTAATACCTTGGCAAAAGAGATAGTCACAGATTTCTTGCTGGGCAAAAAAATAATATTTGGATCGTTGATTAAAACACTTTGAGTTAAAATGGGCAAGGAAATAATACTCAAGATCTTCAATGGAACTTGATAACACAAAATATTTTCATTTAAAAAAGAGATTCAGAAACCAAAACAAGTTTTTACCCATTCTAGAGTCCTTTGCAAATCTTCCTACCTACCCTTTGTGGCAATTACATGTTTCTGTGGGAAGAACTCAGTTGTTGAAAGGTTTGAGGCAGGAGCATGGTAGCAGAAAAACTTGATCATGTCCTATCCATACTGTTTATTAGAAAAACAAAGAGAACGAACATTCATGGACAGTGCTCCTCAAGGAATCACGGAGAGCTGCTTCAGTTGCATGAAGCTGCCACAGTAACAGAGAAATGTAAGAACCCACAGTTTTGTTCATGACCACAAAATTATGGTATACAGTTTTTGTAGACTGCAGTATACATTAAGGGGACATTGCAGAGTTGTCTTCTTGTAAACAGGCTATTTAGGAGCTGTATCAACCTCCACAGGTTGATAGGAGAAAACTGCACAAAGTACACATAAAGACCTGAAGGACTCTGGTCAGAAAGTCCAGTCCTACACGCACAGCATACATACACACTATGAACAAAACCATACAGGAATAACCTTCAAAAAGGGAAAGAAGAAATAGTTCAGGTGCTAGAAGAATATACCTTTGCAATACCTTGATATAGATACTAAAAAGCTATCATGAAACCAAGTATTGCAATATTAAGTCCTCCAAAACAAAGGACAAACACCAGTAAGTGAAAAAGTTTGGCTAAGCCTTAAATGGAATTGAAACATTATACATTTTTAAATTAAATACCCTAGGTAGTCACTCAAGAGTCCCCACAGAAAAACAAAACAATAAACATCTATTCACATACCGCTGGTAAATACAGCCCCCTGCTGCGCAAAACCTGAAATGCAGTTACCTTTCTGTCACTGTGCTCTATGATCTTTCTGTAAATTACTGTGTACTCTCATTTACATCCAAAAACCTGATGGCAAGCGATAACAAAAGAAATTCAATTTCCTCACAACTCTCCTACTCCAATAAACAGAAAAATAAAGATTCTGAATGGACAGGCATAAGGCAGCCTATCCATTGTAATACATACAAGAACCTTCCCTTTAAATTCTCCTCTCTCTGTGTTTAATGATTTTAATTTTTTTTAAATCAAGCTGTAAATGGCGAATACAAACACATTACATGTAAGTTTAAAACATCCTCCAGACATAATGACACACAAATCCAAACAAGGAAAACTTCATGATTAGTTTCAAACACCTGTTGAAATGAAATGCAAAAGAATCACTTAAGTACTCTGTTACAAAATACGTGACCGGGCAAACGTTGGGTTGTGCCAGATGAGTTGCAGATTAAGTAAGAAATGTTAAGGAGAGAAAATTATTTTTAATCACAGAATATAAAGACCATGAAAACGAGACATTGTTTAACCTCTGGATTAACCATATAATGCCCAAGAAATTTCAGATAGCTTTATCTCCTACAAGAATTGATTAGGAAGATGCTACAAAACAGGGATCACTGTTGATTAATTGGATCACCACAGAAGTTTCACCAGATCATATTCTGACAGACTGGAAGGCAAGAGTTGGAGGGGTTTATTATCATTCTGTTATTTCAGGAATAATAAACCAGCAGATTAGCAAGTAAATGTCAACATTTAATGATAGAAAAATTAGGATTTAGGAGGCTAAATTAGTTTTTCTTCTTCATTTGCATGGCAACTGGTGGACATTTCCCACTATTTTCTGTTTCATTATGGAGTGCCACCATGTCAACACAGCACGGGAGAAAGATGAAAGAGCTCCTTAGGTCAGCTGTTAGTTCAGAAAAAGGAAGATATCTGGGGGAAGAAAAAAAAACCTTACAAAATTTGACAGATGGAACAGAAAGGGTGCTATATACAAAAGTACAATAAAATCGTATCATTTCCCTTGTCTGCACTTTGATACAAATCACTTACTGATTTGGAGTTGACTTACAGATTTACCCGTGGAATTTCCTTGTGTAGTTTTAAGTCAGTATAATGACACCTTACTACAGAAAAGCTATCTTTCATATCTGAGAGATTTGTAGGTGACCAAATGTATTGATCTTGAAAGATACATATTCAAATCATCCTCTCTTACAACATTTATCTGTAGAAATTTCCAGGGCCCACAGGAAAACACAGTTAATTTAACAAATTCAGATATTCTCCAGCCTACTCTCCCCTGCCAGTCCCCCGAAGGAAAAACAAAGTTAAAAATAAGCGTTTTGTTTCTCATCTTTTCTTTCCAAATAATACAATGTTTAAATGTTCCCATAGAAACACTATGTTTGTTTACCTTGAAAACTTTATCACCAGCTCCCTCTACAGTCAAACAATTAACTCAAAATATATAAACACCTATTATTTGGAAAAACATGAAAAGAAGTTTAAGTGTCTTATTATTAGTATTAGGGTATTAACCAGAAGCTCAACTGTACTACATGTTGAACAAGTATATAAAATAATAACAGACTGCTTCTAAGAACATATACTGGAGTCTCAGTGAAAAGGAATCATCAAAAAGGACAAGAACCTCTTAAAAGAGAAGCAGGGTAAACATACAGGAAACAGATGGCTGGCAATGGTGGATCTCTAAGATTTTCTTTTTACATTTAAAAAAAAAAAAGTTACAGACACGCTTCACATTGGCACATGCACATACACCCAACTCAGAGAATCAAGATGTTTCAAAGTGGTTAACAGAAATTCACACTATTCTACATTTTATGTGTATTTACTTATGTATTTTATTGCAATTTACTTTGAGGACCTTTTTTGTTTGTTTAACTTTTAAACTGTTCAGTGGGTTTAAGTTAAGAGTGCTTGCTTTTTCTAAATCAGCCTATAAGTAAAACATACTCCACCTACAATGGAATGCAACAAAACGTGGTAGGCTCCACTGAACGTGGGTGCCTTTATTGAAAGGTGAAAGGTACCGGCTGAGGGAGGAATGTAAACCCATCTTAACTGAGCAGAGAAGAGTTTGTTAGACCTCATCAGCCAAATATTGCTTAAAAACAAACTCGAAAAGTATAAAACCGGTTCCTAGGTAAGGATAATAAAAAAGCAAAAACAAAACCACAAGACTGAAGAGATTGTGGCAACCAGATTTTAATCAAGTATCAACTTTTGCCTTTGTGGGCAACTTTTTCCACCCCATGGAAAGAAGCAACAGAAAATTTCCATGGTCAAAAAGGTGTTAGTGCTAATATAGCTATATCGAAATCTGTAGGATGCATAATTGCTACAAAGGCCTGGAAAATTTTACTTATCACAGAAATGGTGTGTTTTGAAACACACTGACAGACTTAACTGCAGTAAGTGCTAAGCAGCTGCCCACAATGAGTAAGGTTCCCTGGAGGGCTCATTGTTCCTGAAATATTGATAGCAGTTAATGGAGTCAAGGCTGATTAGCAGTAGAGGCATGGTCTGGAAAGAACAGTCAACTTCACATGTATTTGATGAAATCTTCCATAGGTATTACCAATATCATCTGTTTAATGTCATATTCTGCAGCCTCTCTAAAGGAAAACATTGCGTTGTTCTTCTGTTTGCTTGCTCAAAAGACTTACTTGCTCAAATGTCGTAGTACTATACACAGTGCTTGGAGATCAAACCCATCTCAGGGAGATCTTTAAATAATGTGTGTTTTCTTGTTTCCCAAAAAGTACACAGTATGTGCATCAAATATGGTGATGTGCTAATGGGGTTTGGGAGATGATTTGGGGGGATATTGATGATAAGTAACCCACCGATTCAGACAGCTAAAAGCTCTTATACTACACCATATAAGACACTGTCTAGATTAAATACTTATTGCTTATGATTCAAGTAGCACATCATTGTATATTTAATTTAGCCAGAGTTAAACATTTTTGGTAGAGAAGTAGAAATTAAGGGAAATAAGACAACCTAAAAACGTTAGAACTCTCTTACAGCTGTAAATTTGCTATTGCTGCAAGTTATTTTTACCATTATTTGAACAGACTATATGAAGGAGGGAAGGAAATATTCTCCTTTGCTTGTTAATATCCTTCATATTCTGCACATAGAAATTTTTACTATTTCTACAATTTTTGTGGGTTTTGTTCATCAAGTAATATAGAAGGATAAGAAAATGCAGGAAGATGCAGTATATCTGAATGAAATGTTCAGACTCTACAGCATGAAAAAATCAGCTGAGACAGATTTCATCCTTGTTGTAAACTAAGCAAATTCATTTATTCTATGTTTGCATGAATGCACTGAAGGATAAGTTCTTATCCCCTATAATCAAAACTTCAACTTGCAAATGACCAAAACATGAGTTAGGGATGCTGAGGCCTCCTTCCACAGTGTATTATTTATTTACATTGGTGATGCAAGCCTAATCACTATGCCTGCGTTATCTATCACCCTGTCAGCATACACTTCTCTCATCCACAGAGGCAGAAAAAAAAATAAAAATTAAAAAAAATCTTAACATGTCAAAATGAGAAAGCCTGGCTCTTTAGATAAAGTTATACAGATTCAGCTTCTCAGTTCCTGTGATTCCTGTTCCAACCAAGACAGTGACTGCCACAGAAAGTCAAAAGTGACATTTATTTTTATTAAATATCTTTTCTAGATTTCACCAATATGCCCCAACAGGAAGAGAAGAGACTTTTAATTACAGGTAGACCAATAAATTTTTTACTCCCTTCCTACAACAAAGTAACTAAAAATTATTGGTTTTAAACACTCTTCAGCTCTTTAAAAACTAAATATATTTCACGCTCTCTACATGTTCTTTGTACACATTCCATTTACTTGTATGTCAGAGTATAAAAGCTGTGTCAGTAGCCTGTTCACTAACACACATTTATAAACAAAATACCATTGTACACAGCTTAAGATGGTGTTACCTTTTACTTGGATAAAACCTTCTTAACGTTGAATTGGAACCAATAGGTATTTCAGAAATGTTTGTTCAAACTCCTTAGGTTAATGGATATTATAAAGAAGAGACACGTAACAGTGAAAAAGCAGGTAGAATACAGGAAAGTCATAACCAAGCATGTAGCAAATGTCTCAGGAGATGTAACACCTATAGAAATTACTTGAAGTACGACCTAGAGACAATATAACCACGTGTACAGAATGTAGGTGACAGCTTTATCCAGGGAGCAAGGGAGTGATCTTTTTTCACCAAAAAAGAAGAAATAAAGCCCCTAAAAAAATAAAATAAAATAAAAAACACAAAACAACAAACCCAACACTAACTATTAGCTACAAGCAGCAGCCTTAGACCAGTAAGACAGCTTTTGAAAGAAGCAATCAATAACTCTCACTTCTGTTTATATCTCGTTATGCAACCCCACAACAAAGCAAAGGACTGGTGGGAAGGGGGAAGGAGAACAACCAGAAACCAGAGGGACACCAACAGCAACTTGTTCGCCTGCAGAGCTGCAAAAACAGCTTTTCTCAAATTCAGATCAAGCCTGCCATCTTGTGGGATTCAGATTCAGGCCAGCAGGCAGGCCAAATGTCTTTCTTAAGGCAGCAATCAAGATTTTTATTTTTTTTTGATCCCATCCAGAAGGAGGAAATGCAATCCATACTGAGTTTTGTAAGACATGATGATTATACATATGTTTAAACTTGTATTTGCCTTTGGGACATATTTTCTTTGGTTACAAAGCCCACTTCATGTGTACATGAGATTTAAGTCAGCATTTGGCTATTGCTCTTTAACCATTTCAGCACATTCCCATCTCTCCCTGGCTCTGGATGTGCTACAGAAGCTGATGTGAGTCATCCTCTCCACGTTCTACGTCGCTCTCCTGGATCTTCATCCATTTCCTTTAAGGGACTGGCTCCCAGGCAGCAAGTACAAATGCAAATGATTCCTTCATAACAATTTTAAATTCTACTACTCCTTTTATGGGCAGAGAAGTACATTAAATAAACTAGGAAAGTTAGGTAAGATAGAGTGGGAGTTTTAAAATCTATTCTGTAAACATTTATCTGCTTTATTAAAATAGTCTGTCATAATTGTTAGGTTATGCTAACTATCCTGAATATTCTTCAGCTTTCCAAGGAGATTATTTTTTGTCTTTGCAATAAGACATTACTAGAAAACAACTAATTCAAGGCCTTTTGCAAATAAGATTAGTTTTATCTACCTATCTAAAGTGTTAATCCACAATTTATGGGACTTCCTTTTTGCAAACACTGTAACCTTGTATTCTCCAAACACGTATGGTGCCTTTTGTAATCACAAACATCTGCAGTTAAACTGCACTTGACTGGAGGCATTTTAATTCAGTTCTTCAGGATGACTCATTTCTGCTGATTGAACAAGGATATAGGAGAAACAGGGAAAGTTGTTAAACTTGTTTCTCTTCTCACTCTAATTCCAGACACGTAATTCTTCCTTCATCAGTTAGCAGCTGGCAAAAGCTGCAACAGAATTATGATGATTTATGTCATGAAACCTTACTTCCCACACAAGTTAGGAGTCAGCCTGAGTACTTGTCTGTCTGTGAGTTGCAGTATGCAGCAACTTAGCTACCCTATTGTGATCCTCATTAAGGAAGAAGGGTTGTGTGATTAAAACCACATGCATTAAGGTAAGTATCTACCCTGTGGTATCTACATACTACCTCATCATGAAGATGCAGATTTTCAGCTGCACATCACTGCTTTCCTGTCTTAACTTTTACTCACATTGCAGTCATGGGCATGTCAGTTTAAGCATCTTTTTAATCTCAGTTGACCCTCTTATTTCTAGTTGTTTTTTTAATACCAGATGAATTTATAAATAAAAAAAAACTTCAAATATAATTTGCACGATACCCCAGAACAACTACTTTTGCTATACCAAAGAGTTTCCAAATTTTAAAGTTCAGATAAAATGATAATCAACAGACATAAACATAACCCATACGTTCAGGGAGTGATCTGGTATCTAGGCACTGGACAGAACTTCACTGTAGGAACATTTTTCCTTACTAAATAAAGCCACATTAAAAGCTAGCTGTGCAATTGTAAGCCTGGTGGGTCCTAAATAAGTGAATGACTAAATATATGTTTAGGTTAGCAACAGCTGTTAAAAACCTAGAATTACAAAAGTGAGAAAATGTTTCACAACTGAGATGAGAGCTCAGCCATAGTAAACCCAACCACTATGGATTAAACAGACTGTATTGCAATAGAAATTCTACATAAATATGTACAGGCACATAAAGTTTTCTGCAGAAGTGTGAGTGTGTAGCTAACAAACATTTAGGGCAGCCTGAGGCTTCCCCTCCTCCACCTACCTTCCCTTCCCCACCTTCCACCATGCACACTTGTTTTAAATGCTAACCTGCATTTCTTGACTTTTTGCCACCCAGTGGTTTTCTTTCTTTTCTCCTTGCTTTCCGGTTTCTTTTTTTTTTTCATTATCATCTGAGATATAAAACAAGGCCAGCCTCCTAAAGAAAATGCTCTGTTAGAAGCAGGTGAACAAAGTAAGTAATTGCCTTCAGCACTCTAATCATTTTTTGAGCAGAAAAACTTTTAAGTTTCACTCTTTTTGTAATAATTTACTCACAAGTTAATTTTGCAATTAATAAGTCCCAGTAAAATCAACAGAACTGCACCATGTTCATAATATTAAACAAACCGGGTATCTTCACTATATCCATTTTAAATTTTTTTGGTGACATACTGTATACAATACTTAAGAACTGACAACCAGGATTTGATTCTAACAAAAGTGTCTTTAAAGTAGGCCTATATCATTCTTGGGCTGCCTCTATAAATTCTTATAGCTTCATACTGCTCCACTGAAGTCAATACTCTCACTAGATGAGCCTGCTTTCTTCCTTTGATCAGACAGCTACATACTACATGTATATTTTTGAAGCCAGAAATCTTTTTCCGATAATTTAAAATAGTAATGTTCACCTATGAAGTTCTTACAAACCCTAGAAAACAAACATACCAGATACTGCATCTGGTTATGAAACAGCACCAAAAATACAGATCAAAAGAAATTTTTATTCATAAAGCTAATGTTTTTAAATAATGATTAATTATCTAAAGAAGATAAACATGAAACTGGGTCAATTTATTTGAGATTACTTTTCCTTATATATTTTATAACTCTACCATTTTAGGATAAAAAAAACTAGTTTTGGAAAAGAAGTCCTAGTAAAGTAGTCAAATCTTGTAACTCCCCACTTCCTTGGTCACTGTGCCCTACCCCATACTTACTCCATTTTTTCACCCTCCAAGTTGTACCAAACAACTATTTGTAGGGCTGTGCTACATATAAAATTACTGAAATAAAAAATAATCTCCTTTTGGGAAAGCTATTTTTAACCAAAATTATTTTCATCTAACTCACAAAGTGCTTCAATACAGTATTAGCACAACAGAGGTGGAGGCAAGTAATAGTGAAAATAGGAACAGGCAACTGAGAGGCTAAAGTGTTTTAAATTAGCTTCACTGCAAAAGCCAGATTATTGTGAAGTCTAACTCCCAAATGTTTTCCTGATTTAGAAAAAAAAAAAAAAAAGAAAAATATTCTGGTCTGTTTCAATTAATTATTTTCTGTGTCTGTTTATAATGTTCCAGTTCACATTTCTAAGGCCATGATCTAAAAAAAAAAAAAAGAAAAAAGAAAAAAAGACTTCAACAGTAAAAGTAACAACTTTGCTCCTAATTATATTCCACAGTATACCACATCCCTTGCCTAGGGAAAGGAACAGCCAAGCACCAAACAATATGTAAGGCTTCAGTGAAGACTAAACCACGAACTGTATAGAAAGCCCAAACCCATGAATTCTACTGTCTTCATCAGACACTTCTGATATTAAGAAAAAATAAAAATAATAATAATAATAATAATAAA
>JAOXJM010000003.1:2102097-2118140 GCA_026413425.1 Tringa solitaria
GCCAAGCTATTTTTACTGTGTGTTCCCAAGTTTCCCTGGGAAGGTGACGTCTGTCAGGGATGGAGAACACCGGATTCACCCCAAAGGCACTCGCAGGTGGAGGAGCTGCAGCTTGGTCCGACATCTCTCCCGCATCCCTCTGGGTGGCTCTGCCCCAGCCAGCCCCTGGGTGGCTCTGGCCGGGGCTGGGACGGTCCCCTCCAGCCCACTCAGGAGCGAGGGGACACCCCGCCATGCCGGGACCCGTAACTCCCCCGGGTTTCCCCTTCACAGCCCCAGCCCTCCTTGCCCTCAGTCTGTCAGGCAGATCCCATCCCTGCCCATCCCAGGGGAGCTGGGGGCAGAGCAGGGGGCAGACCAGCAGCATAAAAGGCGCTCACAGACAATATCTTTTCTTCTCATCACTAAAACAATCTAAAAAGCCAACGAGAAACTGGGCAGGACTGGGCCAGCACCCCCGGCACCGGCGGCCACGCTTCCAGCAAGATCATTTTGCCATTTCTGAGCCCTAGAGCAAACGATCTGCACCACAGCGTAAGAACTCACGAGATTTTAACATACAAACAAACGTAGAGGTTATTTTATTCGCTTCCTGTTTTTGTAAATCTTCAAAGCCACAAGTTCAGGCTTTTTTTTTTTTTTTAAATACTCAGTGTGATTTGTTTTCTTTTGCTTTTCTGAGAAAAAGTGAGGGGTTTTTAATTATTTTTTTTTCATTTAACCACACGGCTCCATTAAATTCCCAGTAATGGGAAACCTGCGATCAGCCTGAGAACCTGCCCCCCCCAGAGGGATGGTAGGCAGGGCTGGGTGTGCTTTGTGTGCCCAGGAAACACCCCCTCTGCCCTGGCCGTCACCCCCAAATAACCCACCGCTCCAAACTGGGGTGAACTGGCCGAAAGCACGGAGCCCGCAACAGCCCGGGAGCTGACCACAACCAGCTCCCAGTAAACACCCGGGGATATAAAGGAGGTTTCCAGTCCATGGAGCAGCGCAGCCCATTTCCCCCCAACCGGAGAAGGGGACTCAGCTCCCAGTCGGTGCCGAGGCCCGAGCGGGAATACGGGCGGCGTCGGGGACGTGCGGCGTCAAAGAAACGTGGGTCCTCGCTGGAAGTGAAACGCTCGGGGCTGGGCACGAGGGGTCGGGGACAAAGCTGCTGGCACGGCCCCCCCACACACCCCCCCCAACACCAGGTACCGGCCACCCAAACGCCACACACACTGGGTTCCCGATGCGACCCGAACACCGAGGGCTGCTCCCCCTTCCCACCCCCGGCTTCTCCCAGCTCGGCCAAAGCCACCTCCATCCCCCCAGCCTCGGCTCCGGGAAGGAAAGGAGTAGCCACGCTACCCCTGCATCCTCACGGGAGAAGAGCCCACCCGCCATCGGGGCTGGTTTCCCAGCGGTGCCGGTCTCCCGGTGCCGGTGAGCCAGATGCCGGGGGCCGGGCGAGCCCCGAGTGCTCGGCACCGGTCACCTGAGCTGCACACACCCGGCCGTGAATGCTGTATTGTGCACACACACACACACACACACACGGCTCATGCGCGCGGGGATGGAAAGTCGCACACCTTCTTTTTTTTTTTTCTTTTTTTTCCTTTTTTTTTACTAAAATTTAAGACATGCTGCACACAAAGAGCGGAGCTGACGAAAGGTAAATTAACTCCAAAGAAAGAAAAAGTGCAGTGCTGGGGTACCTTTCTGTGTCACCTTTGGTTAAAAATAAAAATAATAATAATAATAATAATAATTTTTTCTGAAAAAAAGTTGCATTTATTTTAAATTACACAAGCTTTTCTGGGTTACTATCACGAAGTTAGCAAATCATTACTAATTACTCAGATCAAAAATTCAAAATAATAAAAAAGCATAAGGATCTGGGATCCATGAGTAATTTTAATAAAGTCTGGATTGTCAAGGTGAAGAATCAAAATTTTGCTTAAAATTAATAATTTGCTTCTTATTGATGAGTGCTTTTCTCACGTATTCTGACAGGCCTTAGTGACTAAAGAAAAGCTTCAAAATCTCATCCTAATGATCAAATACAGCAAGTGCCATGCTTCCATAGATAACTGCACCACCTTAAAATCTACTGGAAGAGAAAATATAAAAATAAATCATTGGTGTAATCTTGAGTGACCTTCTCAAAATCAGAGACAGAAGACCATTGTTGGATTTTTTTTTTCCTTTTTAAATAGAAAACTCAAGGGAAGTTAATAATAACTTGGACCATTTAAAAAGGAAGTGGAAAACACCCAAAGTACTTCTCTTTCTGGAACACAGAACAGTACACAACTTTTTACTCCTTAATATTTGTTTCTGGTAAATATTTATGGTTTATCTTATCAGGGGTAACAGCATATATTTGACTAAAGGAATGAATATTTGATTATATAGATAGTGTATGCTTCGGAACAAACCATAAACTCACAGCTGCATTTAACATTCCTCCATTTAGAGCTGGTCTAGTTTTAAGAACCGCAGAAGCCAGATGCGCAAGAGCAATTAGGTAGTGCATACATCCCTGAATCTCTGGGTTTCCATATTGTACTTCTTTCCTGCCTCAAAATCTCAATCACACTGAATTTATGGGATAAGCTTCTAGAATCCTGAGGAGAGTCCCATGAAAGATCGTAATTTTTACCTCTGTGTGTGCCTTTTCTAGATTATTTCTTTAAATAGGAGCAGTGCTACACTTTGTAATGGTATCTGGCTTTCAGACAATGCTGAGCTGGACAGACATGTTGATAATGAGCAGGAAAAGTAGGCTTTTCAAACTTTGGGAGGAAACATTGAGACATCTTGCAGAGACCGTGTTGTAGGCATGAGGACACAGCCATACATAGGACAGGCGCCTGACCTGCCCTCATCCCAAGGGCTGCCCAGCAAGAAGTGATGCATCACCCCAGCCAGGGGCAGGAGTAAGATCCTAACAATCTCTCTGCATGCCAAGATATGACAGTAAACTTTTCTCTTTCAATATATGCAATTATGGAGCCAGCTTTGCAATTTATTTTTGTAATACCCAAGCTCAGTATCTAAGTTAATCTTCCTTCTTACTATACAGACTGGAGTTTCAATAGCTGCCCATCTTCAATAAGTCACCAAAAATAATAGTTACAAATTGTCAACTTCTCTACAGTAAATTTATCAAAAAAGCAAGTTATTCTTCTATGAAAGTTTAGTGCAGAAACATGACTGCATTTCTAGCCCTGATGAAACACATAGCACTCAAAAAAACTGACAGATTCCAAATAAAAGTTTTCACGACAGACACTTGACATTGTTATTTGCACACCACTGCTCTCTCAGCCAAGATTAGCACCAGTACCCACATGCCTTTATAGATTACAAAAATATTTTCATCTCAGATTGGAAAGGAAAGCTGAAACAAAAACAACCTAGTCATTACAGCGGAAGACAAAGAACAAACAAAAATGATTTAAAGACGTTTCTGTCCCCAAACTCAGTTTAAGTCAAGTCGTAAATACAAAGGCAGTCAGAATGCACTGGAGTCCACATGTTACAACGCCTGTTTGCTCAGTTTTAAAATGTATAGATTTATTTCTTCAGAGCCTCACGACAGAGGGAATTTTCAGAGAGGTTTGCTCTGAATGTGATGGTGACTGTCATAGAAAGAGGAGAGTGTTGCATACTCCATTAGCAACATGACAGAGTATTTGGAGACACAAATGGAAAGCCAAAGCACCACAAACTCAGTCATTGAAGAGATGCAGAACCCTAAATTTCAATTATTAGTTTTTAAAAGATTAAATACTTCCTGACTTAATCCTATGTAAAAAGATAAAGAAGGGACTACCAAGATTTCATCCAGCCTAGAGGAAGCACATTATAAATCCACAGACAATAATAAAAACTGGAAAAATGCCAATTCCCCTGCACATTTGTTTTGAAAAACAACATGCCAGCCAGCTACTTTCCTAGTAAGCGTAGATGAATTGACACGGTTCCCACTTGCTCCCTTATCTTTAGTTCCTTTCTTGCAATTTTCAACATTAAGTAACTGAGAATCTGCCAAAAAGGTAGCTTCTAGAATTTCAAGGCTCTCAAGCCTTTATTTGTTCAAGTGCTGTTCCATAATAGCTCAGATAGTGAATGGTCATAACATCAATTAGTATCATCTAAATTTCTCCGTATTCCTGCTTACCAAGAACAGATTAATTTGGTTCATACATGAACTCTGCTGTGGTGCCTTCTAGTTATCACAGAAGTCACGCTAGTGCTATTACCAGCACTTCTCTGCTGCTGTAATCTTGATTATCTACGTTGGGTGGAAAAAAGCAATAGAAGCAAGTGAAGCATTGCAAGTTTAAGAATTCAATTAACTTCCTCCTGTAGAAGTACCAAACTATGCAGATAAAAAGCATTGATGAAACAGAATGAAAGAATTTGTAAATCACTGTACAACGGAACTGGGAACAGAGCAGACAGCAACTACTGTAAGTTTGAATTTTAGAACTAAAATTCTTATATTTTTGGTGTTTGGTTGTGTTTTTTTTTTTTCCAGAAGCTTTTCCATGTCTTATCAGAGTATATTCCTTTCCGGTATTAGCTCCAGAGAAAGAAAGCAAATAAGGTTTCAGATGTCCCCTTGATAGTCAGAAAAGTAGTTAAACCATGGAATTCCCAATACCCATTAGCATTTTGGGGAGACTGAAACTAAGAGTTCTTCCCGCTGCACTCCTTTCCATAAACTTCAAAATTCTAGCTAGTTAGTACTGCAAGTACACTTTCTCTTCTATAAAGTACCACTATCATCTTCTATAAAAGGGGAGAAAGTCATTTAGTGAACTATTATTTATTTCCATTTTATAATTTATTCTCTAATCTATCCCCAGTATAAAAATATATCATGCCAAAAGTAATTATTGCAGCTTTATTTAAAAAACAAAATACCATGCAGTAGGTAATTTATGAGAATAAAATACTCACTAGTAGTCATTAAAACATGCCTTATGCTTTATAAACGAAGCATACATATATTAAAGATCCCAACTTTAAGGAACAGGACAAGAAAAAACAATTTACACTTATCACTTGAACAAACGCACCATGCTTTTACTGAGCAAAGTCCACAACAATATTCACACAATGCATGCCAAGTTTAGCTACAGCACTTAGGAAAACATCACAATATACTAAGATTACATGGATAATTCCATCGCAACTTGTTGTATAATATTAATGTTCCTGATATTAAGTGTTCACCCATTGTTCACATTTTAGCAATAATTTATTCAAGATAAAAAATTAAGAACTTTGTCTTCTGGCTGTAAGTAAAAACCACCCCAAGTCAATTATTTACTCTTCCCTCTGTTTCTAGGGGGCCTGAATATAAGGCAACATCAAAGCCTTTTACGTGCATCATGAGTGATGTTATAATGCTATCCAAGGTCTTGCTCAGGGCCTTTGCTCATTGGAGACTTTTGACTTGATTGAATAATTTACAGTGTTACTGCATACTTTTAATAGCATACATGCCTAATCTTGCTATGACTAATACCAGTCCTTACTAACAGTCACATTTGCATGAAAATAAAACAACTGAGAACCCATCAGAACATAAATATGTTTCAAGAATCAGCCAATGAAAAAAACAGTAATAAATAAATGATGCAGTAACGCAGTACAACATTGGACTTTATTAGCCCAAGGAAGATAATGTTTCTTCAGCTCATTAATACTCCCTAAACCCCTCAACAGCAACAACAACAACAAAAAAGTTAGAAAACTTCAAATATATTCCACATAGATCTAAATGAAATATTCACTGTTGTATTTACTGCACCCACCAAGTAATAGCTGAGTCACAAATAGTAAAGAACTTATCAGCCACATCTTGCAATCATTATTCCAAACACGCATCAGACTGCTATTCAGTTTCACAAATCAAAAAAAAAAACTAAAAGTCCACAGATTTCAAACGTGATGCTCTTTTAACAAACAAGGGTTTGGTTTACAAAATAAGAAACTAATAAGTGTTATTGTTGGTTGATATGCAGGTTGAAACACATTTAAGAAGATACAAAGCACACCTAAAGCTGGGTTAAATATTTTTAGCTCCTTATAATTCAGCACAGACCCCTCAAGTTACCCTAAGAGATAACCTGGCTCTTTACAGCACTTCTATAACCCAATACATGGTACTTAAATATAAAAGCATATCACAAAACCTATGACAGCATATATTATTCTCTGCTGACAGAAGAGCTAAATCTCAATATATCCTTAACCACTGAAGTGTTGATCGATTTATCTTTCAGTAATAAACACTTCAGTGTCAAGACAAGTCAGTCCAAGTTTCTACTGCCCCTGATTAGCACTCTCATAAGCTGACACATACTTACTCAGAGCCAACAAAGTTTACAAGGTAAGATTCTAATTTAAAGTTTTCATTTCACATTTATCTTACCAATCAAAAATATTTATCAGGCATACATCCACATATACAGCGGTAACTATACAACCAGGCAGTGAAAAGATTTCTATAACCACTAGAGTATTTATTTCCAAGTGCCATGTAAATTGCATCAAACTAATCCTACAACGGGAAACAATTCTCTACATAGCAGTGACACACTCAATAACTTGGCCTAGCACCAACAGAGACAAAGGGAAGGACTTTCAGAGTATGTCTGCTCCTGCAGATGAGTATTTGGAATTGTGGGTATTTATTTAAGCTCAGATCCCAAGGTAATTTTACAATTACTGAAAAAAAAATGTTTTATCTCCTGATTAGAACTCCTAATCATCCTATTAAATAAAAAGATGTATTTAATTACTGAAGAAAACAATCTCTGCTCTAAACTCTGACTAATTTAATGAAGAATTGCAGAAAGGCATTGACTAAAAATATTAGCAAGTATGACTAAATCCTTATCAAATAAATTGTATATTAGCGTACACAAACAATATAGAGAACAATTTGTCTGGGGCGGGAGAGCGAATAGGACAGACACAACCGAAGACAACTCAACGACTAGTAGACAAGTAAATTCCACTATTTTCTACCACCTTCCCTAAATGGTTACAAATTACAATTTGTAACAAATCATACCATTTATTCATGATACTTTAATACCTGATAACATAAATTGTACTCTCCCACTATTTGAGGCAAGATTTCCAAGAAGTACCATAAGCATTACAAAGAAATACCATGCCAAAAATGAAATTATATTGCCCCATACCACAGTCAGAAAAAAAAATAATAAAAGTTATCAAAGTAACAGCATGTGATAATTCCCCACCCCTCATTAGATTTGGGAGTCAGGAAGCAAGCTCGCAAGTCTTCCCCATCCCACCCCTTTATCCAAAGATTTTGTTTCTAGCTTTGAGGATGTTCCAGATATAGTAGTAGAATACTTGGAGAAATTTAAAAAGAAACTATTTTCCAAGTACTTTGAGGCTGTTATTTTAATTCTACATAAAAACAAAACCAAAAAAAGATTCTACATGATTCCCCGACAAGCATCCAGCACAAAATAGAGCATTAATTTGCTAATATTTCTTGAATTATTTAGCTTTTCAAGAGTATTTCTCAGACTACAAAAACAATGTAAGGTAGCTTTTTGACTCTATGGGTGCCATGCTTCCTGTCTTGAGTTTATTTGGTTGTTTTCTACATGGTAAATAAACAAAGTAACAAAACCCTAGCTAAACCCTAGTGAACAACAGCAAGTAAAAATCAGCAGGCTCTCAATAATAGGCTCTCGTTAACACTGCTGAAATAGTCTCAATGCCTTCTCAACACTCTGTCCCCTCCACAAAAACACCAAAGGTGCTAAAAATTGCATGATCAGTGGCAGTTTTCACAAAAAAATTTTCCTAAAGTGTAAGCATTTGTCCATATCTACCATTGAACAGTGTAATTTTTTTCTCCAGTACAGAGTAATTTTTTTCTTTTAATAAAAAGCAGAAACTATTGACTTTGCAACATCTCCCAGAGCACAAATCTCAGGACACCACAAGCCTGCAGAATACTGAAAGGTCCCAGTAATAGCATCACACAAGCACAGCAACAGCACTGGGAGATTAAGACATTTGCCAGGTGAAAGATTCCATGAGTACAACCGGTGTACTGTTGAAGTGAACCCAAGTTTTTCCATTGCACATCCCCCATGACACCCTGGCCCACAGTCCTCTGCTAGAAACCAAAAATAAAATAAAAAACATTTCCCTTTTTCCTTATTTGATGTTAAGTAACATAAAATAAATGTAAACATTTACAATAAATAATTATTTTACTCAATTTTAAAACTGTATCTCAGAATATTGCTGAGAGATGTGGGGCTGTTCAGCCTGGAGAAGAAAAGGCCCCAGGGAGATCTTATAGCCCCTTCCAGTACCTAAAGGGGTCCTACAGAAGAGATGGGGAGGGACTCTTTAGGAGGAAGCATAGCAATAAGATCAGGGGTAATGGTTTTAAACTGAGAGAGGGGAGATTTAGACTAGATATTAGGAAGAAATTCTTTACCCTGAGGGTGAGACACTGGAACAGGTTGCCCAGAGAAGCTGTGGGTGCCCCATCCCTGGGGTTGTTCAAGGCCAGACTGGATTGGGCTTTGACCAACCCGATCTAGTGGAAGGTGTCCCTGCCCATGGCAGGGGGTGTTGGAACTACATGATCTTTAAGGTCCCTTCCAACTCTAAACATTCTGCAACTGCTGTCTACTAACCTCTTAGAAAATTACGAGTAAAGCTTACCAAACTTTTTCTTCTTCCATTCCTCCTCTGGCACATTGGTTTATTACAGCAGGGCTACTCATGGTAAGTGCTGAGCTTTCAGAATTCATTTTTTTTCTACAAAGAAACAACAACATCAAAAAACATGAAAAATGCAATAAAAGTGAAGAACGTGTTTACTAATTCACTTGAAAAACAATTTTAAGAGAAGAACTTTTAAGACCAAATACAGTATGCTTTACTCACTTAAGTAAATGTCCTAAATCAATGGGATTAATTGGATGAATACATTGAGAAGGATTTGGCAGTTTTGTGGACTTGCTAGTTACGCCAAACTCAACACTGATTGTCTTTTGTTTACTCTTCTGAACACATGCCAAAAGAGTTGATGTCAGCAAGCCTGTATCCAGGGCTATGCATAGTGTCAGTTATGTTAATTTAGAGCAGCATTCACAGCTAGTGTTGCCATGGAATGATCCACACAACATTGGGGAGAAAATTTCAGTTTCTGATACATAAAGATACAGAAGCTTTTTAGCATATTTCAATAACTTCCAATCATACTTTGCTTATTTGCAGAAAATAACAATTCATTCGTGCCTTAAGTTACCCTCAAAAACAGCACAGACATATTCAAATACTGGTAATAGCAAGTCCCAAGTTACAGTGCTTCCAAAAGGTCTACATGACCAAAGGCGCTTCAAAGGCGCTTCAAGTAAACTACCTTCATTGTAAGAACAAATGAAGTCTCTAGATAAGGCAAGTTAATTTCAGCATGAAACACTATTATTTTTTGGTAACAGGATCCACAATGTTAACATGGAACTTCTTACACCTATAGCTTCTTTCTTTCCATTTTCTTTGAAAAGAGAGAGAGCGGAAAAAATATTTTTACCCATCAAAGTAATCTTATTTGATTGGATTTGACACCTGGTTTCTATTATGATCAGCACAGAGGCCAAATTGATTAACAGAGAACAGGTTCCACTGCATATTAATTAATATCTACTAGAACATCATTAGAGAATAGGCTGTGCTTGTCACGGTAACAATCCCTTGCTTTTTGCAAGAAGATATAGAGAACTATTAAAAAGCTGGTTTAACCTGTGTGAAACCTGGGTCAAAAATCTGACTTGACAGTCATGGACAGCATGAAAAGTTGAGTATGACACACGTGTCCTATTAGTGACAGGCACATTAGGCCAATATTCACAAAAAAAGTACTTTGAAAAGAATGCCAATCTTTGTTTCGAAATTCTGTCCACGCAGGAGTAGATAAACAGCCCTAGCAAGGAAGTTATCTGATAGAAGTCCCAAAATCGGCCACAAAATTTGATCCTGACTGGAACTGAAATCTTCTTTTTGCCTGCCCTTTGGTGTTAACAGAGCATGCAGCACTGCCATTCCAGAGAAAACAAAATAGGTCCTTAATTTTGCATTTTTTTACATTACTTATAATATAATGGAATAAAAATTCTGCATAGTCTGTTTCTGAGCAAATTTGTTTCTTCAATCTTGTATTAAAGATATGAAAAACTATTCTGAAAGGAAGAATAATAAAACTCTCACCTCGGTGAGGGTAGGAACAGACTGTTAGCCATCTGACCTCTCTTTGGATCAGTGCCTGACCTCAAATTTACTCCTCATTCTCAAGTTGGACCACTTGGAAAAAAATCAAAAGTAAAAAACCAAAAAAACCCCAAACCTAAACAACAACAAACCACCAAAAACCAAACTCACTCAAAACCCTAGTAATTCTAGAAGTGGCTCAGCAGGTGTTGAAAGTTAAATTATTACTTGCTGCTCTAGTCTAGAATAGTGGAAGAGAAGAGTTGTTCTTAAATATGCTTTGAAGCAACAACACAAAAGTCCATCCTTAAACATCTTTTGCAAAGTTCCCCCTCTTTCAGGAAGCAATTTCCTGACAGGGCAAATTCAAGCTTTTCTTTTGGTAATGAATTTCTACTCTATATTGGCAAAGCCCAGATGCTTCAATGACCATGTAAGTTATGCCAACAAGAGTTTTGTGTCCTCTTACAGTCACTCATACAAGTAAGATCAAAGGTTCAAGGGAAGGTTAAAGCAGTCCATTAATTCTCAAAGTTGGAAGGGGAAAGATTCAGATTACAAAACCACGAGGATGCCATTCCAGAAAAACAAAACAACACAACTTCTGTTCAGTTGTGAACTAGTACCACAGCACTGTAAGTTTTCGATGTATGACTAAAGAAAGTGTTTCCACCACTCCCCTCCCCGCCCTTGGAAACATCTAAGCAAATACTCTATACATTGCATTAAGACTTCCACACCAGAACTACAGTAAAAGCAGAGGACAAAAGTAGTAATAAAAATTACTGTGTTACAAACTTTTCTATAACCAAGTATTGATACATACTTACATATATCTAACAGAAAATAAATTAAATAAGGCATAAAACCAATTTATGTTCTCACACGTTCCGCAATAAAAAAAAACAAAACCCAAACACACCACATGTAAAATAACACAGAGAGGAATACATCTTGTCAAACTTCTCAACTCCCTCACATTCCCAGTCTAACATCTGAAAATATCACTAACACATTGTACTCCTTCCCATCGACAACCTCAGGATCTTACAAAAATCTGCTTCTGGTGTTTTCTGTAACATAAAAGGAGGGCATAAAGAGGCCAGCATTTATTCATTCTGATAGCAAGATCTCATCCTCCACACCTTCAGAAAGATATCTATATGCTGGATAAGACAGCAAGCTTTTTGGATACTGTAAGCCATATTCTTTCAAGACAACAGTCATGTTCTCGCAGCTTCCACTGCTCAGTTTCCAGTCATATGAGAAATCTATCAAGTCACCCACCAACTGAACAAGTGCACTTTTCACTTACACACATGGAGAAGAGAGGCATAACTGCCAGCTAATACAATGGTGGACAAGGATCCTTTCTCAGCTACTAGTGACAAAAGCGGGACGAGACACACCACTATGCCTGCCTGGCCCTGTCCCATCCTCTGCGCTGCAGCAGCCAAGAGCACAGTTCCTCAAGACGAGAGCAGGTCGTGCAAAGCATCCCTCTAACATTCCACCCACGCCAAAGAATGAAGAATGCTCCAGCAATATCCACCATGTAATCCCTGTCTGCTACAGCATAAACTCCTACCATCCTGAATGACTTTTGAATGTATCAGCTAGTTTCAAATCATACTCCTCCTTCCTTGCTGTCTTTTGAGATGGAGGAGCTTGTTAAAGTTTTGAGATCAAGTGACAGCTCAGTGTTGCCATCCAGCAGCACTTCTCATTCGCAGTTTGGAGGTTGGACAGCAACGAGTCAGACAACCTTCTGGAAAATCATCAGGGATACTCTTTTGTCATCCTATTCCTGACAACAGGTCTATACAGGTCCTGATTCACTCTTTACCAAGAGCAGCAGGTAATTAAACAGCTGATCCCCACATTACTGACAAGTTTTATGGCCTTATCAAAATACCAGAAGTTTTTTAGTTTTTAAATGACAAATGGAAAACTCGTGTCCATCTACACTTTCCAAAGCCATGGATACCAAACACTACCACTGTTTCTCTTACTTTAAAGTCTTTTCAATGAAAAATTCTCAGCCTGTAGAATCTACCAACTCATTGTTGTGCCACAAACTACTCATAGACTCTTTCTTCAGAATAATTAACTGTTTTTAAAATAAAAACTTTTATATTTTAAGATGTAGAAGGTGCTATCTTTTTTTTCAAGCATTAAGAATATTCTGTGGAAATATTTCTAATGAACACAAACTGCTTCAGTAGGTCTAAAATAAAATTGAATTGTTCTGTTGTGGGAAGAAAAGTTATTGTAAGGCTTATACTTTCTGAAAATGTTCATATTCAAAGTGAACCATACTAAAGCTAAAACTGGCAAAGTAAAATTTTGTTTGAAATATACTGGTTTAGGATTTATTCAACCAGAATACTAACACCATCCCCAGAAAACAGCCTCCAGTAATAGTAGCATCTTAGAAAATGTAATGCAATTCAAGAAGGAAAGGAACAATGTTCAGAAAAAAACATGCTATTGACAGGTGCCTCTTTCTATATCACCATCCAGCTCTTGTTTGGACTTGAACTTTACGGCATAGGCGCTATATGTGATTAAACTTGAAGGAGGAAAATAAATCTATCATCTTCTCTCTTAATAACATGAAGCCAGATGCCAAGGTAAGTCAATGAATATTAATTTAAGAGACTCTGCTTCAGACTATTCTGTTCCTCATCCTCTGTTCAGATACAGAGCCTTGAATGTTCCAGATAAGGAACATGCACTTTATTTAATTAGGCACTGTCCTAGAGATCGTGCTGTGCTGTATTAGGAGGAAGTGGGCAAAAGGCAATTCCAGAACAAAAACATCAGAAAACAATATCAAAGACTTTATTTATAGCAGCTATGTTTAACACCTACTGTCACTATCTTATTGAGGGAAGAGCCTTAAAGAAACATCCGTGCTGGTTTTGAAAACATCAGAAATTTAGCATACTTAGCCTTCTATGACTGACTATAGATTGTTTAATGCTAGAGTTCCCAGAAGGAAGCATGCACCCAAAATTCTCTTAAGACACTCATTGTTACGCTTCCATTAAAATAAATTTTTATTATCCGATGCAGTATCAGTCCATCTGCCTTAGAGTAGATTCTTACATCCCATAATGGAAGAGAAAAGCCTAGTAGTGGTAAGCCACTAGCTCAAGAACTGAAAAGTGTCTTACATTTAAGTGCATTATATTCATTTATATTTAGGTTTAATTCTGGGGGTTCTGCAATTGCCCTTAAATGGACAAAAGTAAAGGGGGGAAAAAGAATCTAGTATAGCACAGCACTCAAGCCTCCCAACACCTGCACAGAACAGTATTATAGGATCATTTAAACAAAGAAAATGAGAAGGTTCAAAGAAAGTGTTGAAGCGATAACACCCCAGTGGCTCAAACCAGCCTCTGATTTCTACCAGACTGAGGAAAGTATTAGCTGATCTTTTTTAAAATAGTGACTAACTACATAAAGCCCATTTTCTTTTTTTTTTTTTCTTGTGTTACAAAGTATAGATACACTTTGATCCTCAGGCTAAAAATCTTTTTTTGCCTTTCCCTCCACTCCCTATTTGTATCTCTAGACAAGTAAGACATTCACAGTAGCTGTAGTTAAAAAATAACTTATCATTCAACAGCTGTTCACTACAGTTAAAGTAAAAATAACCAATATCTTCTGATAAAACATGTTCCCACAGCTCCTTACCTTCACCAAAATGCTTTGCATTGTTGAAATAGTATCTTGTTATACTTGGCTTTTAAGAGAACTGTGAAAAAAGCTTTACTGAACCCTAAGACCTCTCAATGCAGAAACTATTATTCCTTTTAATAAAAAAGGCAGAAGCATCACTATAGTAATGTGCATCTAGTACAATGAAAAAAAAATTAGGAGTGTTAAACACCATCATTCTCTCAAGCAGAAGTCTTTACACTCACAAAATCTGAACAACAGATTACTAATTAGCAATCATACATCAAAACATCTTTAATTTTAAAGAGCCAATCTCTCAAGCAGAAGTATCTATGCTCACAAAACTTGAACAATAGATTCCTAATTAGCAAGCATACATCATAACATCTTTAATTTTAAAGAGACATTTTTTCATTTCCTTACTAGCTGCACGGAAGTCTGCAATTTCTAGTGAACAAATACATTTATTCCTGTATTGTTTTCTGAAAAGTCACGCTTCCACACACAAAGTTAGCAAGCACATAATATCTCACATCTTGAGAGCACTCAGCTCCTAACCAGCAACCGCCTTAGGCAAATAGCTCGTTGAAGGGCAGATTGAAAATTTAAAACAAACTTCATTATTTAACTGCATAACAACAAATACCAAAACCAATCTTTTATCCAAATTGTTTTTCTGAGGTTTTCAGATACTGCAGTTGCCAAGCATCTTTATACCACTGAAGCATACTTCAGCAAAATCAAGAAGGTCTTCAAGGGTATTTCTCCTGACTACAACTCCAATTAGCAGGCAGTGCTGAGAAATTTCATATTGCATAATCACTTCAATTCAAGCCTAGCATACCATAAACTTTCTTTCACATAGACTATGGGTATTTCAAGTAAGTTTTGACCTCAATGAGCACGTGACATACCACTACCCACCTTCTTGAAATTTTTAAAAATGTACCTGATGCACTAAAGAATGAGATTTTGGAGGACCTTTTTAAATACGTATTTTTGAAAGGGGTTTTATTCCTGTCCATGAGGTATCTCATTAAAAATTATCACCTTCTACCCTCTTAAAAAGTGCAGGTAAGTTTTATATAGGTACTTTACACAAGTGTATATACAAAGATATTTGGAGGAAGTCATTCAGAGAACCACAGGCACTGCACATAGCTTTTCACTCCATATTTGGTGATTCCATCAGGACTCTCCAAGATGATAGAGAAGAAGCTTTAAAATGATATATTGAGTCTGTCTCACAGTGAGTATCAAGTTTGGCTCCCTCCCATACACACACACTTGCTACAGACAGCAAGCCAGTCTATCCAGCCATATATAAAAAACAATGTTTATTTCTGAAACAGCATGAATGTCATATTTATTCTCAGCACAAAGTAGATTAAAATGTAGCAGTTAACTAAATAAAAAAATAAAAGTTCATACCAGGCCGAAGCCAGAGCACTGACATGGAATAGTGTTCAATGCTGGAGAAATATGGCCTATTGAGGCACTCTTCTCAATAGGACTAGTCTTTTAGTTTACCAAGACTTAGCTCTTTTCACCAAAAAGAAAAGAAATACCAAAAGAAGGAAGACAAACAATGACGTTACAATTCATCTTGCATGACCTTCAAGAAAGGACATGGAGAAGTTTACCAGGAGCAGATGTGGCTACAACTCGGACATCTTTCAGAACTGTTTAAATATGTTTATATAGTAAGACACCAGCATCAGGGAAATCACAAGCAGGTACATGCACAGGTGTTATTCACAAAGCACAAACACAGATTTTCCTGAGCTGGCTTTTGCTGTGCAAAATAAGAGTTATGAAAGAATCCAGGCTGTTGGTTTAGTCTAGCCTGAGTATCAGCATTGTACATCACTGTGATAAAGAAGGGCAAGGACTCATCTGTACTGTCCAGTCTGCAAAGTTACCAGGAGCTTTGAGTCTTTTAGTGGTTTCAACTCAGAAACTGTAGCAGTGTAGTGGGGAATAGGAAATGTTTGTGAGCTTTGTTGTGACCTTTAGGGATGGTAGTTGACTGCCACCTCAATCAAAGAAGAAAAAAAAAAAGGAATTTAATGTTTCAG
>JAOXJM010000003.1:2125257-2138641 GCA_026413425.1 Tringa solitaria
TGCCCAGAGAGGTGGTGGAGTCTCCTTCTTTGGAGACATTCAAAACCTGCCTGGAAAAGTTCCTGTGCAACCTGCTCCAGGTAGACCCGCTTTTGCGGGGGGGGGGGGACACACGACTAGATGATCTCCAGAGGTCCCTTCCAACCCCATATGATTCTATGATTCTATCTTGCAGTGAGATTTAATCTTTCAGTTTTTTCAAATTACTGAGGCTAGAAATGCAGTATAGACATAGACATATGGACATCAGACCTTTCTTTTCAAGTAAATGTCTTAAATTCCATTTAATTTCTTCAGTTTGGGATACTAAACTAATCTCTGAACTCCACTTTACACAGTATGAAAATACTCTGAATTAAAGTCACATTTAAAGAAACTGGTTCCTAAGGTGAAATATTCTTTTTAAACTATGGACAATTCCAAAGGGACAATGCCATAGTAGTTTTACAACTATTTTTTTTTCTGCTCTCAAAGCAGCAATTCACATAAATTAGGCAGATATATGGGGACCCAGCACTTTTGTAGCCCTACAGCAGTCTGCTACAGAAATTTATGTTTTAATCAACACTATGTTAAGGGCAAAACCTGGCTTCCCATCAGGATCGACAAAATAAGCAGAATGCAGGGATCTTTGAGGCTGCTAAGGTCTGATTATTTCTGATGGATTCCTGAAACATTCAAGACTTTATCATGGCTGCTGCCAAGAAAACTAGAAAATAGATGTCCCACCCCCTGCTTTGGTAGAGCCACCGGAGTGGTGCCTATTAGAAAAGCAGAGCTGCAACAGGCAGCAAGTGCCCGTCTGTTTTTCATTCAGGACTTACTATGCCTGTAAAGGAAAAGTGACAGTTTTAGACCTCAATTTTAAAGCTTAATTTGGTAATCATTATCCGGAAATGAGAAGAGAGGCTGTTTAGAGACCTTTAACTTTTAGTCTATTTCATGTGTCCTCAAAATTTCCTCTTACTTATGTACACAGGTAATGGAGGATTAGTTGATGTAAATTTTGTAATTATATAACATATTGGAATCTGCTCATCCACATCAACTAAAAATGTCATCCAGAGAGATTCAATACTTTTGAGTAATTACTGATTAACAATTCCTGTTTTTTAAGATGATAAACTACATAACACAACTTCCAATTGTTGTTTATTCAGCATTTTTAAATCTTAACAAGCAGTGATATGGGACAGTTATACTTTAAAAAAAGTGTTTAACAAGCCAATTTAAGGGTAAGAGAACGAATATTCAAATAGATGTACCTGTGTTTCCCAGCTCTAAGGCAGTCTGAGCAAAGAGGGGAAAGTTTAGAAATAAGAATCCTGCCCTTTTTTCCTGATTCACTGTAACTATTATTCTCACTCCACCCTCAGTAGCTGAGCATTGTCCAACTATTCTGCAAGAGATGGTGCTTTCCTTCCTAACACCCAAATCACACCTTGGCATGTTTGCAAAAGCTACAATAAACAGTAGGCAGTTTCCTTTCTGTTGATGACTAATGACTTTTATAGGTACATCCTCTATATTAGACATTGCTAAAGACAAACAGGTCTAATTCTATTCTCACTTTTAAGTATTTTGAAATAAGTATGATGTAACAGACAGCAATGAAATCGCTGCTGATTTTCATCAAAATGATAAAGGAGTCATTCTTGCAAACCAGGTTCAAATCAAGAAATGTTTTTCTAGAGAAGCAGTACCAAGAAGTGCTATGGGGCTGAAACAAGCTGCTGGAGACCATCAAAGGCTGCCATAAGTTAACTCACGCTTCGGAGGTCTTTGTGGGATACTGTAGAGGAAATAAAACACATTGCTCAATGTCTGCCCCAAATCTACCTCTTCCTCCTCTTGCAGTTCTTGCTGTGCAGCCCTCTCTTTCCCACCATGCCCCATCAGTAGGTGACTTCGTTGCAGGGGTGACACAGAACTTTTTTGGTGCCTAAACCAGTGCCCTGTTGATTGTTCTACCATGCTGGTTATTGCAAAATGGCAACAGCTGCAATTATGGTATCTCTAGCCAAATACACTCACTGGTTACAGACTGCTGAAGGAATCACGAGTGGCTCAAGGCTGAAATGAATCCCTGTATTCTGTCTTCAGCTGTCACCAGCCTCAGCTTTGCTCTGAAGTGGATCTATTTCCTACCTAGTTCCTATCAATTTCTCATGTAAAATGAGGATAACAGCACTTGCTTGCAGCCTTTGTAACCCCAGTCAGGAGCTTGTGAGAAAAAAAAAAATCTGACTTGTGACACACCAAACAACTCCTCCGATGTATATCCCACTCACATTGTTAGTATCTGATTTCATAATCAGACCCACTGGAATTGGTTGAATCATCTGAGAAATAAAGCATTACTAAAAAGGGTGTGGCCACAGCATTCATAAAAGGCTTAGAAAATATTACTGAAAAAGACTTCTATATCATGATTATTGTTCTGCAACTTGCACTGCAGATTATTTTCACCAGACAGCAGCTAGCTGCAGCAAAAATGTTCTTGGCACTAGTTTCCTCGATGTAAAATCCTTCTGGGAACTTTTTTCTTTGAAACACAGTTGATTTTAGTAACTACATAAAAAATAAACAAAACAAGTCCATTCCCTAAGTGTTTAATTTTCCCTTTTGCTATACTGGGCATCAGGTCTTTTGACAAGTTTAATCCTCTGTAATTGGGTTAGAAATGAAATTTTCTCAGCCATGGAAGAATTGACTTCTATTTTTAGTTCTGACCTGTATTTTTAGTGTTCTGTCAAAGGTAATAAAGAACTCTTGGTCTGCGGTTGTTGGCAATAATAGCTATTCCAATAAAAGGCAGAATGCAGCCTCCAAAGGTTGCTTCACTGTGATATGGGAAAAACACTGTATCAGGCTCCCAGGTCCTTTGTATAATCTTGGGTTCCATGTTTATTAGTAAGAAATGTTATATTCTCTAGGATATTATATTATGATTATCAATAGACAAATTGGTTGAGTAAAATCTTATCATAAACATGGTTGGCTGCTACAGAAATTCAGAGCAAGTTATGTCAAGAATCTGATGTTGATTTACAGTCAAAGGGTTAATACAGAATTCGCACAGGGAGCATACACGTGTTAAAGCATTTACAATTCCATGAAACCACAGGTGCATAGTTCCCCTGTGGAGAAAAACATACCAATGCTATAGACTATTATGAAATAAATTTACCTGACTCGTCTAATCGACAAGACTGCCTCTCTCCAAGTAGATCCTTTTGCACACCAGTGGCAACTAAATAGTTAGAATTCCAGCTAAATCAGCAGCCCAACAGGACAGCATTCCATACACTTACTCAACTAGTTCAATCTTCCAGCTATTGTCAAGGCCTGGGAACCTACCAGCCGAGTCTGGAAAAAAAGGTAGTTTGATTTCTGTGGTAAATCAGCCTTGAATGTTACAGGTCCCTACCCATTAAAAATGAAGTGTTTTTATTAATTGATGAAGAAAATTCTCCAGATGTAAATTTATTCTTGCTCTGAAGTTTACTATTATAACTGTCACGTCTATTAATAGTTTATTATAAACTATAATATATAACTATATATAACTACCCACACCCCCCCAGCATCTTTCTGATTTTCACATTAATGTTTTCAAACTCCCAGCCTTCCCAAAGAAAGCTGAGGTTTTAGCATTGTGGTAGGGATGGGCAAGCACTTCAATTTCTGGTTATCTAGGTGACATCTGACATGGAGGAAAGAACATTTCCTTTTCCTCTGCTTTTTATGAAACGGATAATATGACCAACCTCTACTTTTTGCATGGACTGCTATAAATATGAAGTCATTGTCAACAGTGCAGTTGCCCATAAAAAATGAAGATAATAGGTAAATCAGACATTATTAAATTAGTTCTAAGAGAATAAAGAATGAAATTGTATCCTGTTATAAAAGATAGAAATTGACCGTAGTTTTGGTTTTTACTAGTCTGAGAAACAGCAACAGAATATCATAAGTAAAATAAACTAATTTATAGCAGACAGAGGGGAAAAAATCCTTCAGCTGATCTACAGCACAGCCTTTAACTTCTGACCTTTTAGGAGTAATTCGGGTCTGACCAGTTATAGTTTGAATGCACATATTGTTTGCAGCGCACATTTTTCACTGTAACTCAGAAAGTGTGTGTTATTGTGTGATTGTTGGTTGTGAGGGGTTTTTGTGGGGGTGGCATTTCAGTATCAAGTCACCACTATTAAATATAATAATATAAATGAAAGATAAAAAAAGAAAAATGAGAGCTTAGCTCCTGAAGTTTTTTTAAGATGTATTATCCATATGGACATCCTCATATTAAAGCATGTATGTCCACATCCTCAAGGTGGAAGAATTTTGGCCAATAGTTCCCAAACATCAGGAAAGCATCCCGAGGGTTCTCACGTTTTAAACTGAAGGTATAAAAACTAGAGCAACACTTTCTTTCCATTTTCTTTCAACCACAAAGTCCTTGTACAGGGCTCCAAGGCAGAAGGTACAGAGATTGGGACTGCAGAATATGGATACTATATATATATATAATATATATTATATATGGATATATATCCATATATATTATATATGTATTTATATCCATATATATATAATATATGGATATATAATATATATCCATATATATATAATATATGGATAATACATCTCAAATAAGACCAGTTCAGATACAGAGAACTAACTTACCAAATTCCCTTTTGAATTGCTAATGCAACTATTCACATGCTTAGTGACCCTTCAGAATGTCTCTGACTTACTGTGGTGATAGATGCAGAATTAGGAATTGTAGAACAGAGGCCCAAAGACAACAATTTTAAACATCATTCTGTAAAGTCAACATAGCTAATGTGTATGCAAACTATCTGATATTAAGTAAACAGTTCAAGTCTTCAATAATAACAAGTTTTACAGACTAATTACAGATTTTTCTATCATATTCTAAGTTTGATTGTGCCAGTCCAAAAGTCCATTATAAAAACCTTCATTTACCTGAGCAACATAAGGAATATGAGTGATTTCAAGGCTTATCCTTGAAATTGACTGGAACAGTGCTTTGAAATCCACTTGGATCAAAACAAAAAGTGTATAAATCTTAGGTAATTATCACTTCTTCTTTGACAAAATTAATCCAGTCCAGGTTATTGTGGTTTTGTAGATGGTGTGGTTCTGAAACGAATCATGTACTGCTTAGGAGACCTTCAAGGAGGATATAGGAAAAAGAACTACATAAAATCGTATTAAGGCAGATTTAAAAACAAACAAACAAAAAACCCAAAACAAACAAAGAAACAAAAATCAGATGCAGTCAGTCCAATACAGAAGTTTTAGTACATTAAAAGTTTCTTACGGTTGCTTGACTATATGAAACACCCATCAAAATATCTGTTTCACTTTCAGATGTAGAATGAATAGCAGTTAGAGAGTCTGGTTATTTGTGTGGTGTGCACAACTGCGTCAAAAGTCTTTTGGATAAAATAATTGTTCTCTTAAGCCAAGTGTTTTTATACTACTAAGAAAAGCCCAATGAAAGAAACGGAACAAAAATGTTTTATTTTGATATTTAACTTCTAAATTATAGTATAATAAAAATTTTATTTCTGCAAATGTCAGCTGCATTCTATTTTCCACAGTTCATGTCTTTATGTACAGGCACAAATTGTGGCAACAACTATACTTATCATTCAAAATGCTGAACACACTGCCATATCTTCAACCTTCAGCTTTCCAATGTTTTTTCCACCCTCCCAGAAAATACATTTTAAAACATCCACACACTTGAGTCTAGTAGAAATTAAAGGGATTCTTTCACCAATAACATTCTGTTTAGAGTTTACTAATGCTTGAAAATAGTAGTAAGCTAACCTCTAATATGTGTATTAACATATTTGTTTTTAAAATATTTTTACAAGTATTTTTGCTGTTATTCTCATTGGAAGGAAAATATAGAATTCTTGCAAACTATGTCCTTCCAGCATCTCAATATACACAGTATTTCTAACTTTGTTTTAAGCACTGTGGCTTTGTAAAAAAACTATGCTAAAACCAGGTTAAGTATTACTTTTCTCAATTCTGTATATTTTAACTGTGGGCTTGTCCTACTCTAAATTTCAATTAATTATATTCTTTTTCTTCTGAGGACATATAATACGTTGTTTCCACTTTATGCTAAGAAGGAATGAAGAAATTCTTTTCTTCCCACTCCTCCCCGCACAGATTTGATTGGCATCTGCATATATCTTTTATAATTAAAAAATAACATTTGCAGGATTGTACAGCAAATTTTGAAGAAATAAAAAATAAAACATTAATGACAAGTCATTCTTTGTGCAACTGCCATTGCCCATTTTCGAAACTGAGCTTTCTTAGAGCTCAAAATGAAAACTTAATTCCATTAAGTAATACCAATTCTGCTACTGAATTTAAAAGAACCAGGAAATCTTCCCAATCTTTAGTCTAGTTGCAGTATGTGAGCTGCCACTTTCCACTGGGGAAAGCAGGTAACTGCTAACAAATGGCCGTTTCCTCATGTTTTGCAGCTTTGACATTTTTGTGTGCAGCAGCTCTCCAGCACCCAAATTTTCTAACCTTTCTGTCTTTCTCTAGTAAAACAGCAAGAATCGCACTGAATCAAGATCCTTCACAGCTGGATTTAGTAGGGGAGCATTCACCTCTAGGTTGTTCTGCCTAGTTTGACCCAGGCATTTTTCAGCTTCCAAGAATGAGAAAACATGAAGAATTTTGCTTTCAGCACAGCATTTTAAAAAACAAAAAACAAACCATCATTGAAGGTGCCAATGATTCATTATGTACTTAAAACTATGTAAAACTTACTTCAGTATTGCAAGTTTAAGGTTTTCCAGTAAGTGGCCTTTTTTTTTTCAAATTTGGAAAACAGGAAGAGTAAGGAACATTACATTAATGGACAAGGCCCTCCAAATCTGCCACAGACATCTAGTTGATCACAGAACTCCATATTACAATTGCAAAGCAAGCCCAGTTCTGCCATCGACCGTTCAAATACTTGTTACAGCACTTTCTTACTCTGTGACAACAATTTTCCAACTTTTGTTTAGAAATTCAAATGATTAAATGTAAACTGATGGGAAAAAAAAAAACAAAACCAACCAAAAAAAACCAACCCAGGAACTTTAAAGCGACTCAGTTTGCCAAATCATCACTGGTTTCAATTGTTCCATCTCATGCTATTAAAATGGACAATACAATGTAACAGTCAGCAATGTCTAATTCTCATCTTTCAAAACCCAGAAAATATTTGAGGTGTTTGAGTTCTCCCTTGATGTATTCCTAAAGTAACCTCCTGTCAGTGGAATGTGAAGACCGGTTAAACGAGACAGAATCTGACTCCATGAGCAAAATTAGCAAAGGTATGTTGACAAGGTGTCCCTGACTATTTGCTATTACCATGCTTATTATAATCGTGACCAGAATTGCAGTTACACAGATGGATTTTACTTATGAAAAGTTGCTCTCTGGAAACTGCAGGGATATTTTGGATGATGGTACACCTACCTGGTCACTGAAGAAGAAAGGACATGTGTGCTCTGTGTCTTTAGATAAACATGTCCAGTTGCAGTTTAAGCATTTTTTAATATAACAGTAGCAATATTATACTATCTTAATAAGTAAGCAATGATAAGTAGTGTGAAAGAGAACTGCAAAATAACTCATAGGCTACTGGTTGGCTTAAAACAAAGCAAAATATTCATGCCTGTTAACTCCTTCTCTGAACTTATTTTATCCCAGATGATTTTGTAGCAGCATGTCCTTGAAGGAGAATATGAAATCCTCCGTAAAGCATACTCATCTCATGGCTGAACAAATCCAGAATGATATCTTAAATACAAAATTTGGTTTCCTTCCCCCATCTCTTTAAAGTGTTCTTTATATTAGCCCTTTCAGGAAGAAAACAGGAAACTTGGTTTCCATGGTATCACTCAGCATATGCAGGATCTATATTTTTTTTTCTATTATAAAAATGATACTTTAGACTCCGTATGATACTATCTGTGAGTCATCATAGCCAGATTGTGGGGAGGAGATAAGAGAACCATACAGAAACGGGAGATATGCACTTATCTGAAATTAAATGCTAAGAGACATTAACATTTGGGAGAGGAGACTTGACGAACCAAGCTCAAACATTTCTAAAAGAAAATTATTTTTTCTGATGGAGAATTTCTTCATCTCACCTTTGGCATTTTATCTTGCTTCTGAAAAAAAATCCTGCTCTTATTCACTACAACATTCCTGCCATCAAGTATGTCAACACTTAAATCTAGAGGCTGAACTACAAAATTTACTAAGACTTCATGTTCCAAGCTATTTTATGTCCAGTTGCAAGATTATTTCTAGAAAAAAAAAAAAGTCAGTTTTGATTATGGCATCTGTAAACAGTATAATATCATGACATTTAAATTAGTAATAATAATTTTGAATGTATTCCCATCTATTTTTCCATGCTGCAATTTTCAAATCATGAAAGACTTTACATAAAGACCAACAGATTCAAGTTCACTGGCCATAAAAAAAATGCCTTAGGAATAACAGATCTTCTTCAGGGAGTATTTGTTCCTTCAAGTAGGTTTAGTGCTGAGACACTGTGGTAGTTAAAGCACAAACAGAGGCTGTTGATAAAGTGGCAATGCATAACAACGTTATAATGTATTATAAAGGAGCAATTGCCTGCAGTTCGTCAGTGTGGATATGGCAATGGAGTTCTGCTTTACATATCCCAGGCACTAAGAATTTTGAAGCAGTGATTACAGGAGGTTCTTCTTCCCCTACAAAAGGAAAAAAAAAAAAGTGAGGGTCACTAATCAAAACACTGATTTTGTATTTGGACAACATTTTAGAAATGATGCAAAGAAAACTTATGAAAACCCTCTGGATCATAATACCATACACTCATGAGGCTGACCTACCATGTTCAACAACTCCTTATCTAAAGGATTAATACAAATTTTTGCCCCAGGCAAGGCTTTTTAGTTAAGACCTTATCAGTGAATGGACCTAGTAAAGGTCTAGTTGTTGGTACTTCCTCAAAATTTAACTGTTTTGAACTTCAGTTGATGATGCCAAATATGATGATCTATGAGAATCCTTTCTTAGCAGATCAATAGTCTGCACATGAACTGCACTGAAAGATACAAACAATTACAAATTATGTGACTCATTATTTTAATTCAAAAGATTAAATCATAAAACCTTTAAAGAAGAAAGGAAAGATCTACCTTAAGATGCTAAATGACAGAGCTGTTCACTTCTGTTCTGACCAAGTAATAGGTAAAAAACATAGCCAGGGCAGAAATGGTACTGTGAATTCAGAGTAATAATTTGGAAATGTCCAACTCTTAGAACAAGAATAAAAGTTAAAAAATTCTATCGCCACCTCTCGTTATTAGGCGTATCAATATTAGGGCTAGAAATATTATGTACGTCTGGGATAGTAAAAAGATTTAATGTCACACTCTAATATGCAGATGATGCTCAGTTCTAGATACTGTCTCCCTTGTACCTGTACCTAATGGGGACCGTGGTTTGGCTGAGGGGAGGTTTGGGTGAGAATCGGTCAAGGTGATGCTTCCAGACCGGGACAGAGAATGAGAAAACGGCAGAAGTTATTGTGGTTTCTTAAGATGCTGGAACACCAATGTTAAGATCCAGCTCTACCAGCTAGTACTATAATGTTTAACCTCTATAGCTGAAACATGTTAACAAGCAGGTATGTGACTTGAGAATTAATTACTGGAAAGACTGTCTCTTTCTTCCAGTGACTCCTTGGCAGCTGGGATACTCAGCTGACAGCTCTGTGATTGAATCGGGAGGGGAATACTGGTAAAGCATTCTTACTGAGAGGCCATAAATTTTAAACTAGCATCCTACTTTTATTCAACACTAGAACCTTTAAAGATATCATCAGTAGTTTTTCCCACAAACGTGAGAAAAGGCTATGTTAGAAGATGACAGGAAATTAAAGAATGTAAAATTAATTTTGAAACAATATTGTGGCTTATGCAATTAAATCAGTAAGTCTGTATTTTTTCCCACCTGAAAAGTTTTCAGGTTTTAGTTATTTTGCCCTATAGACTATCTAGCATATAGACGCTGTAGCTATAAATCAGCACCAATATTATCTCCCCTAAGATAATTCTGGCATCAAACATTAGTTATGAATGACCTGAAGAATAATAATAAAAATAATTCATTTAGCCAAGAGAAACGTCTAACAAATGAGCTCGCTGTCAACACTCATTCAAGAAAGCAGAACAGCATACCACCATCAAACTGCCACCTGTTGTAGCTGCTTAAGGAAAATCTCAGCAAACAGCAGTTTTATCCTATGAATACAATTGCTGGAACATTCCACACTGATGTACTTGTGATGCCAGTGCAATATACTGTAACTAGTAAGGTCAGATCAGCTTTTTATATAGCCTGAGGCAATATTTACACCTTCTAACTGTAGGCATCTAAGCTGGGTATCTATTTCAGAAAGCGTCTTCTAAGCATTTCAGTTCCTCTACTGAAACCCATTCGTTCATTCCTCCCAGCCCCATAAGCCAAAGAGAACCCTACAGTCATTCTGAAACTTGAGTATACACAGTTATAGACACGGTATAGACTATATCCCTGAAGCTTCTAGTATGCACTGGAGCAAAATGGGATGTCAGTTTTAGATTTATGGCCATTCTATAAGAATGTTTCACCATATCACCCCCTTGATTAAACGACACAGCTGTCAGCTGAGTATCCCAGCTGCCAAGGGGTCCTTGGAAGACAGATGCAGTCTCTCCAATAATAGGTCAATTAATGACAAGTGACTTAATAATAGAATTTTAGTGAAATCTTACTTAGCTAAGGATCCCCCCCGACAATAAGTTAAGCAAAAGATTCATTTTTCTAAAGTTACTGAAACTTATCTTTTTACCATCTTTATACAATGCTTACCTTCCTCTGCAGCCTTCTATATGGCTTCTAACATATCATCTTCAGTATTTCAAGATGGTAGAAATATGCTTACAGTAACTGAATATAATTTTTAAAACACTGCTGTATCTTACCTAAACCTGATGATGAAGAAACACTTCCAGCAATGGAAGATGTTTCAATTTGGTCTGTCAACAGTCCCTCCATTAAAGGCAAAGATAATTCAGATGAAGGAACAGACGAATCATAGATTCCAGAATCTCGAGGCATATCTTTGAGATTTGAAGCTTTAACAACATGTAACAATGGCTGAAGGACAGAACTGCCACCACCTTGAATGTCCTGAGTTTCTATATCTTCTCCAAGGTTTAAGTGCTGAACTATACAGGGAGAATCTGAATTCCCAGCTGAAATAATATTTACATCTGTTTTTAGGTAAAAATCACCATCCATCACCTGTTTATTCACCAAGTCATTTAAAACCAAGCCTGAATCAAATTTTTCCATGACAGGCTCCGAGTAATGCAAAGAAGGTGGAGGGAAGGGAATAAATTGTTTCTCAAACCAATCTGGTTCCTGATCAATGAATTGATGCATATTGCAAATGGCAACATAAAGGGACCTCCCAGATTTGCTCCTGAAATAATTTCTTTTACTAATGTTAACAGGAAACACCTCTGAATCCTGTACACTAAGATCTCTGGAGTGTAAATGTGAATACAGCTGGGGAAGATTGTCCATGAGTTTGTATTTTGTACTTAGATCCAGAATACCAGGGATGTCTCCTTCACAGGAGTAATCAAAATAGACAGCAATGAACTTGCAGAGGTCATTGGAATTCTGCTTTGCTTGACGAAGCTTCTCAGCAACAGTCAACACAGCAAACAGAAAGAGTTCTCCTTTTCCTGCATCTTTGGTTACCCCTCTGTGTTTCCAGTTCTTTTTTTCAACGAAGTATTTCATTCCCTTAGAACAAACAATGATGATAAACTGGGACTCGTTTATTTTTTTCATAAGCCACTCTTTCTGACCTTCTTTACAAATTTTTAGATCTTCCCACAAATCTAGAGCCACCTGGAAAAGAAAAGAACATTCTGGTTGATATTCATTATTAGATGTATTTGCTAATAAAATATAAGTGAGTCAGCTTGTATTTATCTGACAATTGATAATTCATGATGAGTTTAACTACAGCTTGTTCTTGATGCAAATACAAGCTGTTTTAAAAGAGTAATAATTAACATAGCATTGACAGATTGGAATCAGTGATATTAAATATGTCAGTAGTTATTCACGAAAATAAGCACGGCGTCACATTCCTTCTAAACTTTGCTTGTGGGTTGGATATTTCACTGGGAGAAGGAAGTGGGTGAATTGCTAAGATAAAGAGGGAAACCTTCCAGACTTTTCTTAATTTTTTTAAACAAGAATGCTAGTTATTACATAAACCCATTTTGCTGCTTATTTATAAAATAAAAACATACCTAATAATACCTGTATTACATTTAAATGTACAGAATCAACATGTAAGAGTGCAAAGCCAAGTAGCTGAATGTAAACTGGGTAGTTCCTTAAAAAATAAAAGCACTATGGATTTTGTACATCACAATAATTCTTTGGGAATAAAAAGAACATAGAAAATGTGGTTGGACCAAGTAAATTGCTATTTACTTATCTGGACAAACTAGATACCATGAATCCACAATAAACAGTGTACTATGCCTGCCTCAAACCATTTAACCATTGTATTTGTGGGTCCATTATGTGCTGAATGTAATGGCAATCCATATTCATTTATCATCCTTTGCATATTAATGAAGTCTGATGCCAAGAATTTTCATATCTAGATACAAACACAATTAGTGCCTATAACACTGAGTCCTTTCAGTTAGGATGCAAAACAGCAGCAGCTTATCTCTGATAAAAAAGCTCTGAAAATTTTGTCACTGGAGTTGTTTTATTTAGCACTGAAATGCTCAGGCAGTTGGACCAGATGATCATTGTAGGTCTCTTCCGAGTGAACTGCTCTATTCCATGCAGGGGGAAGAGAAGTCATTTTACAGCTCCTTGGGAGATACGCTTATAAAGGTACAATGCAGGCAACTTTTTCTTTTGTGTCTGTTTTTTTGTTTCTATTCTTCAAAATACTGTCTGAGAGAAAGGAATTTTTATATGGTCAAGTTATTATTTTAAATGGCTATTAAATGCCACTGGTTTTGTTCTTTATGAGAAAATATTCTGATCACATATGAAAAATACTTGTGCAACTGTTCCATTATGCATCAAACATCACTTTTTATATTAAATTCCACAGCTTTAATAACAACACATATTACTTCTGTATCTAGATCCTATCAATATTTTGTTATTGATCTAACCTCTCCTATGAAGGCAGGCTGAGAGAGTTGGGGTTGTTCAGCCTGGAGAAGAG
>JAOXJM010000003.1:2150294-2167283 GCA_026413425.1 Tringa solitaria
TATAATACCAGTGTAGCCTGTACCACAGTATGAGGATGTGTGTGGGACTCCCAAAAGAGAACAACATTTCCTCACTCAAAAGAATAAGATGACTGACATTAATTTTGTGCATATACAACGGTTAGAGCAAGAGAATGTTGGTCGATGATGAGGCACGTAGGAGAACAATGAACAATGGGAAGCTTTAGAACTGGTGCTCAAGAAGTGCTTTTTAACCACGATACTGCTTGATCCTGACCACAAAGATCCTACTGCCTAAATCCAGCTCATCTCTGTTATCCATTCAGTAGCCACGTCCCAGTAGACCATTTTACTGCCACTGGATCCAGTCAGAACTGGTTTTGTCTATTATCCTCACAAAATACACTGGATACCCTAAAGTTACAGCTCTGCAAACACAGGAAACGTCAGCTTTCATTAAAAAATAAAATGTAAGAAAAATATTCTTGACTTTGCTGTTGAACTTGACTATGTCTTTGACCATGTCCTTGACCATGCATTCAAAACAAGAAAACAAGTAATGCCAAATGTTATTACTTTTAAAGCCTTGCAATGTTTAGGCTCATGTTTTGTGGCAGGAAGAGAAGCAGCAGCCAGAGAATTCAATAGTTCCGGAGCACAGTATATATGAAGACACGTATGCACAAACATTCTGCTTTTGAACTACTGAAGCCAACAAAATGCAGAAAAAGTTGACAGTAGACCATGTATTACTGACTGATGACTAATTCTAAAAACGTGAGATAACCTATATGCTACGCATTTGTCTATAAAGACTTTGTAGAAAAGAAACACAAAAAATCAAGTGTTATCAATAAGCCAACGCAAGAAATTTGAATTTAATTCAGAGGTGTGATCTTAAAGGCAAGGAAAGAAAAATTATTAACTGAAAAGCACTTTTAGAAAATGGCTTTTTACTAGGAATAACAATGGTAAAGAGTCTTTTATATAACTGTCGCACAAATAAAAATAGGACAGTTTGTACAATATTGCCTTTTACAAAAGCTGGGCAGTTGGTACTTACTCTGCTGTTTGTAGAATTCTGTTGCTATGAGTGAATTCAATGACAGCATGAACTTCCTCTTAGGAGAATAGAGTATCTCTTTCAATGGAAAGTTTGAAGTAACAGGTTTTTTGCTAGGTCTGGATCTAATTAATAGCAAGCCCAAGATTTTGGATCCTGGTTACTAAAATTTTATGGTCAAATGACAATTTGCCAAAATGGAATATAGCACAAATGTCTGAAGTTTGACTGCAAGTCACTGATTTATATTTTTAAAAAACAACAGATTTAGGAAGAAAACAACAGGGGAAAACTGCACTTTTCAGGAAACTGCTTCTTTTACTTGAATACAAGTGAAATCCTAAAACATACAAACATTTGGTTTTCACCTGAATAAATAATCTAACCAACTAATTTAACAACATAAGACACAGTTTGCTAGAGTTGCTGTGTGGCAAAATAAAAGCCTTTAAATCACAGCCAGCACGCCAAATTCTCTTTTGTGCTGGCTTATTCACGATAAGTATGTTTCCATAGTATGAACTCTTTAGCCTTGCTATCAGGGAACTCTTTTCCTAGTACTGCAGAAGTCAAATAACTCCTTTGTGCAGGAAACATACGGTGCCAGCAGGATTTTGAATCAACACTTGTCATTGGTTAAACACAGCTCCTAGTGCCAGAATTAATGGAAAAAACATGACAGATACTGGAGCTTAAACAGACTCCATTGTGTTAACTAAATGTGGTCATCTCTGTTCTGACTGATATTATTTCCTGTTTTTCTTTATGTAGATAAAAAAAAAAATCATAACTCTTTCATAGTTACCACTTGCCTCTTGTACAATCTGACATACATAAATTTTGCTTATTTTAAATATTAACATCAAATTATATTTTAAAAAAAAATCACAGTGAAGGATCGAAAATTCAGAAATTAACATAAAAACAGAGGAACAAAGGGATGATTGGAATGAAACAAAAGCACTAGTGTTACGTTTCCTGATACATGCTGTCAATGATGAAATTCTACCCACATTCAGCATCTGACGTAATTTCTTTGCGTAGGCAAAAAGCACAACCTGTGACTTCCACTGGCATTAATACAAACGTTACTGCACTAAATTAGGAGCTTCTTTTGATTGTACATTGAGTTTATATTGATGATGGCCATGAACTGCCCAAATAAGGATAAATTCTCAATGTAGTCAATAGTCATGCTTTACTGACTAGACAATACAGATGACAAAAACCTTTAAAAAATAAAAACAATAAAACACAGCCATTTCCCAGACGTTTGAAGAGGTCTGAATTATTATTGCTGCAACTTGCTTATAACTGTTATTATGCTAGAGATTACTTTCTGCTAGTTTAGCTGCAAAACAGACCACATCTGCTACAGTACTAAAACCATCTGTCTTCACTGAAAATATAGACAGCAGTTTTCCCCTAACCTGGTGCTTTAATACTGTAGCTGATAAAAAGTTCCAACTACTTCAACTATATTCAACTATATTCAATATCAATCCTTGCTAGGACACCTTTTTAATATTTTCCCTGTATACAAATACAAACTACAAGTTTTCTACCTTGAGGTACACTTCACATCATTTTCCCCCAAAATTACACATCAGAGAAAAGATGTATAAAGCTTGAAAAAATCCTTTCCTACGACTTTCTGTGTAGTGAACCTTTCAATGACTACATTCTTTCACAGAATAAAAACATTCTCTACAATTTTCCACCCAAATACTGGGCAGATGATGTAGGCCAATCTGAAAGTGAAACTACTACAAATAATTAGATAGTTCTATTATCAGTGAAACACAGGAAGGAAAAGATCCACCAGACCCAGAAGAAACAAATCTAGATTTTAAAATTATGCCAATATATACAAGCTCATGCTATTCTTCAAGCAGTTTTTAAGAGACATATTGCTATATACTCACAACTGTGAAGGAGTCCTTGATTTTTGTGAATATAGTGCAAATTTTCAACTTACTGTCGTATTTAAAGGTGATATTGAGTAGTCCATTGTTCTTGGTGACTGATGACAGCCCCTGTAGGGAAATACCAGGAAAATAATTTGAATAAAGCAAGCTACTTTGAACTTAGGTAGATTTTTATTTTGCAGTGGTTTGTTGCAGGATAACAGAACCCATGATTTTTTCCGTCTGCTTAGGCACGCCATCCATCAACCTGAACACAGGCAATGTCAGAACAGATTGCATCCACCTACATGCACTCACCTGTCATCAACTTTCCAAATGTAATATTCTAAGAAGTGAAAGAGAAATGAAAGTCTGAATATAATATTTGCACAAAGACATGAAATTGTGGTTCAAGTAATATGACTTGTTCAGTAGATGTGAATCACAGAAGCTCATTTTTGAAAGAAAATTATGTGATTTTCTCAGCTTCCACCATCTAGGGTAATTGTGCCCATACACACCTTTAATCAAGGTTTAATAACAAATTAAATTGGGTTCTCCAGGGCAAACAAAGTGTAACAGAAAAGAAGAGATAATGTGAGTCTGAATAAGCTGATCTCAATTCCACATTGAGTCATGAAAAAGAGTATCAGAAATTCAAACAGAGAGATGTAGCAATGTCACTGCTAAGCACTATGGTCATAGCACTTCAGCTCTATTTTCTTGGTGAAGGTCATTTTCAGGAAAGAAATTAAACGTAGGAGAAAAATAGCAAAAGAATTGATTAAAGAGTACTCATCACCTCCCAGATGTTCCTCATCTCATTAACTGCCTCCAAAGAGGTGCCTGAAGGACTCTGTTACCTATTTGTCATTTGGCAAACTAACCCACCAAATATTCAGCACACTCAGAATCCACCTATAATCAAGTCATCTTTTTTCTTAAGTCTAATATTGTTCAATGCTCACAAGAACTACACAGAACTCAAAGTTTAACATAAACTGAGGTATAATAAGCCAGGACACAAAACCTATGGCCTGATCCATCCATGTGCCTGAATTGAATATTTGAGAAACTTACTACAGAGGGAGTATCAATGTCCGGTGTCTAGATATGTGCCACATCTATCCTTCATAAAATTATTTTATACAGATATATTTGTATGTAATTTATGTTTCTGTGACTGACATCATTTTTGCAGACTTTGTATTTCCATGTGCTTTGAGTCTTATGTGTTTTATCCACTGGATTACTTTTCTGTTGTACTGTTTTATGGGAGAGGCTACCATATAAAGGTCCCAATCATTTTAACATGTAGTGTAAACATTTTAAAGAAATTATTGCTAAGAATAACTTAATTAGACAAAACCACAGATGGATAATTTAAATGTCAATCTTCCCTTTGATTATTGGCTAACATCAACAAAGTTAAACGAGAACAAATGAAATAGTGGATTTCCAACTGGAATAATACAGATAATTATATCCCATAACTTTTCCAGTGGAAATGTATACTGTAGAAATCCATACTGCCATCCTTGCTGAAAGTGAGGACCAACCGGAGAACTATTGCTCTGAATCCAGACACATGCACAGGCTGGTGATTCAGGTGTCTCTTCCACACTTACAGAAAAGAACTTTGAACTTCAGAGATGCAACACCTTTCCCTTCAGAAAGCACAGAAATTCTTCTTGAAACACAAAATGTAGCATCACCCTCACTCTTACTAGACACAAAGTTGAAAACTGGAACAATGATAGTTATGGAGTAATATCATTCCCTGACAAGCAAATAACATAATGTTTACCATTATCTTTAAAAAAATACCACTCATTTACATAGAACTATATCTGGGTTTACTGCTACAATGTAAATAACAGAAATTAATAGTATAAAAGGAAGCCAACAGTAATTAGAGGTTGTCAGGATCACACATAGCATTCACTGCGTGTCACTTAATAGTCAAACACAGGTGCTTAGAAAGAAAAAACAAGGTATGAGTTCAGTTACCTTTAAAGAAAAAAAGTAAAATATTGCATAAAGGATGAAAGCAAATCAGATCTTGATAGCATCGTTAGAAGTTAAACTTGCAATCTCACTTTCTTCTTAGGTGGCTTTTTATTTGTTTAGCTTTGATATAGATTGGCGTTAAACAAGCTGTTATACAAAAATGTTTCCTGAAACAGGAAGGCATCAATTATTTTTTTTCAGTCTTAACTTTTCTATTAATATCTATTCTATTCTGACTCATTTTCATTAAATAGGATCTTTTTTATCCTATATTTTAAAAAAATATCATATAGCAACACTTTTCATGTCACCTTTAATTGCATTTCCCCTGGGATTATGGTAACATCAAAAAAGATGTAACAGCAGAAGTATACATCAACATACTATACTATGAAGTAGATGCAAAAAGTAAATATAACCATAAGCCAAACTGATGAATTTAAGCAGCATGTGAGAATTACTAGTTGTAAAAATTTTCTCCCAAGAGCATAAAAGGTGCAAAAAACCTGCAGTAATTTCTGAGAGAATTAGGGTCACCTGAAAGTATTGAACCTGATAACTGTCATATTAGTTATAGGTTAAAACATGTAAGCCACACAGACAATTTCACTGCACTAAACTTTGCTAATAATCCTCCAAGAATTTAGGGCTGTGAGTTTAAAAATATCTTCTTCCAGGAAACATTCCCTTGTTTTTAAGCCATAAAGTAATTGTTCTATTTAAATGGCCTACAGCTAAGACAACTTGTTTAGAGCATCTTACTTTAAAACTATAAATACTAATGCTGTGGCCTTAGGGCTCTACATTCTTAGTTAATTAACCACTAGCATTTGTTGAATTTACATGTAGCTTTTAATTTATTCTGAACTTTACTAGAAAGAAAGTCTCCATTGCCTGGAGCTTTGTCTATAGAATCCCTTTGGTCCACAAACTTCTACACACGCTGACTGAGAAGAAATAGGAAAGAAAACAGCCAAAACATCTTCTATGAAGAATTATAGATGACTGATCTTTAAACAGATAATCAAAGTTGAAATGCACAGTGACTAAATTACAAATAATCTTGTTTGTCAAAAAGCAGGTGGGGTGGGTGGATGGGTGGTGTTTATCCACAACTCTACAGAAACCATGATAAGCCTGGATCCAAATCCTGCATCTATATTGGGCAAGCAAGCCAGAAAGAATTTCCATTACGTATCACATACCTCAAATCACAGAGATCAGTGTTGGATCTGTTCCTCAGTCCACATGAACAACCTTAATAGTTAAGGTTAAGATCCCCAGATACCTTAAATCTAAGTAACACTAATACACATCATCTCCTGAAGAACGAATAACTCATTTGGATGTTCAAGGCACGTGCACGCATTTGATTATATTTAAATATCCATCTTTCAACATCAAAAAGTAGAAGTATTAATAAGCGCCAAAGACTATTAAATGAAGGAGTTAACCTGTATTTCCATTTGTTTATATTTTTCTACTACCTACCCTTCATTTATGGCAACATCTTATTAATCAAATCCACTTATGACAACTTTTTCTACCCATTGCTAGGCCAGAGAGGAACAGACTTAGGATTACATTTCCAGAAATAAAGCTTAAAATAAATTTTAACCACAGGAACTAATTGTGCCTCCAAAAGAAGTTAAATTTAACTAATGTCTGCCATCAGAGGCATAAATTAAATACAATGGAAAGAAATAAAAAAATCTGCTTAATTCTTATTGTTGAATTTTCCCTCTTGCTTTTAATCTGGAACGGAAAGTGTTTCATAGTTGAAAGTAACATCTATTTTTCATATTTGACAATTCCTGCCAGAGATGGCACTGGTGATTTCAGAATTGTCCTATGACTAACCATTTTTACAATAATATTGAAATATACTACAACATTCAAGTTTTGTTGAGCAAATACTCTTTCATTCAATAAGAGCAATTTATGCCTGTGAATAGGCACTGTCAGGCAGCCACTTCAACATCAATACCAGGAAACAGAGATAGATGCTAGCACTAATTACAGAGATCTGGTAAAGGAGGTAGGAAATCACTACCCCTCAAGCATAGCCTTGTGCACCAGACCAAAACAGTAATCACGATTCATCTTTCATATGTTGTTAATCAACGCACACATGGTCCTAATTTCATGCTCCCATGAGGCAAACTGAAGGGACAATTGTTTTTGAACTCTAACATCAAGATGAATAATCAATGTTTATCATACTCATTGCTTAGTAAACTAAAAGCTTTATATTTGACATCTGGTCTTTTCATTTTAGAGCTTTCTTGATGCTTTCAACCAAGTTAAAATATTTTCTACAGTCACCAGTAAAACCATGAATAATCTGTACTATTTATACGCCTGCATTTTGGATTGCTTCCACCAGAATATAACAAAATATATAATCCGTGCTCATGTTTGCTGTGTAACTTGTGTGTGCTCCATTGACTACAGAATGAATTCGAAGCCCTGGGTGGACGGGTGTGTACTGTTATTACTATATCCTTGGCGTAACTGACAATTCCAACCATAAATATTGTTTGGATTTGCCTTAAATATATATTTGGCTGTGGGGGTGTGTGTGTTCTGAATTGCATTGTGGGAAAAACTTTTTAAAAAACATCTCAGTGACACTGGAGAAGTAAGTTTTACTAAAAATGAATTAATGGAGCAAGAGGCTTCTCAGTGCCTGTATCTATTACATAGATTCTTCAAAACATTTTTTTTTAACTTCTTTTAATAAGTTGGCATATTTTGTGTTTCTTCTTATGTAAGCAATACAATGATTTAGAAGAAATCACCACATTTCTGTTGGTTTTTTGTGGTGAGTTATTTACTGCTTCACTGCTTCATCTTAAGAGCCACAGCTCACGAGTCCAGCAGCAGAGAAGCCAAACGTGTCTCCACAGCATTTGCCTCTTGAATTTGGCCTGAGATACGAAAGGCAAAGCATTGTTTTTAATTCAATTATAAACTGTGTACTGGAGGAGAAAGAAAACCATCATTTTTGAGCATGAAGGAACTTCATGCTCCATCCAACCCCTGATTATCCTCTTGCTCTCCAGGCTGCTCAGCTGGCTCTTCCCTAACACATCCTTGTCAAGAATAGCCTGTCATGTTCAAAGATCCCGATTTTTCTTCCATGTTACTTGTGAAAACCCAATGGTTGATCTCCAGGTGTTAGCACATTACTTTTACACAATTGTCCCTTTCAGAGAGAGCATTAGGTTGTCTGGTAGATCAATTAGGCCCTTCCTCTGAACTGGAAGAACCCTTGTTTTGTGTGAACATACTTAATGCTTTGAGTTTCTCAGCAGAGCTCAGCCTTCCAGGGAGCAGGCACCCGGTGACCTGGGGCAGGCACAATACACCTCCCTTTGTTTAAAGCTGTCAGGCATATTCACATTTAGCATATTCCTTCTCCATCTCCCAAAATACAGCTTTTTACCCCAATTTAAGTCCTTCAACGTGGAAAAAATATTATGAAGCATCTATATTAGCTTTTTTTTTAAAAAATGTGCTAACTCAACCAACTATCAGAACCCTCTAACAAGTAAAAAAATTCAAAACCAGGGACTGTGTCAACGGCCCAGACACTGGGAGTTGTAATCCACGTACAACCAGGGGGGGAGCTACTTTACATAAAAATCTGAGAAATTAAACTTTCTTTTAAGAGTAACATGTAATACTTATTTTCCTAAACCAAACATAAGGAACTCATATTTCTTTTGTATAAGAATTCTCCTGACCTTTTGTGATCATTACATATCTCATTTTTCACAGAACCATGACATTATCCATGGTTTTATGGTTGACTTCCCACATAGGTAATTACATTTTGTCTGAACAAATTCTTCTGCCATTTCAGCCAGATATGGTTTTCTCAAGTTCCTGCTATCACGGGAGGATATTGAACTGAACAGCTGCTGACTTAAACCCTGTCAGAGGATGAGGTGGTCCCTAAACCTCTGCATGTGTACTCATGTGCCAGCTAGATTCATGGGGGGCTTGGATGTAGGGGGTGAAACATGCTGAATGAAGATCACTAATTGCAGCATATCCTATCTATAAAATAATAATAATTTTATTTTTTTCCCCAAAAATACAGTAAGAATGTGTTTTCTTTATGCCTCATTCCAGGCTATTTGAGTTCCTGTTTAAAAAGGCAATGTGGAAGGTTACATTACACATTAGTCAGTGTGATAGAGAGGTAAGAAATCATCGTAAGGAAGAAACACCACAGAAGAGGTTACAGCATGGCTCTTCAGTATGCAACAGGGCTCCATGCAGCTGTTCACTCAATGTATGGCAACTGGTTTACTTTAAAGACCAGACAGTTCTTAAAGCCACAATTTAACAACAATAGGAGCAAGTTTAATCTATACTGTTTGCCGCCTACCGTGAAAATCTTTAATCTCCTGAGTCAAGCCCAGGAATTCAATGCAGCAAAGCATGGCAGAAGAAGGGTACCAGCTCTCATTTCTCTCATGCAATTTGCAAGTTTGCCTAAGAAGCTCTCTATAGTTTCCCCCGTCACACCTAATTTTTTCCAACTTTGTTGTGTGAATAATGTTTTGTAAATTAAAAGCCTTCAAAAAAAAAAAACCCAAACAAAAACATCTTCCAAAAAATCAACTGAAGAAATATTTTCAAACAATGCACATTTCCCACAAACATTACTGAAATGTGTGTGAGTCTAAGGATACTTGGACAAATGCCAAAAGTCTGTAGTTAAACCAGCGTTCTCTTAACTGTGGGACACGACCCCTGGCAGGAGAGTTGGGGGAAAAGAGGAGGTGTTTGGGGAGGGGGGAAAGACCAAGGCAGGTGCTCGCAAGGTGACTGTGACCGGGAAGGAATGGGGTGCAAATGGTAAAGTTGTTTTTAGAGGGACCCAAGACAAATTAGTTTGAGAAACACTGCCTTGGGTTATAAACAACAAGTACACAGAATAACTCACATCTGAAATAACGCAGGAGGAGAAATTACTGAAGCCTGCTATGCATGCTTACTGCTTAATATACAACACAGCATACTATAAAACAAATAAGCTAGCTAATTATTCCACTCAAAGAATACATTTCTTCCTATTGTGGGAAGTTAGCCAGAACCTCAATAAGCCTACAGTGTCCTTCACACTTAGAGAAACAATTACATAAGGACTGAACTTTCAATTATGCCCAAGCACTTCTAAACTAACCTGTCCAGGAAGCAATTACACAATATATTTTAATTCATTTAACTGACTCTCCATTTAACTTGCAAACATGCAGAGCCATAAGCTGAGACACAGTCTTTCTCTCCTGAAAACGTTCAAACAGTTAGAATACAATCAAGAAAAATTTTCAAGGTGACTGAAAAGCATGAGAGAACAACGGATATATATTTTTATATTAATACGTGTATAAAATATATAGATATGTTCATTCATTCATTTTGCTTACTACATTAAGAAATTATATAGCTTTCAGAGGAGAGAACATCAGGGGAAAAAGGAAAGCAAAGAACAACAATACTTCAGAGCCACAAAGCAAGTGGATCAATTGTATCTTTTAAGATTTTATGCACATAAAGGTTTGCTGCTTCTCCTAAATCAGTATTTCTAAGCCAGCCAGATCCAAAAAGAAAGTTTTCTCCTTTAAAGCTGAGCATATGTAGAAGCACCTGGAGAACAACTAAAGAAACTTATTTCCAAAATCATAAATGGTTCACTAATAACGTTTTGCTGCCAGATTCCTACTTTTCAAATTGGAAACTCCTAGCATGAGCTCTTTGTTTGCTCCCAGGTTTCATCCAAAGAAACAGAAAATCTGTAAAAGTAACTAGGATTGACTTCATAAGTTCAGTTTTAGGCTTCAGCCAGAACACAATTAACAATTATGACTATTTCAGGGTGGGTTCTTTTGCTCTCTGCTTCTCAATCTAATGCCAAAGTGCACACAAAAAACCCCTAACAACTCTGAGGGAAACTGTCATCAAATGTGGATGAACTGCTTTATTCATAACCTAAAAAATTCAAATCTGAAATTTACTGCATTGTTGGAGATTTCCATTGCAAATGAACTTAGAGCAAGCAGACTGGAGATACTCCATGTGTAGTACAGAGTGAGTTTATCTGATTTGTAACTTTTGAAAATGATAAGAACAGCTGCTTGCAAGGAAATCTTTAAAGCAGAACATCACATAAAGGCTGGAATGTGAAAAATTTGACATAGCACATCTATTTTGTTTTGTGTGTGTTCACACAATGTCTTTCCCCAGTTCCAATCCTTCTATATTACTTGAGAAAGTCAATGAAATTCTTTAAGAGCTTTGCAGTCAGAAAATATGAAATGCATAGTCTTAGAAACTTAATTTAAATTCTTATTTACACAAATGAAACATACAGGCACAACTAAGGAAAGTATTGCATATTCACAGGAGCTCATTACTGTACAGAAAATTAATTCACATAGGTTTTGTAGGACCAACACATAAAATGATAGAGGATATGGAGGCAAAGTAATTTAGCGATAACTTCACTTTACTGATTAGAGTGCCACAGAACTCATAAAACTTTTAAAGTGGATAGGATTTGGGATTGTTCCATCTTAATCCCTGCCTTTGAAGTAATGCAATTATTTTGGGCATAAAAACCTATTCTTGGGGATTTAGAAACACACAACTGTACTCATCCACAGGATTTTAAAACTGAGAATTTCTAAGCAGTATGGTTCAATTCCAGGAACAATCAATTATTTGCTTGCCAAAATCCTATGTTCCAGCTTTAAAGAATCTTTCACCATTCTCCCAAGAGTATTTTTAATACCTCACATGAAACTTGTTTTGCAGGAGACTAAGTAAAAAATAAAAACCAAACAACTTTCTTTAAAATGATACAGGCATCCCTTCCCAAAGTTACCATCTTGTGAGGTACATAACGGGTCAGGCAATGAGAAACCAGGACTTTAAATGTGACAGGCATCTACTTGGTAGCAATGCAAATATACATTTGGCATTAAGGTCGGTGTCATGAAAGAAAATAAGAACAACAACAACATATCAAGAAGCACCACATTTATTCCATACACAGTCATGTTATATAGTTTCAGAACAAAGTGGCATGACTGTAGCAAACTTTTTTAATCTGGATAGAAAAAAAACCAAAACAACACCAGCAAAAATGGATGGACCATTATGTCAAACACAGTGGCAAAAAATACTTTTTGCTTAGAAGTAAAAGTTTTTCTACATCAAACTATGCTACTAAAATAAGTTACCTTTCTCTATAAATCTTCCCCTAAAAAGCAATCAAGAATTCCTCCCTTTCTTCCATTCACAAAGCTAATGGACAAGCTGCATAAATTGGCTTCCTGCAGAGTTAGAAACAAGCCTGAGCTACGCTGCCCTTCCTTCTAACCATGTGAAAGGTACGGGCTTTGGTTCCTTCCCTGCTACGCATTGTTACTCCCACCTCCCCGAGACAAGCATGCAAACAGATTCTTACTGCTGAACTATGCACTTTTAGCAAATAAATTTCTTCTTAGAGCCTCTGTCTAGTCCTGGTCCACAGAGAAGATGAAAATTACTCCCACAGCTTAAGCAGTAACACAATCAGCAGTGAGGATTAGAAGGTCCAGTGCTTACTACGTACTGATGATCCACATGGTTGAACTTCAGAGACACAGGCAGATACATTTGGTGGCTGCTGATTTAAAGCTTCAGCTGCCAGGGAATTTATACACTCCTGGTTACCCTCTATGGAGTCAGCCATCACATATGCAGCCAAAAATTTGGAATGCGTCAGAATGATACACAAAGCTGCACAAACACTTCTGGTCCACCTGAAGGATACTTGGAAGAAATAGTATTCAAATATTCCAACTATACTGGCCCCTCTCTACAAGCAAAGTGGACCTTCCTCTATTACAGCCATTTACGTAGGAAAAGCTTTGCCAAATGATCGACACCAGGAATTTGAACACAACCCAGTAAAGCCATAAAAAGCACAGTTTTCTGAGGAGGCATTCTCAAGACAAACTGCCCGTCTTGAATAAAGTATACCTCAGAATTCACCTGATCATCAAGGCTGACTTTCTTCTCCTAGAGTTTCCTAGATTTCTTGTCCTAAATTTTCACACACACATATTTTGTCCCTAATTGTGCCACTCAACCACCTCTCTACAGAGAGTAGCTTCTGCCATCAAGATTAGCAGGGCTTTTCACAATAAATAATAAAAAAAAAATGAAGAGGAGACAGAACACATTCAAATATTCCTGTGTGCTCATCCCTCTTCAGTACTTGGATTTGAAAACTATTAAGTATTGCTAAATCTTACTGTTGGAAAAAAATCAAGGAAACATGTGTGTTTTAAGTATATCTGTACTGGCAAACTCTTTAGGCATTATGTGCTATCAAGTCCCATGAGGTTTTTAACTACTAAAAAAGGAATCCTAAATACAATTTTTTAAAGAGATTTAATGTTTGGAAGGGTATTGAAACTCCAGTCTGACTGCACTCAGTTTCCACTAATAAAAGTCACACCCTATGGATATCACACTTTATAATACACTTGAACAAGTAAAACAGTTTAAGAGATGCATTTTTCCTACATATTTAATGTTAAGTGCTTTTGAAAGTAGTCCAAAGCAAAGGTTAACCGTTCTAGCCATACAGTACACAGTTAGTTCATAACTGCCATTTTCATACTAATTAATACACTACTTAACATGAAAAGTGATATCTGCTAGAACTCTAACACAACCAGTATCACAGCCTACCTGGGCTTTAAATTACTTCATTGGTGCCATTTGTTTAACTACTATTTAAGGTCTTGCAATATTTTCATTATAAATCTTTTTCCTGACGGATTGCTCTTACCCAGTTCCTAGAACCTTGGAAGACTTTTTGTTCTTATCAGTTAAAATTGGTTATCCAATTTAAAAAAAAAAAAAAAAAGGTGGAGAAAATCTACATCTTGATAACATTCAGGTTTTCTGTCAAAGCAGCTTTATTTTAAATTATATATTTGCATAACTCACTAATAAATAATATGAAATCACACCCTGGGAAAGAACCCTAAAATCAAACGCCTGCTGCACAAACGCAGGCTTGGCCAAAGGGTCTGCTCTCTCCTGGCCGACTGGGACAAAGGCAGGAGCTGTGCACAGCCCATTTAGCCTCAGGAAAAATACTACTGCTGTGCTGCTCTAAAGAAATTCCTCTGGTTTCCACACAAGCAGCATCAATAAGATCCAGACTCATTCCACGCTAAGCCCTTACAAGCAAAAGGAACCTGAAGAGAAGGTATCCTAAGCTGTAATTTCACCTACAGCACTAAAATTGCCAGGAATAAAAAAAATAATTTCAGAATACTACATCAAACACATACATTGTTCAAGGGCATGTGTGCGTGTGTAATCAGTGAAGACAAGTTTTCTTTCATAGCATTTCTATCGTGGTAACACTCGTAAGGTCAAGGTAGGCTCAATGCCTGTTTGCAAGGGGCTGTAACTGATTATCACCGTGGCAGATTTTATAGTGCCCAGCCACAGACCAGCACATTCCAGTGGTGGTGTGCATACCCATCAGGAGGATGGTTACAATCCTAAGGCCTTAAGACTGAAAAAAGATTCTCAGTCTTGCCTTCCATCTCACCTCACATGTAATGCCTTAGACATGAAGCACTGACCGCTGAAAAATACACAAACACCTTTTGCACTGTATTTTGAACACAAGAATCATCTTGTGATTTCTCCCTGCTCAGAGACTTGGGAAACACAGACTCATTTCCAGCTTTATCCATACCCTATACCTACACCTTAGAGGAAGTCACTTCATACCTTTTCTGCTTTGGCTTCTCATCTGTAAAATGGGATAACAGAATTTCCTTTCCTCCAGCTATGTATGAAATAATTTCAGATAGCGAAGTACTTGGAGCAAAGGCTTCCATTTACACTGTGTACACACACCCCGTGCACTCAGCATAAGGAGATGCAGATTTCAGTTCCTGTCCTTTGGTGATATTCACAGTAGCTAGTAAGTTTAAATTTTTCTGCTTTTTAAAGGGGGAGTTCTTTGGGTGGTTTTTTTACACATAGATTTAATTGATTTATTTTTTTTTAGTCAGATAATAAAACTGACTTCCAACTGAATTCCAAACTTCCCAAGTAAAGTAATAAATCTTGATCCTATTAAGGCTTGTTTTTCAGCTTCGCAGGAACATAAAACAGGAAAAAATGCCATTCACCTAAATAACTTGACACAGAGTTGATATACAGAAGCTAAAGCTTGACTATAAAAGAAACTAGAGCCACAGTCTTCCACATTATAATTTGTGGATTATTTGCTTTAGTTGTTTTGATTAGTAACAAGGTGTGAGGTTAAGGTATTGTAATAGTATAATCAGGGCAACTGGTATTAAGTGCTGACATAAATTTGACAAACACAATTTGAAACCAAAATGGTAATCTATTGAAGCTTAGCAAAAAAACCTCCAAAACAACAACAACAACAAAAAACTTACAAAGTTAATATGTAAAACATTTAAGGATGAACAAAGGTCACATTTTCAGTGACAATACACTGAGCTTTCCACAAGGTGATGTTGAAGACACTACATTACAATCTAACAGAAATAGGATGTCAAGTCAGGTAAAATAATCAACAGCTCTGATTTTAGTGACAGGGCATATTAACTTTTCCCTTTTTTTTTTTTTTAAGTAAATAGTTAGCTTTGTGTAATAATTTTCCCATGATTGGACAGGAACCAATACAGCAAATACAGCAAGTAATATCTGAAACCTATTTAATCTCTGCCTAATCTGATGATCTTCATTACTCCAGCCAAGATCCTCCAATGCATGAGACACACCAAATTCACTGCTTACTCATGTTCAGTAAAATAATGAATAAAAACCTTCAAAACTGATTTCTCAATTTACAAATACACCCATGTTCCCAGAAGGAAAGCATACATATATTTTTATTATTTTCTTTTGAACAATACCATTAATTCCTTTTCCCTTACACCTCGAACTTAGTTAAAGCATAAAATAAAATTAATTAGCTGAAACAGAAAGGACTCATATGAAAATTATCAGATATAGTGTTCATGTGGCCGCTACATGGTAATGTTTTCTTCTCACATGCTCTTCTCACAATTTTCCTCAAAATAATGTCAGATAAGCTCGTTTGCCCCCAAAAAAGTTAAACTAACACCCATCTTTCAATAAATTAATTTTAGTCAGTCACATACAGTATCTGCAAAAAAAAAAAAAAAAGAACANNNCACATCTTTTAAATAAGGAAATACACAGCTCATTCCAACATTTTATAACCACATATTAATGCACAACAGTACAAAAATAAAAAGTGGAGTGTTTCGGGATGCTAATACATGCTGAAGATCGAAATGTAAAACTTTTTTCCCCCCTGGCTATAACATCCCCTAGGCAAACACATCCATTTAATATGTATAATTATTTGAAATGCTTTAAATTTTTTAAAATGTAGAGTTGTTCAAATACTACTTAACACATGAAAAATATACAGAAACTCCAATCTGACTGCTTGAAGTTTCCATTAATAAAATTACAGTCCATGGACCTCACTCTATAATACATTTGAAAAGGAGACAATTTGAAGAAATTCATTAAGCTGGAAGAACCTAATCATCACATAGGAGCTCACACTCTTGAAAACATTTTCAAGATTTCAAATTACAAATACAAGGGTCTGAGTCTGAAGCATATTGGCCACTGTATGGTAACTCATCAAATTGCCGTTCCCTTGGCATGTATAGATATTTACCTGAAAATACATTATTACTATTCCTTCTGCCTTGAAAAAATATAGGGACCAATACTGAAATACAAAAAGTACGAGACGTTAATAATATAAGTAGTATCTTCACATAAAATACTATAAAGCAAGAAGAATTATTTGAAAAAGATGATACTCTTCTTAAATAAAATACATCTATTACATTGATATTCACAGTGATTTTTCTGAAATCAGACACTTTCACCCTAGCCATAAGATTCAAGCGATTTGAAATGGAAATATTT
>JAOXJM010000003.1:2167383-2181243 GCA_026413425.1 Tringa solitaria
TTGAAATGGAAATATTTCCTGTCCACTCACTGCCAGTTTCTGTTCCCAGAGTGATATAACAGATGACATCCAGTACAATAAATTCTTTTATTAACCATAAATTTGAGACTGCTTTAGGGATTTGAAGTGTTCAGTTTCATGCTGAAAAAATGTAATGTTATCCACAGACCATCAGCATGTGTAACAAAAACAGAGCCACAGGTTATGTGACTTTGATCAAACGATCAAAAAAACTCTTTTGAATTTAAAAATATTTGAAAAAGCATTTACAATCATTTTTTAACCTATTGTTTTTAGAGCTATGCAAACTAACTGATTTTTTTTTCTGTAGGAAACAATCACTTCGAACAAGAAAGTCTCTGTATAGAAACTCAATAATACGAACAAGTTTCCTTCTAGCAGTCATCTTCTTTTAGAAGCCAGAACTGCAATGTAAGTTTTAAGAGCTTAAGCAATTAAATACACAGATTAAAAAGTTAAACAGAACCTGTATTTCTCTCAGGCTTTTACTTGACTTCCTTTTATCTAAGTTAAACTGAATATTTAAACAGCTAATCCTAAAAAATTGAACAGGAAGATAAATACAATACAGACTACAAAACCCTTTCAGTTTAAACTAAAATAAAATTAAGTTATTGCAGTAAATCAAGAAGTAAATCCAAAGACCAGCAAGTTTTACTTCCAATACTACTTGGATGTAATTGCAAAATATAAACATGGAAACAGTTATTTTCTCTGTTGCAACAAAACCTAACCATATTGGAGGGGGAGGAGGGAAGGGAAATAATACCTATAACTACAAATCAACTTTCCACACACAGCACGCAAATATATTATTGGAGTTTACATATCACCAACTTCTGCGGTTGAACGGAATATAATAAACAGTAACTAAAACATATATACCAAATGTAACGTGGTGACACTAAACAGCAGTCACCCATACCTATCAGCATTGGTAAGTGATACTGGGCATTATTCTATCACTTATTTTGTGGCTTTGATTCCTACATTTACTGCCAGAACGTAATAAAAAGAAACTTCTGTCCTTGCAGCTCATTCTTTAGTGAGCTGAATGTCCCATTTTCAAACCTCTGCATGACATTTCACGGCTAATGGTCCTTATTGAAAAAGAACCCCAAAAGTGAATGGCATGATTAGTGAATTACTCTTGCAAATGCAACTATATGGAGAAACTTAAGCTATCCCAACTTGCATTATTCCTAACTAATGAATAAAAGATAAAGGTTTTGTTTCCATTGATGTTCTGAAGCAGCATGGAATAATAACTTTTCACCTGTTACTGGTCAGGCTGCGTTAGGTGTTTGTTTTGTCTTTTTGATTCTTATTTTAACTTTTTTTGTGGTTAACCTATCACTCTTGCCAGAAGGTAAATTAATATAAAGATAATTATTAGACATCACCAATATAATTTGCTAGAAAAATGTCAACAATAAAGCAAAGCTGTAACCACTTTGGGATAGATTATGTTACTGATTCTTTGAAAAGCATCTTAGTAAATATTTTGTATTATACAACACAAAAAGCAAAACATTAGATATTCTTTTATAACAAAAGCATCAGGCTGTGCATCTGGCCCTTTCTTCTTTTGGGGCTGTTAATACCTGCCTTCTGAAGTGGTATCAGGAGGCCTCAGATAACATTCTGATGCAATAAAGAAAGACAAAGCTTTTTATAATGAGGAATGATCCTTAACTCTGCTCCATAACTACACAAATTTCCTCAGAGATACTGTACTAATAAGAGTTTCTGTCTTCAGACCAAGGTAATAAATAGAGTTATACAAGACCTACTGGGTCATTCCGTAATTTTAGCGGTAATCTGCCCAAATTCCATTCACAAACTATAGGCTGTACAGCGAAGTCCCCCCCCTCGGGTTACAAATGAATACAGGACTCTTCATTTCCTGGCAGGAAGGGTTGTATAGCATTACCGGGCACTCGCAGGCAACTGCTTTATTCCACCAGAGCTGGCTGCATTTCAACAGCACCAAAGTGATTTCTGAAACATTATCATCTTCTTGCTTGTGAAAAATTCACTGTTTAACAAATGTTCAAATGAAAAATCTTACGTAATTTGGACTTTATATGCTCAATAAACGAACTAACCTCAAACTCTTTTGATGAGACACTTTTTTAAAGGTATCTAAATTAACACACATCAAGGGTGGGAATTTTTAAAAGTATCTGTATAGTTACATGGAACATTGACTTAGTCACAAAGTTACCTTAGGGATCTCCCAACTCCCCTGTCCAGTCCTTGGCTCTTCCTTCATTCATGCTGTAGCTCACCACTTCTGAACATACACTTAACATAACTGGATGGCAACCTCACTTTATCCATGTCATTGAAATGACCCCAGTTGTGAAAAGGAAAAGAAAAAAAAACATAGGGATACTTTTGATTCAAACTGTTTTAATAATATGGTTTATAATGTAGTGCACAAACAGGTGCATTAAAGCAGGTGGGGAGGGAAGGGCAACACGTAAGTGGGAGGAAGCAGATGGAAGCGAAAATTTCACTCACCAGCTTCACTGCTGAGTCAATATAAGTACACCCTCAGCCACAAAAGAGAACAAATCCCACTGAAAGTTAAAAGGAGTTCAGGCACCCCATTCTTTTTCAGAATCCCACTCCATTCTTCTAAGGATCTGCTTATACTTACAGAGTGAAGCTTAAATCACCTGTTTATACCCCATATCTCTAAGACTTCAAGGGGAAGCTCAGCACAAGCTTGAAAACTTTGCTAAGAAGGTTTGAAATTCAGCAATGCCCCCTTCCCACACCATATTTAAAGCTCATCCATAAAGAGCAGTCTTTATGCTCAGAGTAAATTGCGCAACTTACTGGTTCCAGCTTCCATCCTCATTTTGTTACTACTGCCTATAATTAGGGGCAAGCCCAGACAGGGAGATAACATTGATCCCCACAGAAATTGGAGGAATATGAAGCAGCACACATGGGCTTTCCAAGGGCTTTGAGACTGACACCTGAATAGCTCAGACAGGGAAAGGGGTGGATTCTTCATTGTCTGGGCAGTTGTACCCAAAGTTACGCTGGTACATATAAACCAAAATATTTATCCCTAAGGGCCTGTTTGTAAGGGAAGTTACTACTGCGTGATGAACTAAGATATATCTTCACTGAGATTGACGATGGGTAGTGCCAAGAAAGCCTGAGCATCAGAAATGGCCATGCCAGCAGCCAGGTGAGAGGCTTGTTTTCTGAGTGTGCAGAGCACCCAGCTTTGTCACTGAAAGCAGCCACAGCTGGTTAGTGCCGGATAATCCCAAACATCAAACCACCTGAAGTATAAAAGACAAAATTCTATCAAAATGGAAGTGAAAGTTTTGCCACTGATTTTAACAGGTAGGATTTTAGCCTTTAAACAAAACAAAACCCCAACAAACAACAGAAAAATATCACTCAACAAAATCTTTAGTATCTGTGTTTAAAAGGAAAACAGATTGGGTTGTTGTTTCCACAAGTAGGTGACTAATAGAGGCCTGCATATAGTTTGTTTAAATCATTGTATAAAATAAAAAGATAATGTGACTATTAGAAGTCTCTAAAGTTGGATTTTTTTATGCTTTCTGATTCCAAGCCAGTCACACCTGGTATACATATGTTTAACTGAACAGCTGATAGCTTCTAGTTTTAACAGTTTAGAAGGTCTACTGTTTGGACCTAAATATTCTCATATGATGCCTTCCTACTAGCTAAACTAAATTCACACATAATTTTAACCTGCCTTATTTAAAAAAAAAAAAATCCATTCTCCTTTAGTCCCTAAAATTAAAATTATAAAGAGGGGACTTTAAGAAATCAGATTATTCTTTGGAACTTTATATGGAAATAGATGAAACAACTTCACTATGGATATACAAACTACAAAAAAAAATTCTGCTCATGAACCCCAGAATCTCACCAACAGCTTGTTTTCATCTTGGAGTTCTACAACTTTAAAAGGAAAATATTAGAAACTTACCCAAATATTTTTTTATGTTATAAATACAAAACTCAAGAAAGTAAGTTTATTTTATAAAGGTAGGGTGTATTATAAATGTCAATATTATGTTTGGGATTCCCATGGAGGACCAAAATCCTCCATTTGAAAACACAAAGCAAAATTAATTAGAAACCACAGTTTGAGTGAAAAGTATTCTTGCAAAGTGTTCTTAGAAAGGATCACCTTGAATGCGTTTGATGCTGAGGCGACGCCATAACTTTTCTTCACACAAAAGCAGTCATCAACTGAGCACAACCAGATGTTAAGTTTTCTTTTCTTCATTTCTGTAAACCTCTGTGACCTCCCTCAAATTAAAAAAGGGAATAGCATTTTTAAAGCCACAGGAGCTATCATTAGTGAAGCATTCTAAGGATTTTCATTAATTCATAGCCAGCCAACCAGGAATTTTCCCACAGCCGTATACAAAAAAAGTCAGAGAAGTCACTGATTGCTTGGTTGGATTTGAATGTAGTCAGAGGTAAGATCAGAAATATCTAGTCCCTCCCACTGATACAAGAGCGAAGAACATCAGGAAGGTCAGAAATTAAAATCCAAGTCTGCCCACCAACCACGAGCAAAATCCAGCACTGCCATATCACAAGAGGTACAGATATAGTTTTTACATAGAATTATGTGAGGTAAGAGAATCATATAGATAGATAGAAATCCATTATTTAGAAACCTTCAAGCATAGAAGGTGCAGTTCCAAGCAGAACCGCATGCCTATCATCTCCTGCACATAGCAGCCTCAAGACTTAGATGCTGTCTAGTTGTAATACCAACAGCTCATAGCAACTTACGACCCGATACGCACATTTAGCGGGAGCCCTTTGAACTCTGCACACTCCTCATTTGTCCCTCATAGTCTCTGTCAACCCAGGGTTCCAGCGCAGAAGGAGCTTGTACTTTCCATGCTAGATCATCAGAACACAAAGGCTACAGAAAACAGAAGAGCACATTTCAGCAGCACTTCCCTTGTAGACATGACGATGATCTCAGCATTGCTGTGACACGTTATGCTCTGCACAACGTTGGTAACGGAAGAGGGCAGGTACAGACTCAAAGACTGCTGGCTTGCAGACTCCATGGTGCCAACAAGAAGGTGCGTCCACCAACACAGAGGTCATCACTTCACAGCCACCTCTGCACCCTGTCAGATCACCGAGTGGTACAAATTTGATTCTGATCAATCACGGGCATACAACTCTAATTCTGTTGAATTCATGAACTCTGAACATACATTTCAGAGCTTATGCTTTCAGGCCTGCAAGAAGTGCTATGATACCTGAATTAGCATGAAATCTTCTAGAACACAGCACCTCTCATACGTGTTTGGGCAGATCAGAATAAGCAAAATGAGCGATGTGCCCCAAAACCAGGTTTATGGTCTTGCTGAGTAACAGCCCAAGACCAGATCCATAAGAAAAATAAAGGATGCTTATGCACCTACAGCTTTAAACTTAGAGGTAACATGAAAAAAGGGTATAACATGCATTTAATAGATTGCTATGACACATTCCATATATTCAATATCCCTTTATGTACTACTGATAGATCCTCAATGTATTTTTCATACAGTAGGTGAGCTATCCGCCCTGGAAGTGCATGGACCTCTCCCAAAAGATCTTGATGGCTATTCACAGGAACAACGTCCTGCCACTGAAATGAAAGAGCACAGATTCTTTGGTCATCTAAAAGAAAGCAATCTGTAAATTAAATTAATCTTGTTGTACTCCTTAATTCATCTCTACATAAACCTATTAAGAAGGTTTTGCCAGCCACAATTCCAGCCTTAGTTATTGACAACGTATTAGGAAAAATATTTTCATACTTAATTCTTTTAACCTCATCATTATAGAGTAAGGTACTCATTTAGGGTTAGTAATACATTTTTTAACTCGGGCTGAAGGAGGAGCAGAGGAGTTTAATGTACTGGGTAGTTCTGGCAGGAGCAGAGAAGTGCTTTTCCAAGCTAACAGAAGGAATTCATCTACCTACTGCCTAAAAAGCCTACCAAGGAATGGAGGGGGCTTAAAAAGTACAGAAACAGACACTTACTATATGCGTCCTTTACTAGAATCTTAACAGAGCATTTTGAGTTTTACATGTGTGAAAAATCCTTGTGAATAGCCAAGAAATTAGTAAAAACATGTGTGACCATTGGATGGGATATGAAATTAGGATGCAGACACCTCTTAGCCACAGAATTAGCTTCCTTTTGCTATCCCCTTACCACCTGAATGATGCACCAAGAACAGAGCACCAAGAGGCAGCATCCTGGCATACCCAGGGGACTTTTGCACCTTTATCAGCACACGGAATAATAAAACAGGATGTCTGGAATGATTCTTCAAAGCCAATAGTGATATAACACTGTAACAGCTCTCAAGTGAGACAGAATTGCAAAGAATACAATGTATCCTGAAACATGTGCTGATGATTGTGAGCCCTCTAATCCAAGCTTTAATTATTTTTAATAATTCAGACTTAGAGAGAACAAATCCCTACCTACACATTTAATTTCCCTCACACTCTTGTAATCCATCCATACAGGGGTGAGAGGTGACAGGAGGGCTACAACAACGGTGTAACTTGTACATGTGGCTTCATATACTTTCGCTTATACTATCTTTTAAAACATTGACATTAATGTTAAACACTCTTCTTAATCTACAATTTCATCTTGGTCTGGAATCAGCTTCTGTGAGGCTTCCTCAGTGGGTTCCAGAAGTTTGTTGTTGTGGGTTGTTTTTTTAAAAACAAATCTCTGAAAGGTGTTCTTAGAAAATCCTCTAGTTGACCTGTCCAAATGACTTGTTCTAGAACTTATCCTGGAACCATCAGCTGCCCTCATCCTGTTCTGTTTTTATCATAAGGGGCTCCTCTGTTGCTGCTTTCATCTCTTCTGCCTCTAGCTCTGCTCTGTTTGGAAGTCTAAAGACTGTACTTTGGGAAGGGATAAGAATTTAGTCAAAATGCACAGGTAAAATTGAAAGTTATTGCTGGACTGGCAGCTGCTATAATTCACCTTGTCCTAAGTGTTGCACTTCTTAGTGCTCTTTCTAGTTGAGGGCTCCAGCTAAATCGACTTCCAACAACTTCTCTGAGGTACCGTTAAATCACAGGAAGTTTGTTTCCTCAGAATCATGTTCTTCATTGCAGCAACAACATAAATTAACCAGAAGCCCTCTGCTATGCTTCAGGCAAGAAACAGTGCATTTGAACAATCTCTCGTAAAGGTATTTGACTGATACAACCAAACAGAAGAGGCCCCATGAACAGAGGGGTTAACACACTGGGTAGCAGGTGGCCTTCTGAGCGTTGGCAGCAAACAAGCAGCAATTTGTAAGACAGAAAACTTGGCAAGCAGAGACCCATGGAAAGCTGGTGTTATTAGAAGACTTACCAAAACTCAAACACCGATACAGAGTCATCAGATGCATCTTTACTGTAAAGTAGGTTACTCCAAGCCCTTTTCAAAAACATAACACACAGCCAACCAAGTCTGTGTTCAAAGTTCTTTTAAACCAGATATAAAACCACTGCTGATCAGCTAAAACCAAAACCAGTTAAGAACCTGCAGTTATAAAGTATCTACAAACTTTAGAACATACCATATTAAGTATCTATGTTTTCTGAGTTTTGGTGGTAAACAAGAAGCAATTTGTAAGATAGAACACTTTATATATATATATAGACCAAGAGAAAACTGGACAGCCAGTGAAGTTTATTAAGAAACATTTCTTAATTGTACTTTCCTCTAATCCATAATATTTATTGTCTACGGAGTTTGATCACTTCCAAAAATTACACCTGCTTGTTCTATACCAGTACACCCATTTGATAAGGGGAATCTTCTCCAATCCGTGGAGGTCACCAATATGTTTTTATAAACCTAGAAATGATGTCTTCGATATGATCTTGAAAGTACAATTTATTAAGTAAAATAGGTTCAAGCATCTTAAAATACACATTTATACCCTGACTTGACTGGCAGAATTTTGGATAATCAAAGTGATACCATCTATGTTCCTGTTAAATACTGCAATAAAACTATAGAAATTAGTCTGTCCATTCCTGGCATAAGCCTGTATTCTCATCCTTATTATGTATGTACCTGGTTAAAGTCTTTATGGGAAAATCATGTAGAAGCTTTGGGTGTGAAGATGGGGACTCCTACTGAGAAGAGCTGCAAAAGACAAATAGCTGGACAATGTAACAATAGAAAATACCATATGAATAAAAGGAAAAAATGATTTTTCAAGTTTGCACTTAAATTTTTATAGTTAGAGTCTTACACTACCATAACCTAAAATTAAGTACTTATAATGCACTAATCTGGCCATAGTTCCTTATTTTAAGTTACAGTAACTTGCACTTCCATGAAGTAATTTTTCATAATTAATATAGGGAGAAGGATATAACAAATAAGCATCCATATTTTTGATATAATTTGTATGTGTTTTTCTAGGTGTGATGTAGTTATGCATAATGTTCATTTTTAAACATAAAAACAACACATAGTCTAGAAACATCGGCATTATCCTAACGTTTCAGAAAAAGAAGATGTATTTCAAATACACTCCCATTATAGTGGTATCAGCACATATAAAACCAAAGCAATATACTCAGTTGTCTGCTAATAATTCACACTTCTCTTATCTTGCTTACTTCTGAAAAGCACACTACATTTATGGGTAAAATTCAGCCTTGAAGCAGAATTAAGCAGGCAAGTTCACATCAAAGCTTTGTTTCATCATCTTCAGACTGATCTGTTGGAAAAGACAGCTGGTCCTCATTAAACACCCTTTAAATGTTGCAGTTTTAATTAAGTAACATCCATGTTATATTAACGTTACCAAATAATTAACTAAAGAAAAGCTAGTATCATCTAATCATGACTGCTTAACATCTTTTCACCAGTGGACTACAAAGTATTAATCTATTAAAGTAGAACTTGTTCTTAATTATGTGTCTTGAGATTTTACATTAACAAGTCTGATACAGTAGTTACTTACACTTCTACTTACTCAAAAGCAGATTTTGGGGGGGCAGTAAGGCAGGGATTGGGGTTCAAGATCTAAGCTAAGGGATACAATCTAGAGAGGAAATTCATCAAATCTGTGACAATCCTAAGAGACTTCAGCTAACAGAAACCTTAAGTCAACAGGTTATGAATTATCATCATATTCAAATTTTCCAATTTCACACAAACATACAAGGAAATATACCTTTTTGTTGTTAGTACTGAATGTTAGTTTCAATTACATAAGCAGGCTGATGTTTCCATTATTTTGTTCTCTAGGTTGTGTGTTTGAATGCTTGTTTGCTGAAAACACAGCATTTAAAGTGTACAGCCTCATAGTTCCTGAAGAAAGATTCATCTGCTTATTTAAACACTGACATACTTAGGCTACTTTGTGCATTTTAAATTAACTTCAATAGGCAGATGGTCATCAACACTTTTTGACACTGGACTAAAAATGAGGTCACATTCTCTGCTACATTACTTGATCAATGAAACTCCAAAAAAACCCCTGGAGTGATCCTGAAGCCAAATTCTAAGCTAAACAAGAGTAACACAGATGCCTACCTGCATGACTGACCACGTTTGCAAAGCCTTGCACTCAACATGTTGCATTATATCTAATCAGAGACATGCACTAAGCTTTAAATGACACATCTAATCAATTTTAAAATGCTACCAACATTGTTCTATGTTCCAGTGGAGAGTAATCTATTGATTCTAAAAATCCAATCCCCCCCCACCATAAAAAAAAAAAAAAGGAGGATCTGACATCTGGTCTGCAGAGCTTTCCACCAATTCTGGAACTGTCTACAGATTAAAGAACCCCCTGATGGCAAACATTAACACCTTCCACCGTGCTTCATCTCACCGTGCTTTGTCTTCTGCCCAATATCCTTTAAAATTTTTAAATAGTCTGCAAGAGAAAATCTGATTTTTAACTGTTGGAAAATCATAAGAAATAAAGGGTGAACCTAAACTCCAGTAAATTATTTCTTACTATTTTACAAGGTATTCTTCCTCCTAAATACAGTTCCCAAAACATGTATTTAGCTGGGAAAATTATTTCAGTATGACTTAGCTCTGTGCTTAGAAAAATCCTAGCTGTAGAGAAGAATGAGTGTGTGTTGGGAGGGATGCTTGAGGAGATAAATGTAGGGACATAGCAGCGTGAGCCTAAGGAATAATGAGACAGGCAGAGCTTCTGATACTGGAACAGTAGGGAATGGTGATCTTTACAGTCTCTGCTATGAAAGAGAAAAGGAAATAGAAAACTCCTTAAATAAAGACCATAGAGGATGATACAGGGAGAGTTTCAGGGGAGAATGCACGGGAACAGAGACCTCTAGTATGTCTGATTAGCTTTGCTTAGCAGAGCAAAGGAAGGTACAACTCCCTGGTAACAAGAGGAAAAGAAAAAAAAAAGAAAAAGAGCTTTGCTAAAATGCTGTATTATTTATTCTTTCTCATCATACAGCCTCATTAAATTTAAGCTTTATACTGAACACGGTTCAGTGCCAGGAACTTCAGAAGAATTAAACATATGAAAAAAAATTACTCATGTGTGTAGTCCCATTAGAATCTACAAAACAACTTGAGAATAAAGTTGCTCATGTGTTTAACACTGAATAAATGAATCCGAAATATATTCAAATCATCAACAGAGCACAAGCCTGTCCTCCCTGTACACCTCATGGCTTGTTTGTAGGGTGAAATAAATTCAGACTACTTTTCCAGAATAGCTCCCCATGTGGACATACTTATTCTAGATCAAAAGAGGCCCTTCCCTGACGTATTTTTTCTGGATAAAGGTATGCATATGATGTAGTAAGACCATCCATATGGAAAGCTACTTTGTGATACTACTCTGCTTTAACCAAACGTTCTACCTTAATCTGAAATAACATTAAGTGTAGGAACACATTAAATTTTTTGTTAAACATCAATGAAAGAAATCCTAGACTTAGTAAAATCAATCCAAATTCTAAAATCCTTGATTCATTGAAATCACTGGTACTTCTTAGCAACAGTAATGTTAAGTTACTTGTCCTGATATTAACTTCTTTCCTGCTGCAGACATGTGTTGAGCTTGCAAGACAAATGCCAAAGTATTACTAGAGAAGGCAATTAATACAGGCATATATTTTGCAATGGAAGTTGTAAAAAAAAATATAAAATCTCACATCTAAAGACTCTCGTTTTGAAAACATTAGCTATTATGAATAGTTTCAGGAGCTATGAATCAAAACACCAAATACTTCCTCATCACATTCTTTTAACCATACTCCGGTAATATGCTTTCATTAAGTCAAGCTTTTACTGCCACAAAATATTGAGGAAACTTAATGCTATATTTTGTAGAGTAAAAGGAAAATGAACATTACTTGTATAATTGTACCAAGATGGAATGCAGATTTTCAAAAACAACACTCAAACAATAAAAAAGTATTCATGAGGGGTGGGAAGTGCATCACACATTCACAGTTTTAGCAGAGGAAAAAAAAAACAACATGTGTGTTTATCTAAATGTACATACAAACACACAGCTATCTACATTTTATTTATCCTTAAACAACTATTAAAAGTTAACTGATATTTTTCTAGATTGTTTATTCATGCCATTGAGAATTACCTCAATTAAACTGCTTCATTTAATGCATACTAGACATTTTTACTTTCTCTATATACAACGTTAAGATTTATTCATGCCCTTAATGTACATTAATTAGACACTACTTATAAATAACCCGCAATAAGAATATCTATTTGAATAGGATACAATTACTTCAGGGCTTGTGTCTTTTCAATCAGTCAGTGTCCCTGCAGTGTTTAGAGTGGCAGAGGGGAAGTGGCCTGTGGTTAAACAGAGGAAATACCAAGGAATTTTAATAGAGCAAATAGTCTCTTTACTTCCTACAGGGTACTACTTCAAAGGCAGCTCTGCTCCAGAGCAGACAATGTGTTAGAGGGGCCATCAGTCATTTAATAGTATGTCAAGTCTACTCAAAACTTACATGCAGACCAAGATAAATACCACATAACTGAGACAATGGGTACCATCCTGCAGTCATTACTCTAATAAGTGCTGCCCTGCCTGGATTCTGTAGGCAATCATAAGCAAGACTGGTATTACAAAACCAGACTATGAAATTATAACTAAACAGTCAGACAAGCTATCTAATAAATTGGCTAGGGAAGTCTGAACTTGAAGCTGAAAATATAATGAAAACAGAAACTAGTACATATATTTAATAAGCTAAAATGGTACATTTGTTGTAAGCAGTAAAGACAAAGGGGGGGTTAAGCTAATTGGAAAGAGTAATTTTTACTGATCTAAAAGCCAGTCAAAATAATTGTATTGAAAGAACTATATTGTGGTACATTCAGGTTTAATACACACAATGACATTAATCACATAAGCAAAAATCAATCCAATATACAAACTGCATCTGCATATTTCTATGAACATCAAAATACACTAATCAAGTGCTATGACTTTTAATAGTGATAATTTACTTAATAACTGATGCAAAGCTTGACAGAAATATACACTGTGGTCTTTATGAGCATGTGGAGTATCCTGCCTACTTCTGGTGAAACATACAATAGACATACCGAGCCAAAACATTTTATTCCTAATTCTCAGTTAAAAAGACCTAATAGAGGAATTTAAACCTCCAACAGTTCCATCTAACGCGGAGATTTAGTTCTTAAGCTTTATTAGGGTTTGAAGTTTGTTTTTCCACAGTCTTCTTTTACACATTTTCCAACGCTTTCACCTTTCTAAACTATGCCCTGCAAACTTCTGCACTGTGTGTTGCAGTAACCTTCTCAAAAGATCTGATCTGAAACCAAGAAAATCCTTAGTGACAGCCTAACAAAAAAGAAAAGCAATGAAAGTCAGTTGTGTTCCCCGCGGTGTTCCTGGATCACCACGCTTCAACTACATCTGTAACTACACATCAGGAGAAAGGGAAGAGACAAAACAAACCACACAACTCAAAAGTTTTTTGAAAGTAGCAAAAAAAGGAAAAGCAACCAAGAAAAGCCTGACAGCGAAACACCCCAAAACCAGAAACAAAAGGCAAAGCGCGGTAACACGACGTTTATCACCTTCCTTCCCCCTTCCCCCTCCCGTAAATTTCCTACATCCTCTGTATAATGACCAGGCCTGAAGCTAAGACCCCAAGCCGGCCTCGGATCATTAAAATAACAAAGCCCAAGTGATGGCTTTTATCCTCCTGGCAGCGCAGGTCGCGCTCAGGAAGGGGAGCGCTGGCGGGGAAAGAGTGACTTCTTCACACCCGCTGCTCACAAGATGCCTCCCTGCCCCGGGCGAGGAACCAGCAAATACCCCTTCCCGGGAAACGCCACCCTCTCTCCCGCCCGCAAGTTCCCCCCCGCCAGATGCGGTAGCGCAGCCCTACGAGCCGCCTTCCCCCCGCCGCCAGCCCGTCCCGGGGGGAAGCTCCCGTCCCACCTGCGCCGCTCGCCAGCGGGCCAGCGCCCCGCAACCTCTCGGCGTCCCCCCCTCAAAGGCTGCCGTTCGCAGGAAGCCCCGCTCCCCCGCACAGGGGAACGCAGCCGCCGCGCCGCGCCTCTACTCACTCACCCTCCCTCCGCAAGCATCGGCCGCCGCGCCCCCCCTCCTGCCGCCCGCTCCTCCGGCCAGCTGCCGGCCGCCGAAAGAGGCGGCGAGCGCCAAGAGGAGGGAGCCGAGCTTCAGCCCAGGTGCCATGGTCTGCAGCGAGCCCGGCAGCACCGGGGGCGGAGGGGGAGAAACCAAAAAAGTAAATAAAAAAAA
>JAOXJM010000003.1:2181281-2205933 GCA_026413425.1 Tringa solitaria
GGGGGGGTAGGGGGGACGGGACACACACACTGGGCGGCGGGGACTGGCCGCCTGCGGGAGCGGTAACAATGGGAGTGAGGTGACAGCGCCCAGCCTCCTGGAACCGCTTTGCAAGATGAGGGCCACAGGCCAAAAATCAACCCATCAGGCGTCGTCACCCACTGAGGAGTAAGGCACGGAACACCGAGGCAGACAAGCGGGAGGAACAGGCTGTCCCAGCACTTCAGCTGCAGGAAACGCACTAAAAGCTGTAGGTAGCAATAAATAGTTCAGCTTTTTTCCGCTGGAGCCTCTACGGTTAATTTTGGTATCACAAGCTTTAACTGAAACATCTTCTTTTAAAAGAAGATAAATCGCATTGCTAATACATCTCAAACGCAAGCTGCTCCGATCTGTCAGTGAATTATTAGCAAGTACAAACCCCTTGCCCAAAATTCTCAAAATCCTGTAAGAGACACAGAATCCCAAGGCTCCTCCAAAGCACAGAACCGCAGTGTAATGGAGTTCGGAAGGGACCTCAGGGGTCATTAGGTCTGACGATCTGCTCCAAGGAGTCCTAACCTCAGTCTTGGATGAGGTAGCTCAGGGTCTTCTCATACATCACTTGCACACATCACTTAATTATTTTTGAAAATTTTGATTTCAGTATATTCTGTTGCTAGGACTAATATTGGAGAAACCCACAATCCTAACGGAATAGACAAACCCTTCAGTATTACAGAAGACATTATGGTTTGGATTAAAATAGTATGTAAAACCAGCACTAACCCAGTCAGTTGAAAGGAAACTATGACCAGTTGGTATTTTTTAAACTAGCACTGGTTTTACACCTATAATAGGCTTTTCCATCCTTTGTGACTACTGGCAAAAATAATACAACAAAACTCTCTTCAACTGCTTGCTTAAATTGATGAGTCACAGTTCTTGCACTCACAGCTACCTTTGAAAACAGGTTTGTGACTTCAGGACAGTCATAGCCCATCATTGTGACATGAACAGGAATTAGATTCTTGCCATTAAACATTTTTTAGCACAAATTAGAGACTAGGCCATAGTCCTTTTAAGGCTCTGGGAAGAAATGATGCTAACTTTTGATCTCCATTTCCCCTGCAGGCTGGAATTCGGACAAAGGGAATATTAAGACTACTCATTCTATAGGTGGAATTTTACTGATTTTATGATGTTTGCTAAGGTCAAGTATATCCCAGCCCAGAATTAAAGTCTAGCACATGTTTTTTGCCTGCACACCATACACTGCCATCTGGGTATTCCTGCTGTACTTTCTCCCTGCATTACTCAGAAGTGACCAAACAGGATTGAAAACTATAAAAGGCTTTTTTTTTTTTTTCATTTTTTAAAATCAAGTCAGGCTGTATAAAACCTGTAAATAACTATGTCCTTTTACGCTTTAATGGATTACAAAGGACAGACAGCAACACAACATCATGGTTAAAGAAAGGAAGACATACGTACAATTTATTTACAGGACAACAATGTCTCTGTTGCCCATAACCACCTCCAACAAGCAATGACTCCCCGTTGAACACATCTCCATTGATCTGCAAACAAATCTCCTTCTAAACTATAGGGAGATCTGTTCAGCATTGTCTGTTAACAGAGCTCTAGACTGCTGGAGATGCTGAAATTTTTAAGTGAGAACTAAGAGAAAAATTAGCATTATCTGTGCTATTGATTCATTAGTCTACAAGGATTTTAATATAAACAAAGATACAGAATGAACAGTGATATTTCCTAGGTAGCAGAATAACCCAAGAACTCTCAGCTATCACTTTTACACTGGCAATACCCAGAAAGCAGCAAAATGTCTGAACTTATTTACTAAGACCTCAAACTTATTAGCACAAAGCAAAGATGCCACCTGACAAAATCAGCATTGATGCCCCTTTCTCTATAGTTCAGCTTGAGCTAATAACAAAAGCACAACATCTGAAAAAAATAAACTTTCATACTGTCACCATGTCCAACTTACTAACACGAACGAACTGATGGAATAAAGTATTTCACTGCTTTGTATACATTTAGAATCATTATCACTGAAATCTTCTGTGGAAAAGGGTAGTAGAGAGGTAGGAATCAAATGACAGCAGCTAACATTTTCAGCTAGATTCTCCAAAATGCTGCTGGCCAGTGGAAGGGCAAAAGCGGCTGTGGGGACTCTGCTTTTCTGTAGGCGCTTTTGTCCTTTTTTACAACAGTCTCTTATTTCCAAATAGTATAGAACGCATAACATCCAAAAGTCATGGGTATCAATATCATGCATTCTACAGCTGGTTTTGGTTGCCACTCTACCTTCTTGCTTAAAGCTGAAAACCATATTTTTTTTCCTTCCCCTTTCTGAGCAGCTGTTCCCAGATGGAGGGGACAGTGAGAACTCAGCAGTTCCTATGAAAATATGAAAACTCAAATTATAAAAAGTTCTGATAATATGGTTAAACATCTCCTACTGAATTTTTCTATCGCTCAGCAAAAATTCCTTCTTAAACTTGGAAGTTGTATACTCCATCCACACTTCATATTTCTAGCACTGAATCCCAAGAGAGACTGACCCTGACTGCAAAAGGAGTTACGGAAACAGCTCGCTTTTGGGCCAGAAAGCATGCACCATGCTTGTAGAAGCATTCAGCTTGGTTAGACAATCACGACTATTGCAATATCACACCTCTGTTATAGATAAACACCACTCGCTGTCAGGAAATGAGGATGAGCTACAGTGAACCAAGCAGACAGTACGTTAACAGATCAGCAGCATCTCAGAAACCTCTTACAGGTCTGGAATCACACAGTCTCATCTCACTCTCCATAAAAGCACAAATAAGATCCCAGAACAGAAAACACACAACATGAGGGTCTTCTGGAACTTTATCTAGCAGACACTGAAAGGCAGAAACCCAGATCTTTTGAAAATAACCACTTAGACCAAAGTGTTCCAGTTACATGGGGATGGCCTATCCATGGAATGAACATCAAGCATCAAAAGGAGGAAGAAAGATCTTCCAGAATCAAACCTTAGGAACAAAATTAGAAAGTGTGAAATAGTCGTGGACACTCCCAGGAAGGACATGAACATTCCCACCACTGTCAGGGGCCCAAAAAATTCTACTCTAATGGAGTCTTCCATATTAGAACATGACATAGTTTCAGAAGATCTGACTAAGCTCAAGTGAAAGATTATCAAATGATAAGACACTGACCCCAGGCCATAAAGTTGAAGAGATATTTGAATCAAATCTATCAACTGTTATGAGTATTTATCTTGTTGAAGGCAACTTCTTAATCATTAGGCCTTGAGAAATGTGTCAAAAAAATCATGAAAAACACCGAGTTCTGAAAGGAAAAAACTGTTCCATTTTATAGATGGGGAAACTTAAGCAGAGAGTCATAAAGATGCCTGCTTTTATGTCTTGCACACATGCTCAAGGCTAAACCAATAATTAGATTTGGAGTCAGGAAAGACTCTGCCCCCCAGGTAAGAGAGGAAAAGACCCCTGGGTATAGTGCGTTTTGGTTTTAATTTGCTGCTTTCCATAGACATGCACTCTACTTCCTCAGGTCACCCAGACATCACCAATGGGTGCTTAAAATAGTGTGGGCCTCAGAGCCCAGGTCCAGCCTCCAGAACAATCCCATCCAACCGTCTGCTTCTGTCCTGCGAGTGGCAAAAAGCACAGCACGCTGTCCTGGCAGCCAGCTGCCTCCCGCTGCCTCCAGACGTTTATTAGCACTTCTGGAGTAGTTGTTGCTGTGTCCAGATGGGACTTGAAAGTGGAATTAGATGTGCGACTTCTGCTTTGACACTGGCAGCCACCACTTCTATATATAGAGGCCTTGCAACGAGTCCTGAAATTGAGTATCCAGCCCTTAATGCTGGAGAAGGTAGACCTTACAGAATCCCTTGTAGTGGACTGGCAGAAATATTTCTCTCCTGCTCACTTCTTATGTCACAATGTCACGTTTGAGCTTTTTTTCTTAAAGTCTCAAGTCTATCTTCAAGTATTTGGGGATGTTTTGAGGCTTGTAGAGGTCAGAGTAGGGAGTGAATGGTCTTGTGACCTTTCTGGATGACCTAGTGTCTTCTACAGGAAATTGCACTTAATGACCAAGGAAGTTTCAGTCGTGTATTCCTAAAGGCTCAAGTCAGCATCAGATGTAAGTTATGGTGAAAAGGAATTGACTTTAATAAACCAAACAGTCATTATATGAAAATTACCTCTGATCGCCGTCAAAATAGCAATTTATCAGTGATCCATGCAAATCTTCATATAATATTACCACTCCCCAGACCCCACAGTACTCTCTGTTGTGTACAGGACAACTTGTTCTGCTGGCTCAGAAAGTTGGCAGTCAAATGTCAACTCTCGGTATTTCTGTTCAGTTTTGCATCTGTTTATTCATATGAATATAATAAAGGAACAGACAGCTCAGTTCTCTGAGATGATTCAACTGACTGATGTGCCATCAAATACACTCCTCCCCACTCCAAAAGCGTGCTCAATTGACTAACTCCGTGGCCACATGTTGTTTCTGAGAAAAGAGGGAGCAGGGCAGGACAGCATCTTTCAGCAGCCGCCTTCTGTTACACTGCATTAGGTGTAATATGAAACTGCACTTTTAGAGAAGAGTAGATTTGTGATGCAAAGAAAATTAAAAATTGCATGGAAGAGTCATTTTCCAATAAATAAAAAAAAAAATCTATTGAATTAGAAATATTCCAAACCAACAGCTGTATCACCAAAGTTATGCGTGGCTTATTCTTTAGCAATAATAGAATAATTTTTAATGTTCAATTTTAAGATACTTAGCTGCAATATACACATTTCATCTCAATCAACTATTAAAAATGCAAATCAAGATCCCCACAATGCAGCTTGAATAAATGTGAGAAACATTAATAAATGTTTTTTACAAAAGTGTCTCAATTTTACTTCTAATCTCAACCCTTTCTTTTTACAACACAACACTTCCTATCCAGACAGCTTGTCATTTTCCTTCTGCAGTGAAATACGGGGGAGGAGGGCAGGGTGTGGGGAACAACCCTAACCTGATTTAACAGTCTATTCTGAAATTCAACAGCATCCTGTGGCAATGTCTGCAAAATTAATCCTAGCACACTAAGGGACCCCTCACTGAGCATAACCTGCCTTAAACCCTTTCCCATTTAGCTGAGGGAGAGCTATTTGCTCAAGCACTTCAGGATGACATCATTTGTTATTTGAGGCCAGAAACTAAGGGTAATTAAGGCAAAAGAAAATGTTTTGAAGATTTTTGTAATTAAAATGCATAGAGACACTACTAACAGATAGTGTTACAGAACAACAGGAACGTGGCCAGAAGAATTTTTAAAAAAAATCTTACTATGGTGTAACAATTATGGAAGCAGATTGGGAAGCACTTTGTCAATAGCACCTCATTCTACTCCCACAAAGGGAAATATACAAACAAAAGGAAATACCAAGGCTGGAAACTGCAATATTTGTTTATATGATAGATATATAACAATATTTCAGAGAAGAGTTTTAAAGTATTTTCTAGCAGATTTACAAAAGAATCCACAGCAATTCTACAAGACTGGGCTTAAAAAAAAAAAAAAAAAAAAGAGGAAGGGCCCTGTTAGGAATGACAACTGTTGCTGGCAGTCCTTCATCTCAAACAAACTCAAGGTTCTTTCTATCTACAGTCTGGCACATTCTTTTAAACAAAAATTTGAAGCAGTCCGATATCAGGATTGATTTAGCTGCTTATTTTTGTAAAGAGTAAGCTAAATGTGCAGATAATAGACTGATCAAACACAATGAACAAGATATGTTAATAAGCATATAGAAAGTGAATGCATATTAATATATTACAATAGATAATTATTATTTGTTTTTAATTAGATTATAATAGTAACAATCACCAAAAACACCACTCCTACTAAACTGCAGTTTGTGATAAAACTTATTGCCCAAAACCATATGTTTACAAAGGAAAGAAGGGAAAGATTGAATCAGTTTTCTAATTTAAACAAGGATGACAACAAGAAAATTTGGTTTTCCATTTAACTCACTCACATTTCAAAAAAAATGAAAAAATGAAAATGAAAAAAAAAGTTGGCCATAGCCAACTGCGTTCTAAGGGCAATGCTGATGCCTCATTAGAATGCTTCCCTATGACTTCCCTTCTCTGTCAAAATGAATTAGAGCAATTTGCAATTATATTGTCAGTGTGCCACATCCTGTAGCACAGAACAAGATGCTGTTCCAACTCTGAAGTGAGAGAACTGCATTTCACTGAATGCCTCATATCCAAATATCTGTCTGGTAACTTACAAATACTTGAATCAAGAAAAAAAAAATAAAGCAGACACTATCACTTCTTTTGATTTTTACCCTGACAGAACACTTCAAAATGTGAGACAAACTGTTAAGAAATGCATAGTTTTTAACCAGCACAAAGTCATTTCTTATCTTTCTTATGTGATAAAACAATGATAAATCAAAAATCTGGTGGTAATAAATGCTTCTGCATGGCAAACCTTTGCATTATCAATGTTGTATTTATTATCACAGAAGAATTATATTTGTAGATATTGTACCAGAAATCATTTTACACTATAAGGGATGGGGTTTTAAGAATTACTGGTCACTTTGTCAAATGCTTTCTGGCAATTAATTTCAAAATTAATTTCAGGACATGTGGGACTGTAATTATAAAAACCAGCCACAAGAGGGCAAAAGCAGCCCAGCATTTTTATAGGCGTTTCTTTTCAAATAGACAGTTCTCACCGTCTCAAGATTTATGAATTTAAAGTCTGATTTAATATGAAAAAGCAAAGTGTTTAAGACACAGCTAATATATAGGCCATAGTCTTTAATGCAGAATATTTGATCTGCTATGTTCTTAATTTCCTTAAGATGGCATCATTCATAGAACTGAATCCCAGGGTATTTGGGCATATTACTATGATGTATGCAATACAATTCTAAATATTAAAAGAGTGTGTAATCTATCATTAAAATATATATATTCATTTCCATTTAATATATAAAACATGATTTGGTTATACATAGACAAAAGATTGCCCCAGAATCTAGAAATTGTGGACAGGCACTTACCACCTTAGAAGTAGTACAATGACATGAACTGGTAAAATAAAAATTCAGTGTTAAAGCCACAAGAAATTATTAGATAAAAAGAAGGTACAATATTTAATTTGGTGCAAGGTTACAGATTATTTTTTCTGAAGGTCACAATGAGATAATGAGTTTGAAACACATGCTTATATAAGCAATTTAAAAATGGTAAATTCCCAAAATTTTGTAGTGATTAATTACAAGACTAATAACGTAGATAACTTTTAATGAAGAGGACTATCTTATGCCACCAGCTACCTTTTGTCTTTTTTGCTCCAAATTGCACAACATTAAGGAGAAGAGCGATAGAGTATTCATTGGGTTCTCCAGCCATTACAGTGGCAGAGGAAGACCTGGTTTAGGAGCTGGAAAAACAAAACTGTAAATCCAAAAAGAAAGGGAAACAAATTTCCTTCTCAATCCAGGTATGATATCATATTTACAGACCACACATACAGATCCTTGCAGCATCCCAACCAGAAGAACATGCTTGAAAATTGGTGTCAAAAGCACTACTTGTGCCCTGTTTGAATCAACAGATACTCCAATCACTAAAGGCACAACACTTTAAACCAACTGATTTGCAACATGGATCAAAACACACTTGAAAAAACTATTATTTCACTGGGATTTTTTTGTTCTTCTTTGCATTTTTTTTTCATTAAGGCACAGGCGAGGCACCACTCTAATACCAGCACTGTAGCACACTCCTATGATCAAATATAAAACATACATAGTGGTATGAAAGCCATCAGCAGTTATACCACAACTACATCAAAGCCTGTATATCCCTAGGCGTTTTTGATCATGTTCTTGCCTCATTGCTAATAAACAGCATTCTGCAAAAACAGATATTAGAAGAAATTCAACCTATTGCTTCTTCTAAACTCAACAAATATATGATTAGTTTTCTGTTTTGCTGGTCAATCTAAGAAAGCAGAAAATGCTGAACAGCCCTAGCTCCCCTTCACATAATGATCATTACTACTTTGTCTTTTCACTGTTCCATTATCAAATAAGTGTATGAGATATTCTAATTAGCTCTAATAAAAGTAACAAAATAGGATTTTGAACCAACATGAATCCATGACATGAGTAACAGAACATGAAATAATAATTCAGGTAAATCACCATTGTTCAAAAGTAGTTTCGAAAATAAAATACCATGTATTTCCCACCCAATTATGTAATAGTAAGTCCTTTAAAATGAAGGGACAGAGACCATCAACCTAACAACTGATTAATCAAAAACAACTCATTAATCTTCTTACATACAACTATAAGTAGTCCTGGGTTTTGCTGCTTTAGAAGTATTTTGAATACAAAATTTTTAACAACTAGAGAAATGTAGATGCACCCGTGCACACCAGGAAAATTCTAACATACAGTTTGCTGGTGTGCTTCCTTGCTATTTGTAAGCACAGACTCGATAAACTAAATAACTGCAAAATCAAAGTTTTAAATGTCAATTTAATGAATGGTGTTCTAAATTTGGGCTTTCAATGCTAACGTTGGTAATTTAAAGATTTCATTTCAAACTATGCTTTTATATATGCCGCAGTAGTAATATTACAATGGATCTTTGGAAGCATTGGCTCTTTGGTATAAATTAATTTAAATTTGCTTTTAGACCATGAACGCAGTTCATCTTTTTTGGAGAGCATTGGGAATCACTGACATTTGTGGTTAGAAAAAAAAATTTAAGATGGAGACACTAATTGAGAGAAGAATAACAATTTAAAACAAATAATTACGCAGCTCAGCATCCTGATTAGGATCACAGGCCCTAGACCCGTTTCAGGAAAGCACTACTAGAATCTTTAAGAGCCATTACAGTCAGTGACAGAAGTCCATTATCAACCTGGCCCAAGCCTAAACTGTAGCTGTTGATGGATGTTGACATTACAGTTTGCCAATATTAAGAGAGAGAAGTCTTGCAACTAGCCAGGTTTTTTGCTAAAACAGTTTTTCACCATCCTGGTAAATTTATCAGCTTATCTCAGGGTCAAACGCTCAGTGGAGCCGATGCAAGGACACATGGCTGAATGTAAAGGAGGTCGTGGCTCCACAAAGCTTAAATCAGAACAGGAACCAAAAATACTGAGACATTTCTGATCATAGCTCTGAAGGGTAGACAGACAAGCAGAAACACTACAAGGCAAAGTATGCAAAACTGGATTGGGAGCAGATTTCAGCATACATGGTGGCCTCTCTTGACATAGTTTCATCCACTACCATTATTTGGACTGACTGTGCCTGGACGAGTAACACAGCATATTACATGTATTACCAAGGGAGCCTAGAAAGCCACATATCACAAGTACAATGTTAGCAAATCCTGTGAAGGCCAAAGAAATACTTTTTTTTTTTTTTTTTAAGATGGAAAAAAAATCAGCTATATTTGAGAAAGTGACGCCCACAATTTAAACCCATGCTGGTCAAAGTAGGTATAAATGTAAAGTTAGAGGCTCTCCCTTAACTTGTTCATGCATTTACTTTGGGAGGAAGCAGCTAAGCCAAGATGAAGAAAGTAACACAATTATGCTATTAAACTTTTTGCCCCTCAGGACTACCCATGGCAGTCTTAGTACCTTACACCAATCATCCTTCTGGTAACATTTGCTAATTGAGAGCTGGATACCAGGGCTGGTGCTATTATTATTCTGCTACTATTCTACTCCTTCTCTTAAATTGCTTTGTCAGACTTCCGTCACTTGAGACAAGTTCCATTATAAGAGACATTAGGTGTATTTAGGTATTTGCCAGATAATAGAGTAAGGTTCTTAGGCATCAATCTGTACAGATTAGTCTAATCTGTTGCTGCTGGAAACCTTGTTTTCAACAGTAAAGTAGACAATAGTTTCAAATTACCTGCAATAAGGTTAAGCTATGGGCAGTATATGTTTTGAGGTGAGAAGAAAAACAAAATAGAACTCATGCATTCCCAATATTGTCTTTACCAGAACAGGTAGGTATCTGAATTAAAAATTCCAATTTCTCTAAAAACTATTCCTAATGGATTTGGCTCAATTTAAATTGCTTTATTTGTCAATATTCTCTTAAGTATTTTTGAATGCCGGATACAACAGAAATTCTGTTAAGAATATTATTTCCTGAATTCAACAAAGCACGAATAATCAACATTTCAATATTGAATAAAAGTTTGTTATTTTCACACTAAAATATGATTTCTAGGTGCAAAGTCAAACAACTGAAGATTTTAGGGGTTCTATAAAAATTAAGGCAATGAGCCCATGAAGTTAAAGACGCTAACCAGCAAATACTAGTAGTCAGGTTCTAAAGTAATGCAGCTTTTCAGTTTTATTTTTCAGAAAACATCTCTCATAAAATCCTAAACTAATTACATTTTGCAATATATTGAAAACATTGAGCAAAGCTACATTAAATTATCCCTTATAACTACTGAAATGTATAGAGTTGGCCTAAAAAGAATGCAAACTGAAGGAAAAGCAGAGCCCGCTAGAAGAACTATCGGAATCCAAAAATTTCTGGATGCAGTAGAGATAGGCCTTTAAAATGTTAGCACCCACCTCTTCTATAGACTATACTACATTGAAAGTAACACACCAGAAAAAAAATCTGTTGTCATTTTATTATTAAACCAGAAAGTGCAAGTGAAGAACAATCTAATTGTATTTGCACTACTAAAACACAAGAAGAATGTATGGATTTTTTTTCCTCCCTTTTTTTCTATTTACATTTAGCCTTTATTAATAATGATACGCTGACTTCCATGTCCTTGGTGTCCTAACCAACTTCACAGAAGCGGAGTGTCAGACTGCGAATGAGCCTGGTGGCTAAGGTATGTAGATTGAAGACTTTGGCTTACATTCTTTCCCCAGTGAATATCAAAGTACTTTGTATAAAGCAAAGCTGTTTCCACAAGAAACCTGGAAACCAGAATTATAGCTCAGTGGCCAGGCATTCCTTCAGTGTGGGATAGTTAGTCTGACAGCTATAGTCTGAATTAGATAAAAACAATTTGAATGTCATAAGCACTCATATAATTTCTTCTCATTACTTTTCAGAATGTTTCCCTATGTCCCTTTTTTAAAAATCAGATAAAATTATTTGTTTTATTTTTTTTACTATTGTAAACATAGTTTTGTTCAAAATAAAACTTAATTTTCAAGTCAGCCAAGTAGGAAAATCCAGTTAACAAAGCTTTATGTCTAAATTCTTTGGGATTTAATGGTTCTTTCAGATTTACAGATTAAGATATCATTTAAAGTCAGTGTTCCCGCTGAACCATCTGCCTAACACAAAATGATTTTTTGTATACACAGATGAGCCCATGTAGAATGTACCTGTAGTAAAACACATGCTGAAGTCTCATTGAAGGACACCAGAACTTTCAGCAAGCACTTCAAGCTCTGCTGAACAAGGAACAGCATAAACCTGTACTTGCAGTGTTTCCCACGTCACAGCCATCAAGCGTTGGGTTTTTTGTATAAGGCTCTCCTTAGGCATATTGACTTCAGGCTCAGTATTAAATATGAGGATAATTAACTTTCATGTATGGTTTGATATAAATTAATTCAACAACCTAAAATTAATGGCAATGATCTGCATACCTGGTCCCAACTGATTTGCTCCTGTGAAATGCTGCATTCTGTCATTAAAAGATAATAACGCAACTTCCGTAACTGGCACAGTTATACTGACAAGAGAGGAGATATCCAAGTTGAAGTATTAAAAAAGGCAAATATCCTAAATTAATTATAATCTGATATAAAAAGGTTATAATTTTCAACTTCTTTTAACCAAACAATTCTTCAAACTGAACAGTCAGTTGAATGCTAGACTTTCCATTTGAGATACCTTTTTCTAAAAATTACATTCTTTATGAAAACATCATTAATCTTTGTGAATAAGCTATTTAAACTCCAATGTAACACACAATCTGTTTCATGTAGCAAATTCTATTTCGCATATTGTGTATTTCAGACTTTCAACAGACCTTTTTTTTAAAGCCATTAAGCTTTGTTAAATTGTCTTCAGTTAAGCTGCAGTAACTCACACGAGCTGAAAATCTTGTACAACATACAGTTTGGATTTTTTTTAACTGCAAAAATATCTAAGCTTTTCTGAAAATACTCAAAATATATAGGAAAAGTTCACTTTTTCCACAAAAAGTAGATTATAATAATACTTCCAGTATTTACAGTTTATTTGAATGAAAATTATTATAAACTTTCAAATCTGGGGATAATATCATAATTAATATATCATCATTACTTAATACAAGTTATGAAAATTCCAGTAATTCTTCACGTTCTATTGTAGTAGCATAACAGCAAACCATCCTCCTTTCTACTCTAGCAGGCTGGAGGTGAAAGTATTTTTCACCATGAGAAACTGAGATTCTCGGTGTGATCTCTTCAGCTTTGCACGACGGTTCTGGAACCAGATCTAAAATTGAAAGAAAAGTCACACCTGTCAGAAATACAGCACTGTAAGCAGAGTAAGCTTTGAAACTTGAAAATATTCACACAACTTTACAGTGTTTTCTGTAATGACAGTAGTTTGGAAGTTCAACACAAATTTAAAATCTGCATATGATGGCACGTAGCTACCTGCAATAGGACCAGCCTCACTGTAATTAATATGAAAAATAGTATTAACTTCAATGATACTAAATCAGACCCTGGAAGAACCTGAGCATCTGTAATTCACACACAAGTCTTAAGGTGTTATTTCTTCAGCCGCTTAATTAATGGCAGCATCAAGCTTCCCATCAACCCCAAAATAAGACTTGCATCAAAAGCTTAATAAACATTAAGGTGAGGCGCAAATTCTAATGTTTACGGTGTGCTTCTTATCACATTGGACTACCTGGAAATCAATAATTAAAATCCCTGAGTGGATTTTGCTTTTGGCCAGTTGAAGACATAGACTCAAACAATGGTTTAACATATAAATGCTTTACAAAATATGCAAACACTCATACAACTTATTTCAGTATTTCTTTCAAATTTGTTTTTCAAATATGGCGACAAGCATAATATAAGCATGATTTTAAAACATGGAAGTAAATGATCAAGTTTTGCACATGATAACTAGAGATTAACTGAGCAGATATCATGGAAATATTATCATATGAATACCTCATCAACACTATGGAAGAAGGATTTCAGGAAGAATTCAATGGCTTCCGTTTCACAAATCATTGAAGGCTCACCACATGTATAAATGTACATAGTTTTAAATTAAGATTATATAAATATGTAGTTTGACAGCAGTAGCATTAATTTTAATAATCAGAGAGTACAGTACATACAGATGGAATTACAGAAAAAAATCAAATACATTTTTCGTTACCTGGATCCTGTCTTCATCTAAATCTAATTTGCGAGCTAGCTCTTCTCTCATATCAATGCCAGGGTAGGAGTTTATTTTAAAAACATTTTCCAAGACTTCAATCTAAGGAGATTAAAACACTTGTTGAATAGTTATCACTCCCTTCATAGCAGTAATAAAGAAAATAAATAGAAGAAACATGCTAGTTTGTTTAACAGGATACTTCCGAGCAGTGTTTGCTCAATTCTGATAAACATGCATAAACACAGGTCTGCTGAAACTAGCAACAATACTGTTAATTTGCACTAGTTCCTTATTACATTTCTCTCTGCAAAGCTACATCATACTGAATTAGCTGTTATAGACTTTTACTAACATTTTACTAAACGACATTGTTATTCATTTATTAAATACTGAGAACATCCCTACCTGGTTTCTAGTGAACGCAGTTCTTGGTCTTCTACCCCTGTACCAGCTCAATTCTCGTTTGAAAGATAGCCTTTCAGTGACTGAAAAATATTTTTCACATTTCAAAACTTTTTCCTCTTGCACGGGATTACTGTTAGCATGAAATAATGGATTTTCATAGGAAACAACAGGGATTTGCAGATGAGGATTACTGTCATCACCTAAAACTAGAAAAAGCAAGCAAACAAGAGCTTCAGTTTACTGGTTTTCAATAGAAACATGAAAATACATACATTTTTAAAGGAGTAAAAGCTTGAGAGGTTACAAAACAGACTGCTGACTTACCCAAGTTGGTGCATGCATCCACCCATGGTCTGTGAGGTTTCACAGCTGGAATGCCATCTTTTTTCTGTTCCAGTCCCAAAATACTTTCAATGGAAAACGAGCATTGTGTGGTTTTACTTTCTACAAAACCAGATACTTTCCGAAGATTCTGAGACGCCGATGTATTAGCAGCACATAGGGATGTACTTGCCATGCTTTCACCTTCAGCCAGCATAGCATGTATACTGTACTTGCATTTCTCCACAAGTCCTCCTTATAGCTATGTTGACAAGGGGGCTGGATTTGCCACGTCATTAATTAAAATCTTTTATTAGAAAGTTTTAGCATGTCAATGAAAACTCTCCCACCAAGAGGCACGAGGAGTTAATTGTTTATTTGTTTGCAAGTAATTAGCAACTAATGGTGACACTAGGGGGGCCACCAAGAGGGACAAAAAGTGTTATCTCTCCTAACCAGAACATCGACTTTACTTTCTCAAAAGAAGCTGTGCACAAATATAGTACTTCTCCTTTATTTGAAATCATTAATGTATAAAATCAGTTTTTAAAAAAAACTTTATACTCTAATGGACTCCCCTTACCTAAACATAGCAGCATGATAGGAAACCAGTCAAGTAATAAGTAATCTCATTTAAGTGAATTTCCTTCCAAGGAAATTTAAAAAATAATCTCTTAATGCTATTAGGGTAATCCCGATGAAAATGCCTCTGTTTTTTCATATGCATATGTAATGGTGAACGTGGTCAATAAAACAACAATAGCTTTTGGCATAAGGCACTGTGCAGTGGGTTGGCAATGTTGTCAAAGCTCAGTGTAATTGCCTTCCAAGTGCCTGGATTAGTTAACAGGAACAGTTGCACCAACTATTTTAAATAATTCATGCATTCATTTTTCTTATTAAAATAACTTTGTCGCAGCTTTTTTGAAACATACCATATGTGAAATTTCCTGATCATTCTTCACAACATAACAAAAGTAATAGAAGCAGTACACTCAAATTTACTGGTTTTAAAACATCCTTTTACTGATACATACTCCTTCCTTCTTGTAACTTTATAACCAATAGAAATTTATTTAAATCCTACAGAGCAAACACTTAAAATGATCAAAAATGATGAGCAATGGGAAGAAAGGAGGTAAAAGTTTTGTAATGACTTTCAAAGTTTGAAAACAGAATTCTGATTTCATTCATTATAAAGAAAGTACCAACTATAACATTTTTATATTCAAGCTCGTCTGTGCACCACACGGCAGTTTACACATCACATGTTCAAAACCAGCTTTTGGTTCAGGATAACCTCTCTACAGACATTCCTCCTTTTCTTATTTTGGACAAGGCTTTGTTTTAGAACATGTAAAAATGAAAACAATATGTTAATTTCAAGATGCAAAAGTTACCCCTCTTAAATAGAGCTTTTAATGTGGAGCACATGAGCATGTAAAACTATATGCTTTTAGAGGAAAAATCTGGCCCTCTATTTTTTCTTGTTTTACCATTTTCTCAGAGTAGTTTATTCTGTATAATCAGTCACATTCACATGGCTAACAACTAATATTATGGAAACAAACAGTACCTCCACTTTGATTTTCTGTACATTTGGAACAACATAAAGTACATCACATTTATAATCAGACCAAGACTAATCTTTAGGAATAGACAGAAGCAGGAAAATTGGGAAGGAAATGGCACAGTGTAGAACTGACAACACGGTGCTGAGGGAAATTCTACAGAGAAAAACACAATCCAGTTGTGGCTTTATAGCAGAAAGAAGAATGTTGACTTAATGGAGTGACTGTGCTGTGCCATGAGATTGTTGTCGAACCAAACCGTTAAACGAGTGACAATGCATGAAGTGATCTTACCAAGGACACCTTATCAGCACGTATCAACCAATCTTGAAGTGGCATCACTATAACTGCAATGACCACCTGCAAGCTAAGCTCCAACCATTGTTTAACAGCTTCAGCAACCACGAAGTGCAGACATACAAAACAGCCATATGAATGAAACCACTGCTTGCTGGAATATTTGGTCAACTAGAGGGGTCAGTGGGAAGCAGTGCTACACAAGGGCCTTGCAGCCCTTGACATTTCAGTACAGCTGTTCCCAACAAGGCAACCTATCACCTTAACAAAGCACCAGGACTCATTTTCTTGACCCCGGGCAGGTTTTTTTGAGTATTCAGACTGCACGCCAGGTCCGGAGGTTACTAAAGAGATAACGCAAAGCCTCTTATATAGTAGTGATTGGTAGATGAGTTTTCTGGCTCTACAGTCTCTACATGGAACACCAGTTTTTTAAAAAAAATGCCCACAAAACACATTTAGTCAAAAAGAAGGCAATACATCTCCTCCTGTACTGAACTAGGAGCTGCTTACCAATTTCTCTATCCCAAAGAGGTGAAAATCATGATCACTGATAGAGACAGCCTCTTGAATCCAGAAACTAATGGATAACAACTTTAATAATACAAAAACCCTCTTAAACATCACAGTAGAAACAGCCAGTTTCCAAATATAGCCCACTATTTTTTTTAAAAAGAACTTAAAAAAAATCCAACAACAGCACTGATACAAAACACATTTCAGAAAATATTTCTTTCTCTTGGATTAGCATGAAAGACATTAAGCTGAGCCACAAAACTGAGACTCAGATTACCACATACTTCAATACCCAAAGTGGTAAATGCCTTCATAGGTGTTCTCTTCAGGTAGCTATTGAGAACTATCAATAAAGACAGGCACATGTGGTGGTAAGAGAAACATTTATGAGAGGCACATATCTTCCCAAAGCTAACCATTAAGTTAACTAAGTAATTATAACTTATTTTCAGTCTCTGAGATTGTGTAAAATGGAAACAAACTTCTTCAGGGCAGTCTGCTTTGAACTCCCAGTTGGAAATACTCATTCTTTCGGAGTTTTTAAGTGACTTTTCAGGCAAAGAGGTATCTCAGTAGCTCTCAAAAAGAATTTTCATAAAATAGGCCAAAACCAGTTAACTCATCCGCTAGGCACAGGTCAGAAGCTCACCAAATGCTGCCATCTGGTGTTGAGGTTAAGTTTGTCCCGCAATGTTACCCGAGTAAGAAACTGTGTTATTATTGAAATAATCACATTACATTAATTTGTTCAATGTTGAATTGAATCCTATCTGGAGACTACAATGCATTCACTGAAACATATCAACACTCTTGTTTTTAAACAGAGTTCATAGCTGCAACAAGCAGGATCAATTCAGAAGGTCACAAGGTAGAAGCTCACACTATGCTCTCTAATTTCTGAGAAATTCAGTGACATTGAAACACCAGGTATCTAAGATGCCTTTATAATGCTAATACAGGTCCACATAACTGTTTGTAAAAATTTCATAAGACAAAGAAAACTCATTTTAAAGATAAGAAGTTTGCATTATACCAAAATCCCATTATATCCCAGAAGTGTTCAAGGTCCAGTTAGATGGGGCTTTGAGCAACCTCATCCAGTGAAAAACTAGAAGGGCACTTCCAACCCAAACCATTCTAGGATTCTAAAACAACACATACATAGAGATAAATCTACTGGAAAGTCTGGCTAAAGGTCCAGCATTCAAATGTTGCTAGATTTCTTTGAAGAGAAGCTTGCTTAGTTGTAGAAGCTATTTGTTATCAAGATAAACAGTCAACAAACCTTTCCAAAAAGAAATGAGGATGAAAATATATTTCCACAAGGCAGAAAACTTAAAAAAGTTTCAGATCCATGAATACCTGGTAGTAAAGAATCAAATTAAATTTCTAAGAATTCCACTGAAAGTGTAAATAGACCTTGAGCCTTCACTCAAAAACTCTATTTCATTATTTTGACCCATTAGAAATGACCAATACTTCCCTTGCAACCCATATGAAATTACCTGGAGTGTTTTAGCTAAACACTGTTGTAGGGGCAATTAGAGAAACACAACAAACATTAAGTTGAAAATCCTAAGTAATTAATAATAGGAGAAATCACTTTGCTTTGAATATGCAAATCCAATCCTCTTACAGCATCACATACTTGATGAGGCAGCAAACTAATCTCCCTTTCAGATTTTGCACCACTGTTTTTTGCCCAGGGACAGTAGAGTTCATCTATTTAGTAGATGAAGCTCTTGTTCTTTAGAGATGTGAAGCCCTAAGGAGTCTGTTTATAACAGCTGAAGAGACCACACCAAGAGTTCTCCAAGGCTTTGGTCTGAAACTCCAATGCTTACTGTTGCCATCTTTTGCTGTTCTTTCCCATTGCTACTCCACTGCCAGGTCACCTTTCACAATAGCCTATGTAGTATTTTCAGCTTTTTTTAAAAGGTATAAATGGTATATATAATCTTTCTTGATTACTTATCACACTCAAAAAAATTGCCTTTCATCTCACCTTTCCCACAGTATTTCACCACCTCAGATATTTTGCTGCATATAGCTCCTTTTCAAATATGTTTTGAACATGAATAATAAAGATTATATTGAAAGCCAACTTCAAAATTCAAAAGGTTTTTTTAGGCAAGAATATCTTAAATATATTAACATAAATTTTCACAAAACATGACTAAAAGCAATTAGCTATTTCTTGGCTGAAGTAAAAGCTATTTTGACCCCAGGAGATTAAGTGAACACAGATAAATTCAAGGTAAACCCAAGGGTGGCATTAGCAAAAGTCTGAGAAACAGTGTGTTAAACGGTGGGTAACACACAAATAAAGCCTACCTTATCCAGACAGCTACTTTCACCCTCCAGCAAAGGCAAAATGTTGTCTCCATTAGGGGACACATCTGGAAGGCTCCAAAGAGACATTGGCTGTTCTTCTCCCTGTTTACATAGTGCCAAGCGTTAAACCCCACATTTTTAAGGCCTCTTAGTAAGTATTTTGCAGAAGGAACAAAAAAAAACCCCAACCACTCTCCAAATATAAAAAAAAGGAAACAAAAAAAATAATAAATCACACACTAACAAAAAGCCTACAATGCTGAAAAAAAGTGTAACACTAAAAATACTAAAGGGTTCAGAGAGATTCTTAAATTCATTGCTATTGAATCATATCTGTTGCTGTCAACTTTGAATCTCAAACAAAACTTCTGGATGCCTTGTAAAATTTGTAAAAAACGTACACAAAAGGTAAGAACAGAACTAGTAATATCTTACAGAATGCGTCAACATAAGGGATCAATTAACAAAGCTGATTACTAATTCAAAGAAGCCCTGGTATACTACAAACGTGTTAGAAATGCCCCCTTCTTGCTACTAAACCAAACTGAAACATTAAACTGAATTGCTAAAATAAACAGAAACAAGACACATTTTTAAGCTATGTGCCACCTGAGATACTAAAGCACTTTTTTTTTTACTATTGTAAACATAGGCATAATTACAGATACAAGGCTTAGTCTTCAAAATACCTTGTAAGATAACTCTGTATTATTACCCTCATATGACAGGGAAAGAGAGAAGTCGTGTGACTTGCTTCAGTCAAATGAGTCACCAGCTGAGCTGGTAAATAAACTGACTGAACAAAGTTCTAACTTTGAAATTTCCTCACCACTCCCTACAAAAAACACAAACAAACAAAAAGAACCACCTCAAAAATCTTTAATTGCAATGTAATACCAGTCTTTTCCTTCATTTGCTTTTAAAGGTAAAATACAATCCGACACACCAGAAAGAAAGGCTTCCACAGCACGACTGCACAATAGTTAATAATTTTCTCTGCTGTACTTTCTAATGTGGTTTTACACTAAGTTCACTTGGCCCATAAAAGGCAAAACCAACAAGGGAACAACCTTTTTGGTTTTTAGCCCTAATAATAAATGTATCTAAAAAGTTACAGAACACCTCTTAAAATGCAGAAAAGAAACATCATCAAGTAATTTCAGAGTTGAACCAGTTTGCAAATTCAAATATGATGTACAATTTGGTTTTTCTTTTGTTATTTTTAAGAGTGAGAATTTTATGCAGCCTCTTGTTTGACACGCATTTTAATCTGTTTTTAAATGAATGCAAGTCTAGCCAGATTAGTAATTTGTACTAAGAGGCCTACCTTAAAATATTAATTGTCTAACCTGCAGGAATAGTTTAAAGCATAACAACTCTGGTCAAAACATACTAAACACAAAGGGCAACTCAAGAATGTGCTCTTTTTTAAACAGTGCACAATGGTCTGGTTCAATTCCAGCAAGCCCTCAGAGTAGTTTTAAGCATTTAAAATTGGCCACCAACCTATCGCACCCGACTCATCCACTCTAAGAAAGCAGGGAGTCCATTAGGACTGATTATAACCTTGCTTCTGAAGGGGAAAAACTGTGGCCAGCAGTGTTTTTGTTTTTTTAAGACACAAGCAAGAAAACCAGGTCCTCAGCTGAAGCCGTCACTTGGCAACAACAAATACCAGGTAGTTAGGGACAGAAACACTTTCTTGATGAAAGCCCTGCTGGATGGCGGAGAAAGACATCAGAGGGATAACAGGAGGCTTCTCAGAAGGGATGCTCCAGGTAACACCGAGGGTGTAGCAGCCGCTCCCCTCACGACAGGGACACAACGGCCTTGATCCCACTGCGGTTCTGCCCCCAGGCAATTGTCCGTCTGCTCTGAGAAGACAGCGGCATCCAGAGCACGGACAGAGAGGGCTGGGAGGCCTCACTGATTAGTAAAAGAGCACGGAACAGCAAACGCAAAAAGAACAAAACTAAAAAGTTTGCTCGCTTTTTGCCAGTAACTTCGCTCGACGACCCCCACCTGCCCGCGGCACCGCCGGACACACACCTCGGGGCGGACACGTCCCTCTCTGCCTCTGCCCCGCACTCACCTCCCCGAGCTGGGGGCGGCCGGAGGCAGCGGGAGCCGGGGGGGCTCTCCCGGGAGGGGGCCGGTCTGACCGCCCGAAAACCCCTCGGTTCCCTCCCTGAGGGGCCGCGGCCGACCGGGGGCACGCGCCCCCCGCCTCCCTGAGGGAGGGCGCGCGCCGGGGCAGGGCCGCGCGCGCCCACACACAGGCGCGACGCACTTCACGGCGCCAACAGCCCCACGCGCGCGTGTAGGCGAACGGATGGACCCTCTCGCCAATAAGAAGCCGGGCAGACCGGGCGGAAGAACCAATAGAAAGGCCAAGCGGGTGGGTGAGTGGGGGGGCGGGACATCCGGCGTGAAGCGGGGCGGGTGTGTTGTGACTGGGGTGAACGGGGGGGTTCCAGTCAGCTGGGCGCGCTGCGGGGAGCGGGAGCTGCAGCGGCGCAGAGTCAGCCCCGGCCGCCGCCATGCCCGGTATCGATAAACTGCCTATCGAGGAGACGCTGGAAGACAGCCCCCAGGTAAGCGAGACGAGACGCAGCCCGGCAGGCGGAGGCCGGATCGGGCCCAACCCGTGGGCACCGGGCCTAGCGCTGCGCCCCTCTCCCTCCCTTCGCCCGCGTTCCCTCGGGGAGGCGTTGAAGGGCCGCGGTGGCGGCCGGGGCAGGGACGCTGCGTGCACGGCCAGGTGCCCTCCTGCCTTCCTCTCCTGCCTGGTGCGGCGGGGCCCCGGGGCCGGGAGCGGCGGCTGTGGGACTGTCAGCTCGGGCAGTGCCCCCCGCGAGGTGTCTGTGCCCCCGGCCTCCGCCACCCCTTCGCCCCGTCTGTACCGCCGCCGCTCCGGCGTCCTGCGGGCTGATGAGCTGCCGGTGAAGCAGCGAGCTCGGTGGTGGTTTGGCGGAGGTTCTGTGCCTCAGCGTCGGGGTAGTAGCTTGCGCTGAGCCCCGTACTTCCCCGCCCCCGCATTTACATTCATGATTTATTTTGGAGACCTCGTGTTGACAAAGCTCAAGACGATTTTTCTCAACTTTGTCTTTTACTAAACGCGCTTTAAGGTTTAATAGATGGGTGTGAAAAGCAGCTCTTGGATGAGGCTGTCGTGGCGGCTGTTAATGCTGTGAGTAGGTAGGAAAGGCATGGTGCTGAGAGGCCTTTAATTGCTCTGATATCTTCACATTTCTGTTGCTTGACCTTTGTCAGTGATGCCGTATATTGCACGGGCATTTCTTTCATACTCCTATCGAGCAGGAAGTGCTGTATTCCATTGCACAGGTTTCTTTTGCAGCAACAGCAGCAAGTACTTTGTACTGCTTCTCCTAGATGCAGAAAAACCCCACTTTACAATATATTTTCTTTTATTGTAGCCTTTTGAATTAAGATCCTTGTTTTGCTGCATTGTTTATGTAGATGAGCAAGCGTATATTCTAATAGCAGATGCATTGATAGTTTTGATTCCTCAACCATAAGAAGAGGAACTTTTGTTTCTTAGTTGGGATTTTTAACTCCTGAAATGACAAGCATTTTAACAAATCCACATCAAGTGGAGGGGCGACTTAGAAAAGGTAACAGAAGAAAGTGTGTCATTGCTTTCCAAACGGCAGTGCCCCGTATAGCTGAAATACTAGATGTTAGATGAGATCTAGCCTGTAGTATGGTCTTGGGCCCAGAGACTGAGTCTGATGTACTGTCCTGAAGAGGAAGAATTTTTCAAAGTGTATAATAATAGTAGTTTAACAAAATTATCTTTTGAAGGTCTGTTCTCAGTATGCGCAAGTCAGAACTATTTATATTTATAGGAAATGTCAAATGTAAGATAAACTTAGGATCCCTAAAAAGTGGAATGTAGGGGTTTTTTTTCCCCAAGTACTTAAGACTGGAATGCCAAGCAAAAATGTTACATATTGGAACATAATTATAAATTCTGGAATCTTTCATTTGAGGTTATGTGTGATACAGAACTAGCAAAGCCTAACTCGGCCCAATGAGTTTGATGTGCTTAAACTATTAGATTTTCTGATATCTTCTTCTATTTTGGGTACACAATTTTACATCTTTCAGTCAGCCTCATATTTCAGGTGAATCCTGGCTAACCACCTCTTAGAACAACATAACAAGGACTCTATAGCCTTCTATTACATTAGTTCATTTCTGCTATTTTGAAATCAGTGCAATGAAAATGGCAACAAATGTTGATTAAAGAAAGAAAGAAGAAACCTTGCTTTCATTAGGAATTGCCATGATTTTCCGATTGATGTGTTCATGCTGTAAAATTGAAAAAGATCATCAACCTAGGTCGTTTTTTAGTGCTGAACTATGGAAATTTATTCTGTATCCGAGGGAAGGAAAGGCTTTTCTAAAATGGCAAACCCCATTAATTTCCTCTTGTTACAGGATAAAAATCTAAACACTGTGTTTTCAGACATGAACCAAATGCCAAGCTTACATTGTCTTTTACTATGCAAAGCAGTGCAATTTAATTAACTTAGGACATATATTACACACATACCCAGGGTTTATGTATATATATTTAGAGAGAGTTTCTGCTCAGACTTATTTGTGTTCCCAAAGCATTGCACAATAAAAAAGCCAAGAGACTTAGTACAGGCTCTGTCTCATGTCACTTACACTACTGTACCTAGGATGACATAAAATGTCATTACGACAATTCACTGACGTCTGAGTAGCTGACTTCCTTCGCCAGCCTATCACTGGTAGTTTCTAGTGTACCTGCTCATATAAATGGGGTGAATGCATCTTAAAGAACATGCAAAATGATGCATAGTTTTACTGGAAACAGGAGTAAATAATTCCTCTAATGTTTTGCTAAGCAAATTCTACAGTGTTTGGTTTTAAAGAGTAAGCACAATCCAGAAACCTTACATGATATTCCTATAAAATTACAAGTTCAGGTTTATTTATGTTCAGGTTTAAAGGTCATGAGTGTATAATCCAGTGGTTATGGTGGTATGTCATTTTTCCTTTTGCATTCTTTCATGTGTACCTCATTTAATGGGAGAGTCACAGCTATTAGGATGACACAACATGTTGCCACACCTGGCAAACATTTGAGTTCTCTACTTCTTTCCTCCTCCACTTCCCTTTCCATTTTGTTTTATAAACTAGAACTACAATTAAAGTGATTTATTGTGTTGATGATGTTGTTTGATTATATATTTTTTTAATCCAAGTATCTTGTAAGCATTATATGAAATGATCATATTTGTGAGACAACCAGCCATCTAATTCAAGATAAATACAAGAATTGCATGTCAAAAGAATGATCGGATATGCAGGTTTAATAGGTACTCCTCGATTATCATTAAAAGCAGAAAATTACAAAAGTAGCTGAGAAAGACCTCCATGCTTCAAGGGGAGATGGACTGAAATCTACATCATTTCAAGACAGTCTTCAACATAGCAAGATCTTCTAATAATAAATCCCCCCCAATTCATATGCTGTGCGATCCAGCGCTTTTCATTAATGTCATCAGAAAAGTTTTCCTGATGTCCAGGTTTCTTGTGTCAGTCTTTCATTCTTTTCCCAGGACCCATAAGTTCCCTCCCTTCCTTTTTGAGGAAACTACAGTTATTTAGCCTAAGGAAGACTAAGAAAGAGAATTTCCAATTTCAAGTGTTTAACAGTCATTTTTTTTGAGATCG
>JAOXJM010000003.1:2206033-2222630 GCA_026413425.1 Tringa solitaria
GGGGGGAGAACAGTTACGTACTTACGATTCTTTCCATTTCTGTCTGGACATTGAATTTAGAGTAAATCCAAAACCAAAGCATGGCCCTCTTGCTAAAACATTACTAGAGTTGAAGGGTTTATTTTGTGGGTCTTGCAAGCAATACTCCTGTTTCTGCATCCAAGCTTCCCAAACAGTATTTTAGATGAGGAAAACCAGACGTAGCCTATGCAGAGTTATAGGTACCTTCTCTGCTCTTCCCCCTCTTGGGGTTTTGTCTTGGTGGAAGCAAGCTGTTCGATATCCTTGTGGTGAGAAGTAACATCGCTTCCAAGTGCAAAAAGGATGCAAGAACACTGAGTCAGCATCTCATTTAAGCTTAAGGGCAAATTACGCCTGAGCAACCTGATTGACTTCTCATCCAGAGTCAGTCATTTCATCACCGGGAAGAGCAGTGGATGTCATTTACCTTGACTTAAGCAAGGGTTCTGACATGGTCTCCAGTAACATCCTTCTGGCCAAAATGGAGAGGTGCAAACTGCAGCCTGGGTGGTAGAACTGGCTGGATAATTGGGCTTAAAGGGTGCTGATCAGTGTTTTGAAGTCTAATAGGTGGACAGTGATAAAGAGGTTGATTTTGAGGTGGATACTGTTAAGCACCTTCATCAGTGATGCAGACAGTGCAATGGGATGCATAGTCAGCAGGCATGTGGGTGACAGCAGCTGAGGAACAGCCTGACTGACAAGCGGGTAAGGACAAAAAAAAAGGACAGATCTTTTCACTCCCTTTCACTGTGGATGGTGAGGGGAGTATCTTAAGGTCATGTATCTTAAGAACAACAAGGTGACGGTTTTACTGTTTTGGTTTAGCTTGGCTTTAAGTTCCTCAGTCTTTTGATCACAGAATTGACTGTTATTGCAGAGGTGAGCTACAGCTCCAAGCACAGCCAGCAGCTGTCTCTGTGCAGGATGGGTGGTATCACAAAGCCACAGCCAGTGTTTTGATCTCACCGCAGAAGAGATGTGTGTACCTGGCATGCTACTGAATACCAGTCATCTTTACCCTTTTCCTTAGGGATGTACCATAGTGGGTCCAGAAGTTGCCCACAGTTCCAACTTTTTTATACATTTACTCATCTCCTTTGGTCCTTTCCTTTCTGAAAATATACTGGTGTTAACTTGGAGAGAGGCTGATGGGAGGAGTGAGGCTCAGCTGTGGTATCTTTAAGATTCTCTGGCACACGACATGTATCATTTCTGTGAACAGTGTTGGAGGGTTTATAAAACTTTCAATAATGAAACCTGAAATAATGCTATTTAAGTTTGAAATTCTGTTACATTTAAATACTACTTTGCTAACTTGACATATTATTTTGGCTGTTTTGCTTTTACAGACCCGGTCTTTGCTGGGAGTATTTGAAGAAGATGCTGCTGCAATTTCCAACTACATCAATCAGTTATTTCAAGCCATGCACAGAATATACGATGCACAGGTAGTGTTAATGGAATTCCTGAATGTTTTATAAAGCTTTTGAACCATATTTCATGTCTTTTGCTTTTTTTTTGAAATTACTATAAAAATATATTTTTAAAACTATATAAAACTAAATAAAATAAGAATTAAATGATTGTTTTTCTGTATGTTAGGGAGTGGTAAAGATTAAATTCTTGTGATTTCTTTTGCAACATAATTTCTTATGACAAATGAAAAGATTTTTTTAGTCTTCTAGTAGTTTTATTGTACTTCCTAAGTGTTTATAAATGTTTTGCATCATGACTTTAGTGTGTATAAGAACATGTACCAAGTGGAAGATTATTTTTAACCCACAATATTTCCATGTTTCACTCATCTATAAGTAACTGCATTTTTATGCCAAAGGCAGAATCTATTTTGTATGTTTTTCTGAGCATTTGAGTTTATGGCTGTATTTTTAATTTGTTTATATTTTAACTGTTTGACTGTTAATGATTTGTCACTCTTGCTTTTCATATTTTTATTTTACTCTTGTTTTTACTTTAATGACTAGTATATTTAATGTAGTAGCGATGTAGTTTTATTTTACTGCCTTTCTATTTGGCTGTTAATTTCTGTACTTTCTCCTTCAACTACATCATGAAAGATGACATTGTTCTGTAGTGTGAATCTGCTAATTAGGTCCTGTCTGTTTGCAACCAGGTAGCACTGAGGTTCATTGTAATCTTTCCTTTACAGATAACAAATTCCTAATATTCAGTATCTAAGGCAGTTAATTTGAAATAATTAATTGCAACTATGCATTGCATAACATGAAAAATACAGAAATCAGCGCACATGGTACAGGCTGTGAACTTGGTATTTGTAAACCCCGATTACCTGTAACTGTGAGTAATGTTAGAGAAATGGAAGGGCAGGATGCTTAGGTCTTCTGAAAATCCATAGTCAAATTTTAAGTTTTATGTCTGTAATAGTTTCCTCTTCAAATACATGATTTTTTTTTGTATTAATTTAAATAAAAAGCTAATAAGCTCATTTTTTTGTTGTTTGTTTCTTTGTTGTTAAATCAGAATGAATTAAGTGCAGCAACTCATCTGACTTCAAAGCTTCTGAAGGAATATGAGAAACAGGTACTGTGTAAGTCCGTGTTGTCTTTGTGTGGTCAGGACTACGTATTTGTGTAGTCTTATCTCCCAGAGCACAATGTAGAATGTATTTAGGTTTGGTCCAGATAAAACCAATTGCTGTAGTTGGTGGTTCGAATCTTTGCCAAAAGAATCTACTGTCTTCATATTAGCTCTTCCAACTAAAACAGAATTAAGTTTATCTTACCACGATGAATATTAGTAAGTTCTGGAATATTTTACTTTTGGATCAGTGTTTTGGGTACTTAGGGCGGTGGTGAGGGGTTGTTTTTATTTTATCAACCTGTTTACTGTTAAGTGCTTTAATTTTACTAGTCAGGAAGAGAAGAGATTGCATAGCAGTCTCCACTTAACAACCGTAATTTATTCTTGTTATGAGAATAATTCCATCTGTGAAACTTTTCCTACTGGTAGCCCGTACTATGAAGAGTTTCCTATTTATAGCTGTGCTGCTGGGACCCCTTTTCTGAGCTGCATGTTAAAAACAAAAAGTCACTTCTTTTAAGGAGGCTGGCGCTCCCTATCCTTATTCTCCACCTAATGAGGTGAACTGGAAAAAATACTATTTATGAATTAATTTGGTTTGGTGAGTCTTTCTAGAGGGGTGGGATGACGCTTTATTTTTCCTTTGCATTAGCAGTTATCACTAACTAAGAATAGTAAATGTTCATACCTCCAGTAGTCCCATTAGGAAGAGATGGAAGTGGTTTTTATTAAAAAAAAAAAGTCTTATGTTCCTAATGACAGACTGGAAATGTTGTTTAAGATGTCTGTGCACACTCTGAAGTGTAGCAGGAATTAAATTATTTCTGCCCTTTTTTTTCCCCACAGAAGTAGTTGCAGTGCTGTCATTTGAATTGGTTTAACACTGATAAAATACCAAATGGACTTGAACAACATGAATGACACAGCTGTTTAATAAATTGCATGGTTTCTACCATTTTCTAGCAAAAATGTAATATTTGCAAAATCCAACTGAAAAGAACTAGCTTCAGATTAGAAGACCTGATTAGGACACGGTATTCTTATTCATTAGGCGTTACGGATATCAAAATATACACCAAATATCCTTATCTTAATTACAGTTTGTTACAGTCATTGAAAAGAAGGAGAAAGTAACCTAACAAGCTGGAAATGCTCAAAAATTTTAACAAAGTTGTTCTTTTAATATTTCCAAGTGTTTTATGTAGAGCTGCCGTGAATTAAAACAAGAATTAAATTAGCATTGGACCTTTTACTCTGATTTGTCTCCTTTGGACTGCTTCTTTCCCAGTCAGGAAATTAGTTTGAAAATTCACAAATAATGTTTTAAGTGGATCATTTCTTTTTTCAGTTGTGAGCATTTTGGTCATACTTTTGCCTCCATCAAGGCATTGCAATGTAAATTCTTTTGGATGATTTAAAATTTCACATAATCACATAATTTAAGAGCTAGAAGTTTAAGACGAACATCAAATATTGCTTAATTTTTTTGTGATTTTAAACTAATTTGCAAAGCTGGATAAAAATCTTCATAGATTTAATTCTGCATCTTTCCTGATTATTTTTTTTAAATAATAAGATCTACTAATTAATAAAATCTATTAATTAGATTGATTTATCAGTCTTTTAAAAATAAATTTATCTTTTTAAAATAGTTTTGTGAATGGCAGAAAACACTACAAACAACATGCCTCCTTTTATTTTCTTCCAGCGTTTTCCACTTGGGGGAGATGATGAAGTTATGACTTCCACTCTACAGCAATTTGCAAAAGTGATAGATGAGGCAAGTACTTGTATTGTGTCACTTACTTTGCTGCTGTTGTCATGTATGGACACTAACGTGCTTAATTATTCCAGCCTTTTTTAAGATAGGAGGTACAGAAATGGCTTTCATTTGTCAGTAAGGTACACTTAGGAGTATAGTGCAGCATATGTTTAAAGTTATACAACCTGAAGATAATGAAGATACATTGTTGCGAAAGAATGTAGTTTAACTTAATGTAGATAGAGCCAAAAGCCACTACAGAATGGCAGTTAGAAACTGTTTTTCATGAAGGTATTGTCTTGCCTGGTTTCAGATACCTGACTGACAAAGGAACCTCCTGCTCTCTGGATTGTAGACTCTTCAGAAAGACAACTTAGCACCACTAGGATCTGAATCAGGATTTTTTTCTGTGATCCCTCTCCTTGCTTTTAACACTATTTAAACAGCATTTTAGAAGGAAAACCATATCTGTTCTACCTCTGTAACCTGTAAAAGAAGAGCTGTGATGTAGGTGGAAGGAAACTGGAGAAATAAATTGATTGGTCATCAGAATGTATGAGGCCATCTTTTGATGTGATCCAGTAACTTGGAATAAAGTTGGGAAAGTAGGCACAAATACTAAACTCTAAAGGTCTTCTATAAAAAACTAGTGATGAGATCAGACCTAGAAAAGAATAGCTGCAAAAAAATGAATGTGCAAAATTATGTTTGAGTTGTACACGTCATCTTTGAACAAAATGGATCTCAACCTATTATGATTTGATTTAGTCTCAGCACTATTTTCCTAAAATTACCTTCTTTTTCTTGTCTTCTACAGCTCAGCTCGTGCCATGCAGTTCTTTCAACTCAGCTTGCAGATGCAATGATGTTTCCTATTACCCAGTTTAAAGAAAGGGATCTAAAAGGTAGAGTGCGCAAACAAATACTGTTTTTATCAACAGCAGCAATAGCAAAAACATAGCATTTAATCTCCATAGCTCTTGTTTCACTAAATAGAATACACCACTTATTTTTCAGCTCTCAAAAGTATGCATCTCCCAATTTAAAAAAAAATGTAAGTTATTTCTATTCATAAGAGTACTGCAGTTGAAGAATTTAACAGTGTTACTGTTTCAACAAAAGTATTACTTATATTATGGAAGAGCTTATCTTCTGTTCAAGATGAAAATTTTGCAGTTACTATAAACATTAGAAAATAATAATTTTTGGATAATTTGCATGGTCAGGAAATATTTGTATATATTGTAAAACCATGACATCAGTATAATGGCTGGACTAAACTCAAAAGACAAAACTGCCAAAGTTGTAGTACCTATTATATGACTAAAATTTAGTAAGGTGGTTCTGCAGCCCTGCTGGTAATACAGGTGGCTTCTTATGTGCAGGTATAAGATGCTTCCACCTTCTTAGTTTTGTACCAGTTGTATCTTATCCTACCTAGCCTAAATAATATATGACATGTCTGATTATGATAGATTTTATTTGAGAGGCTAAAGTGAATAGACTGGTGTAGCAAATGGGCTTCAGATAAAAATGATCAGAGTTAAACCCAAAATAACTTAAGTCCCTAGTGTGAACATCCTAGACTGGGTATATGTAACATATGAATGTTTTAAGTTGAAATTGAAATAAAAATTACAACTCTTCTGTAAGTCTTCTAGCTCTTAATGAATCTTCGAAAATACTTCTTTGGCAATAGTTTGTTGCAAAATTATGGATTAAACAGATTATGCTTTTTGAGCAAAGGAACTTGAGTACTCCTCAGGACCTGGAAAAATCTCCTGTTAATATTTACTGAAGAAGCATCCCTGAGGCAATAACAGCAAACTAAATTATCCCACTGGAAGTTTTTAGCCACCAACTGATGTAGTTTTAATGATGCCATACTTCTTTATGGACTTCATAAGCACTTTCTGTAAAGCTTTTCCATGTTTTTTTGTGTCTTTACCATAAAGTGAACATAGTTCTCTGCTTGTTTATGTTGTAATATGACACAAATCCACAATCAAGATCAGAACAAGTGCTAAGTATTGTACTATTTTCTGTTTCCTGACACAGTGAGACTACATAACCATCTAGAACATGGCTAATTTTAGGTAGGAGGAATCACAATGAATTTGGGGGTTTCCTTTGATCCAGTGATACTTTCCCATCTCCTGTCCTTCTACTTCCCCAGCTCAGACCAGAACTGTAATATATGTGTTATGTTAATGACAACTTACTTAAATTGTGATATATTGTTTTGTAGAGATATTAACTCTTAAAGAAGTTTTCCAAATTGCAAGCAACGGTAAGTGTAAAATATTTAATGTTATACGTATTAGAAGACAACAGTATTATTGTAGAAAAAATTTCCTCAGAAAACTAAGAAAGGTACTTGCACAGCTTAAAGTGACTAATTAAGGTGTAATTTCTTTTCAGTGATACTTAGGTACCCAGCTTTCCTTGGTTCACTTGTGTACCAAAGTGTTAAAGCAAATTGACAGTATTAGTCTTTTTTATGATACTGTAAATATGTATATATAATTAAATAAGTTAGGATCATGCTACCAAAATAATAAAAAAAAAGGTGCTACCTCACTTCTTAAAGTCAGGACTAGATTAATAAACAAATTTTACTCCCTCTAAAATTAGTTTGATAGTTCTCTTCCTTATTGTCAGAAGTTACTTTTTATAGCTAGCTCTACTATATCCTCGTATAAAACGTACTCTTTAAGTAAAGATTAAATTTGGATTCTGCTTCTCTTAATGTAAATTACTTCATTGCTTTAGAAGCAAGAAAGATTAGATACAGGTTTTCCTAATAGAAAGTTGTCTATACTTATAGAAGGCTTCTGTCTTTGAAGAATATTAGCTGTTTAGGGAAATCTGTAACAATTTGGCCATGTTTGCATCTGTTTAGAATTTTTCTTCAGCCCAAGTATTTGTGGCAGTGAGGTAATTATAAACGGGCAATAACAATTATTAAAGTTTTTAATATGACATAACTTTGCATTCAGCTGGCTGTGCAACTCAGTGAGGTAAAAGGTTTTATGCTCTGTTTCATAAGTCATTAATTTATCAAAATGATCAAAAATTCTCTCTTGATTGCTTAGACCATGATGCTGCCATTACCAGATACAGTCGGTTGTCAAAAAGAAGGGAAAATGAAAAGGTTCGTAAAACAAAATACTTAATATAAAGATTTTTAGAGGAGATAAGAAATAATTTTTCTAATGTATATGTATTTATGATGGAAGATGTATAGCAAATTCCACCTGAAGGTTGATAGTTTATGTTTTAGCAGTTTAGACAGTTTACTTCAGAACAGAAAAACAGGTTTTCCCAATACATGCCTGTCTTGTAACACTGAAAATGCTCTAAGATGAAGGTTGTGATACTATGTTCAAATTATTATTTTCCAGGGAAAAAAGCAAGCTGTATTTGTTTTTCATGTATCTTGCATGTATAAGTTAGAGAAGCAGAATTGTAGGGTAAAATACGCAATTGCTGATGAGAAAGGGTGGAACATTACTGTGTTGTTTTTTCCATGCTGGCTATAAAACTGTCCAGAAGGCATGTGATGAATAGCAAGTCTCAAACGTTCCTTTTTCCCCCTCTCCCTGTCTGTGTCTCTTTAGATCAAGGCTGAAGTTACAGAAGATGTATATACTTCCAGGAAAAAGCAGCATCAGACTATGATGCATTATTTCTGTGCATTAAATACTCTTCAGTACAAAAAGAAAATTGCTATGCTAGAACCCTTGCTAGGATACATGCAAGCTCAGGTAATTTCAGATTCTGAAAGCTGTAGGTCTGAAGAAGATTTAGAAGTGTTTCATGAAGGTTGATGTACTGATCCATCACAAGACCTTTTTTGCAATCCAAGGAAGCAAGTGGAAAAAAAAGCATACCCCATCCTCATCCTTGTAGCTGTCAGAGCTGCTGCCGTGATCGCTGTCATTAGCAGCACTAATCATTTCTCACTTAATATATGAATCTCATCATGACATGTCCTCACTCCCATCAGAGAATCTTTTAGGAAAGTCTAGGTGACAAATATAAAGGTCTAATTCTGCCCGAAAAGCCAGATGGCTAAATTTAATGTGCTGCCTAAATGTTCATTGCTGGGTACTTTTTTCCACTGGGTCACTAATGGGAGTAGCTGATTAAAACTTTTGTGCCTGCAAGTCCATATGGAAGCAAACCTTCTTAGAAAGTGATGTGGAGACAGTTAAACTCTTTCCTGTGGCAGCTATTCTGAGATGAAATAATTGTCAAAGTCACATCACTACTGTTTTCAATCAAGGGTGTGGAAGAGCTGGAATGTTAAAAGTCATTCTGGCTTGGTTTTGCTTAAATGAGTTCATGATTGGTTCATTTGAGGATGGGTGCAACAGAAAATCAACAATGAAAAATTTCTTTTGAGAGACTTAATTTGTATTTTCAGAAGTATAATGTCAGTATGTTTTTTTTTTAAAAAAAAGTCGAACTTTCCAGCATCTGGCACTGCCACAGTGTCATGAATAGAAATTAACTTCTACATACTGTCTAAAAGCTTTCCAAGTCCAAGAACTCCTCTTGCTTCTTTTTGAAACTTTGCAGCTTGTATGTAAGAGCTAAGCTTTAAATGTTTTCTGTAACAAAGTAGATGGTGCAACCTATTGTTCAGGTGCAGGTTTTTGCTGAATCTAAGAATGGGAAGGGAAGGGCAATGCCCTGTAGCTTCCTGTGCTGAGATTTCATCTGGCTAACCTTGATTCAGATGTGGCTTTTTTCCTGGACAAATACTGAATACAGTCTTTTTAAGATGCATATTGTCAGTTCCCCTTGGCAGGGTCTACAGTCAGAGGACAAGCCCTCACAGGTTTCCCCTCTCCTGTACCCCCCAAGTAACCCCACCTAGAACACAACAGTTAGCAAACTGGTGGGCTTGAAAAAGTACGGAGAGACCTTGGGATCACTGAAAGATCAAACCTTGCTTCTTTTCCAGGGCAGATTCTGCATATTTCTGTATTTCCTCCAGGTGGCTCTGGGCACAAACTCTTGACACAATAAAATCCTACCACAGTGTCGGCATCAGCCTTCGCTTGCAGACAAACCCATGCATTCTGCTCCTTTCATTGAGAGGCTTTGGTGGGAAATGAGGGATGAAAACAGATTTCTCTGAGAAAATGTAATCTCCTGTGGTTTCATCTGTTAATTGTTAATGTGGTTTTATTAATGACTAAATTCTCCCTTTTCCTCCCCCTTCTTTTTAAAGATAAGTTTTTTTAAAATGGGTTCAGAAAATCTTACTGAGCAATTGGAAGAATTTTTGACCAATATTGGCACAAGTGTACAGAAGTAAGTTATTTTTTTTGACTTTTGGACTATTATCAAGTAAATTATTTTTTCTGTTTCTACTTTATTGGTAAATTATCTTACCTTAGTGTTCGCAGGGAAATGGAGTGTGAAGGAGAAAACATGCAACAAACTATAGAGGACTTGGAAGTAGCTAGTGACCCGCTGTATTTGCCTGATCCTGATACTACAAAATTTCCTGTTCATAGAAATCTAACACGGAAAGCTGGCTACCTCAATGCAAGAAAGTAAGACTAACTTGTTACTTCAAAATTCCAGAATATTTCATTTTGGGAAAGGAAAGCTAAAAAAGTATGCAATTTTTTTTTTGTTAGGTATGCCGATTTTATGCACCTGAGTAAGTCAGTCACATAGGAGCAATTCTGTTTCTTTGGATTCCTTGAAATAATTAGCATTGTTTTCATTGTTACACTGACATAGTGTCATTCAGATGCAAACCAGAGTTATCCTGATTTTAGTCCAGTTTTGCCTGAATTTTCACATCACAAAGAAAAATTAAAGTTTAAGAGTGTGTAATTTCACTGGGTTGTAATTGGGAAACAAGAAGATTGCAGCTATCAGGATTGCTATAAGTATCTGTTAAGGCTTTGGGATTCAAGTTACTGATAAAATATGAGAAGCTTGAGATATACAAAGCAAAACATTCTCTATTAAGGGAAATATGCTTTGAATGGCCTTCTCAATTTCACAAGGAAGACTTTTTTTCCACTGGAGGGAGCTGTTACTACAGTTATTAAAGTCTAGCAGCTGATTTTTATAGTTACTAAAAATAAGTTGTAATACTCAGATTTTTTTTTTTCTTTTCTGTAATTTATATAATAAGCTCCAAGGAATTTTGAAAATATGTAGATTACTTCTACGACAACAGTTAGAGGAACATGCTCACTGAATTGGGGATGAATTTCTATAGTAGAACACAGTTGCAGCAATAAATATTGAAGAGTATCTGAACAAAACAGGAGGCTGAACTGCAAGTGTTATTGATTTTTGGTTTCAGATTGTTCCTCTTCTGTTACTCAGGGGCGGGGGGGAGCCAACAAAAACCAAAAAAACCAACAAGCTCTAAGTAAAATTTTTGAAATCCTGTTGAATGGTAGAAAAGACTTGGAAAATTGAGGTATCTTACATGACTAAGCTAATGCTTAACACAAAGTTCTTCAAAACTTAGTCTTAACAATATAGGTGCGGAGTTCAGAATTCTTGTAAATTCTATTGATAATACATACAATTTGAATATACATATTGTGTAAAGTAGTACCATAATAGCAGATCATCCAAACTTAGGTACTTAGGCCTTTTTATTCTAAATTAAGTTTCATGTAACCTAAGAAAGCAACTATTTTATGTGTTCTTTGCCCAGCAATAGGTTTAGAATGAAAAAACAAACAGATGGAAAGAGACTAATTTAGCTGTAAAGCTAACCTAAAACATTATAGGGAAAAAAGTTTTCTTAAGTGCCCAGATGGTTTGTTCCAAGTTATGTTCTTTTTGTTCTAATTCATACAGCTCGGCCAAACTCCTAATCAACTAACTAAGAACTTCTTTTTATCTTTTAGTAAGACAGGGCTGGTATCTTCCAGTTGGGAGAGACAGTTTTACTTCACTCAAGGTGGAAATTTGATGAGCCAGGCAAGAGGGGATGTAGCCGGGGGACTTGTCATGGATATAGACAATTGTTCTGTAATGGCTGTGGACTGCGAAGACAGACGGTACTGTTTTCAGATAACATCTTTTGATGGTAAAAAGTAAGTAACATTACTGTTACTTGTAAGTAATACTAGACTCGCTAATTAAGAAAAGGAAGATGGTCTACCTTTGGCCAGATTATAGTTTGATAGATTTTAGGGGTATTTAGAAGCAAAATCTGGGATGTCTTTTCACCTTTGTAATGTCTGTGGTTTTTATTTATCAGCTCTATAACAAAGCTGAGTGATATTTCAGAATAAAATTTCCGTTGGTTTATAGCCATATATTATTGCATTTTGCGAGTGCTTAAGTATTACAAGAGCACAATTAGAATTTCATTCAATTGGAATGAAAACATAGATTGTTTCCCTACCTACTACCACCCAATTAAATGTTGACTGCACTCAGCACATACACAGAATCTTCAGCTTTTCTTAATTTTTTGTGCAATGTACAAACATGAAAACAAAATTTCCTGTCTGAACATATTTGTGAAGCATTTTAAATAGGTTTTTTTCCATTCTTCTCTTTCAGGTCTTCAATCTTACAGGCAGAGAGTAAAAAAGATTATGAAGAGGTAAGCTTATAGGAGGTTCGCATGGAGTTCCAAGTGACTTTCTGTTGCATAGAACTATTTGGAACAATAGTTGCATTGCTCATTTTATATTCTCTAGATGGTGAGCAGTGAATTTGTAGCTCATTCCAACCATAATGACCTCCTTTACCTTCAGATGCCTTAACAGAGGAAAGGAATTTATAGTCAGCTTTAACAGCTCAAATTTGGGATTTTCTGGGCTGCAGTTGCTGTGCTGTCTTTTCGACAACTCAGGTTGGGACCCTGACAATGAGCTGGGGTTCAGTGGAACTGCATATTTGTCTCCTTCAGCGAGAAGTTGACAAGCAAGGAGCAGGAGCAGATAGTTTTCCATAGCACAGGGAGAAAATAGTCTCACTTACAGATGCAAGAAATGGGCAAATTCCACAAAAGGCAGATGGAATCTTTATAATGTCTTGAGGAACCAAAGTCATCTGCAGTCACAGAATAATGCAGTACAGAGAATCCTGATTTTTTTATTTTTTAATTCTTCAGAGTCATGATTTAAGCTTGTTTTAGTTTTGATGTTCAGTGTGACTAAAATTTTTTCAAGTACAATCTGATACTGTAAGGTGCTGTATGCAGATAGTAGTGAATTTAATGACAAGGTGGGTGTGCAGAACGCTGGTTTTGCTCCCTGAAGTTGCAAACATAGTGGAGAAAGTGTAGAAACTAACCAACTCGGGGATTTAATCAAGTTTGTTAAAAAACTATGAAAAATTATTTTTTTCCTTTTTTTCTCTCTTTTTCAGTGGATATGCACCATAAACAACATATCTAAACAGATATATCTAAGTGAAAATCCTGAGGTAACTGTACTAAAACTTATCAGTAATACGTTATGATGTAGATATGCACAAAATTGAAGAGAATTAAGAGACCACCTGCTTCTAATTGGATACCATAGAATTAAGCTGAGTACTTCCTACATGTCTAATTATAAGCTTTTCATGGGCTGGAAACAGTCCACTGTCTCCTTCATCTAAATGCTTACCTAGAAAGCATTAAGAATATGTGACTTTTACATTTGGTATAACTTTTTGACATCTTCAAGATCTTTTATTTGTATTTTGTATGTGATACTTTGTTACACATTAATGTGACAAATGCTCAGATGGATACATTTATTTTCTGCTAAGGGAACTGACAATCTTGGGGATTAGATGAGCGCTGTGTATTTCCACTTCATGAAAGAGTTATTTGCCTTTTGAAGAGTTAGAAATTTGTTTCATGTAGAGAATTTGGATAAGTAAATGAATGTAATTCTGTGGTTTACATTTATATTTATGCAGTAAATACATACTGAATCAAACCTATATCGTGATTTTTACTTGCTAAATTAGGGAAATTGGCCTAACAACTATGTTAGTGAAAATTATAGAGTGTAAGATTCTCACAAAAGTTTAAGTTTTTAACTTCTGTCAATTGTATATAAATAAAACTAAAATCTTAAAAGCTTATTTTGACAACAATGTTTTAACTTATTTTTTCCCATCCTCTATTGCAGGAAATCGCTGCCCGCGTAAATCAGTCGGCTCTGGAGGCTGTTACTCCATCTCCTTCCTTTCAGCAGAGGCATGAGAGTATGCGGCCAACTGTGTAAGTTAATGAACTACAGCTCGTTTGAAGAGCACATCTGTAAAGAGAATCCTGGGTAAAGTTCCAGGAGGAGAAGGAGAAAAAAAAAAAACAAAAACAAAAACAAAAAAACCCCAACCCAAACCACAAACAAAAAACCCAACAGAACTTCCTATGTTCAGAACTAAATCTTTGGTAGACTAGCAGAAAATTTCTTGAACTCACCTTTTTAGCATTGTCAAGCTTCTATTACGGGTAATGCAGATTTTCAGCTCACGAGAGGGTTCTGTTGGCTGCATCATCTGTCTGGTTTGTTGTATGAAATCATGAGTTTTTTCTTAAGGTGTCCAGCTCCTGGAAGCAGACCTCAGATTGTTTTAATATACATATATAATCACACATGAAACATAATACAGTCTGTTGTAATTATTAATGCAAGTAGTAATTTATTTAAGTTTGACTGGGAACGTAGACTCCATTCTTGTTTGCTATACCCTGATCTTCAGGTTTTAAGTTTTGTTTTGTTTTATATCCAGGTTTGGGAATATTGTCTTGGTCTCCCATATGATTTAATTTATTATCAGCCAACCTGAAACTAAGATGCCTTCATTTTCGTTTTTTGTTTTGTTTTAGACAATCTCGCCCCCCTGCAGCTCGTACCAGCAGCACAGGGTCACTGGGGTCTGAATCAGCAGCTTTATCAGCACTTTCCTTGGATTCGCTTGTTGCCCCTGACACTCCGATACAATTTGACATCATTTCTCCAGTTAGTGAGGATCTGCCTGGTCAAGCAAAATCTTCAGGGCAGTCGGGCAGGTAGGAAATGTAAAGAGAAGGAAAAAAAAATCCTAAAGTTAATGTTGTTATTTTAAAAACAAACAAAAAAAATTCCATTTAGGCTGCAGCTCCAAAACACACCTTGCCTTTGCCATGAGTCACATCACAAAATTCGCAGTGGCCAGTGAAGCAAGTAATTTTTATTTTTTTAATTGTTAAATAGAGTTGTTAAAAAAAAAATAATGAAGGCTTAATTACATGCACTAGATTTGAGGTATAGTTTTCTATTTAGCAACAGCTTTTCTTGCTTTAACATCTAATGCTTTTATTCTTGATTTATTTTAATCTTTCGGTTTCACAAAGTATTTTCCTTTCCTATTGCTTGCTCACCCAGCAGCTTGGGTTATTTCCTCTTGGAAACTCAAGAGAAATTTGGTAGCCCTGCCTCCAGGCGATGATGGCAATCGATGACACTCTTCTTAACATGAAAGGTGAGTGAAAATGATCTAGGCTTCTAGAGTAATCTCATCTACAGACAAGTTGAAATTGTCTAAGAATTCTTCCCAAAATATAAAAATATTTTCTCCTACTTGGTTTTTTTGTAAACTTCCTGTTCAAAAATAATAATAAAAACCTATAAATCTGCACTGCATTTCTGGAACTATACGTACAAAATTCAGGTATAAAGTAAACGTAATGGCAGATCTAGCTGTTCTTAACAACAACAAAAAAAAGCCAAAAAGCTGGAAACTAATTTACGTAACTCTAGTCACAATAATGTGTTGTATCCCCCTGCACTCTAGCAAAATATTTGAATTTTCAGTTGCATCTCACAGATACATGAGAGTTAAAACTATATATATTCTTTTTTTGGACAGTTTTTTTGTTCTAGTTGTTCGATATAGCAGGATAATCAGTTGGCTAACTAGATTCTTAAGAACATACTGACTTAAAATAGACTTGAACTATATTCCAGGAAGTGGAAAGGTTAATACTTCAGCGAAATTCATGTCATCAGTTACAGTTCCATTCTAGAAAATCATATTTTCATAGCAGAAATTATGCAGAGTTGTGCCCAGTATTTTCAGTTACCCGTCACTGTCAATAAATTAGTGCAGTGTTTGTACAGATAGCTAACATGCTACTTTAGAAGTATTAATTATTTAAAAAAAATACTTTCCCTAGCTTCTGATACTGATGACATATATTTAAATTTTATTTTTTCCTTTTGAGACATCCTGTGAGATTTTACATTGACTCTTTCAGTCTAATCTTAAATGACAAGAAAATTCTGAGCAATAAAAGATGCTAATAGAAAGAATTTCTCTTCAGTGTATTTACACAGGTCAGCATTTAATGGGATGATTCTCGATTGGGTTGATGTTACATAAACATTGTAGCAACGCTGTCTTGACTTCAGAGTTCAATCGAGAACAATGTCATTATTTTAAGCTAGACATCTCTTAGTTAAAAGATTCACTGATAAAATAAAACTGGCAGTCAGCAGGACGTGTAACTGAACAAGAGATTGACATATTTTTTTTTCTCTTAGTTCTGACATTTGCTTTAACTTTTAACACTAACTATTAAGAGGTGACACCTTCATTACTGCCCTATGAATCCTAATTTGAAGTCTATTGAACCCTTGATAATAGTCTTTCAGCTACCGGTTAGCCAAAGAGAAAGGATTTTTCCTCTTTAGAAGTTTAAAATAAAATTTTCCCATTCTACATACTCTTTTCAGCATTGCTTTACTGCCTTTGAAAAATGTAGACTTGGAAGCCTAGAGTATTTTCACTTTTCACTGTAACTGACAGCAATTCTGTCTTTGAGAGCCAAAAGTAGCCACATTTCTCTTGACCCTCTAGGAGTAAAACCCCAGTGATGTTTACAGAAAGCTGCATTTGAAACAAACCCAGTGACTTCTCTTCAGTAAGTAATTCAACATCTTGAGACAGTGATGAGAAGCGTGGTGCTCCTATGGAGTACTGACAGGACGAGTTTTTGGGGGTACTTCCTGAAGCTGTTCTGTGAAATTTCATCCCCTAAAACTATACCTTTTCAAATATTAACAAGGTCTTGACGTTGGCTTAAGTCAGACTTAAAAAAAGTATCATTTGAGCAAAATTCTATGGCAGCAAAAGGACAATAATAGCTGGTATTTTTCCTGTAATTTGAGCCCTCAACTATAGCAATTTCTGTCTAACTCCTGATTAAATTGCTTGTCGTTATGATTTATCATATGTTATTCCTCCAGATTACAAGTCTGTGAA
>JAOXJM010000003.1:2222730-2243682 GCA_026413425.1 Tringa solitaria
ATTACAAGTCTGTGAAATCATTACATGTTCTCAGTTGATGCAGCATGAGACTACTACATTGTTCATCGGTCGTTCTTGTAATCTGACTCCTGGTTTAATGTTTTCATTTTTTAATAGACGCACAAATCCTTTTGGTGAAACTGGAGGCTCAAAGCCTGAAACAGAAGGTAAAGCAAAAATTTTATTTCAATGCAAAATAAAAAATATAGTTTGAAAATTGTTCTTCTATTTTAATCTGTAGTTTGTCTCTTCTAATTTAACACCAGTTTCAGAATGCTTATTTACTTTGGCAGTGTGTCAGACAAGCTAAGCTAAATCAAACTACTCTTTGAAAGTCTTTTTAAAAATATTTCATTATGTCTTTTGTATTTATTAAACCAAATGAAAAGATTTGTGATTTGTTGTTTAGAAATTATACCTCAAGTTCATAAATATGAGCAATCTTTTTCCAAGTTGCTAGAAGTTTGTTTTCCTGACTGCAGTCCATCTTTGGTTTTGAATGGAAAACCCAAAATGCAGTTCACTTTTTTCAATGTTTTTCTTTGTCTTAGATTCAATTCTTCATCAGTTATTTATTGTAAGATTTCTTGGCTCTATGGAGGTGAAATCTGATGAAAGTCCAGATGTTGTTTATGAAACGATGCGTCAAATACTAGCAGCTCGTGCCATCCATAACATTTTCAGGATGACAGAATCACATTTATTAGTCACTTGTGACTGTTTAAAGTAAGTTTGCTTCCTGACTTCTACTGATGTTTATTTACAGAATGATCTTCTTTCACTTTGGTAAAATTTACTTTCTGGTTTGTTTTTAAAAATACATTTTTAGGTTAATTGATCCACAGACACAAGTTACAAGACTACGAGTAAGTAACTTTACATTTTAAGATAAATACCCTGCAATGTAATTCTTCTACTTCAAAAATAACACTATTAGATGTTAGCAAAAATCACTGACAGCATAAAAATTTCAGATAAATTTCCACTGAAATTAGGAGACTAATTCATACATTTAAAAATAAACAGAAAGACATGAGCAAATCAGGTTTAAGGGAAGTGATTTCAGTAGTTCAAGTAGGTTTTTAAAACTTCCCCCCTCCTCCCTGATTTGATAGGGTAAAATCTTAGGAAAACAGATTATTACTTGATTATAAACAGTGGTTAGTAGAGAGGAAACGTTGAGGTTGGAATCAAATTAGTTCTGAAATCCAAAAGAGTTTGCTTTTGTTTTGGTTTTTTTTGCTTTTGTTTTAGGTTTTTGCTTTTTAATGTATATAATTGCATTGCGTGTGTTGCGCAGTTTCTGATTTTTGGTTGTGTGTTTTTTTTTTTTAACTCTTCATAAAAATAAAAAGAAATAAGTAGAATTCTTCATAGGATATCAAATATGGGTAGGTTAATTCTTCAGTAATAGCAGCCTTTGTTTTTCATGTCAAATCTGATGCCCCCCTCCTTTTCTCTATGCACAGTTTATGCTTTGTCATGAATTTCTTTGGGCCTTCTTTTAAAGAATTATTTTTTTTTGAGACTCTGAATTATTTTCATTTCCATAAAAGGAAATCATAAGCACGTTAAAATGTCTTGATGTTTCCCATAGTGCTTTTTAATTTCTTCACCCTTGTAGCTTTAAGTTCAAAACTGCCCCAAAACTGTCAGCTTTTGTAGGTGGGACATCAACTGAGTGAGCGTCCAGTGTTCTAAATGTGTACATTTAAGGTCAGGAAAAACTCTTATCCTGTCAGTTTATAGCAGCTGAAGTAGGGGCCTTCAGAATTTAAAAACTTATCCTTTGCTAAGTCTTAAAAAGATACATTTGAAATTCCTAAGTCCACCCTCTTTTAGGAGTAAGAGTGCAAAATAGTTTTATTGTAACAAATAATGAGGATATGTCGTTTGTTTGTTTTGGGCTTTTTTTTTTTTCTTGTTTATGTAATTCAGGAGAGCTGAACTAATTGCAGTGAAGGTTTTGAAGCAGTAGCGCCTTTGCCTGGAACCAAACGCTGAGAGCTTACTCACAAATGTCGTTTGTATGAATGATCTCTCTAAAGAAAAAAAAAAAGACTGAAAGGCATCGCAAATGTGATCCCCTGTTCTTACACTGGGGTTTAGAAGTTTCCCTGCCTTTAGAATTACTTAATCTTTGCTTTCTAATCTGCTGTTTGTGTTTTGTAATGACATGTTTGGTCAGGTTGTAGCTTTTTCTGGTGTAGTTGTGCAGTAACGATACTGAAGTAATTAATATGCAGTATATTGCAACCTCATATAGAAAATATTTGGAACCAGTTTTAATATCTCCATATTTGATCCTTTTTGGCAGTTTCCTTTGCCCAGTGTAGTCTTGTATGCTACACACCAGGAGAATAAGCGCCTTTTTGGATTTGTGCTTAGAACTTCAGGAGGGAGAGTTGAGAGCCGCCAAACTTCCGTCTGCTATATATTTGAATCAAATAACGAAGGGGAAAAGGTATTGGTGATGGTTATACTTGTATCAGTTTTGAACCTGACATGGACTCCAAGATGGTGGGTCCATTCAAGCTGTCTAAGGGATTTCTGTGGCAGAGCATTTTGTTTATGTACTGAAAAAGTTTAATCTGACAGTCTTAAGTACCTGCAAGTGCTTTAATATGCTATCAAATCTAGTTTGGGAATCTGACTTAATTTTAAAGGCATTTTTATTAGAGTCTTTTTGATTATTTCAAATCTGTTTTGTGTTTAGATTTGTGACTCTGTCGGACTGGCAAAACAGATAGCTTTTCATGCAGAACTGGTAAGAATCTTCTGGGGATAAAGGATCGTTGTGAATGGAAGGGAGAGAGTATAAAATGTGTAATAGAATGTATTCTGTAAGATGCTTATAGATGCAGTAATGCTGTTGTGTATTTTAAGGGATGGGGTTTCTAGAATTTAAACCTGAGATAAAGAGATTTTGAGCAACATCTATCATGGAAGAATATTCAAGACACCATTCAGCTTGCTACCTTTAACAAATGTATCAGTCTTTAAAAGAAGAATAATCAAAACAGTAGCATAATAGGTTTGATCAAACTCATATAAATTGGTAGCGTATCAAACATCTCAGGCTGATGTTACTTACTTTATTTACATTTTTGCCCTTTAGGATCGAAAAGCATCAGAAAAGCAAAAAGAAATAGATAGAGTCAAAGAGAAACAACAGCAAGAACTGAATAAACAAAAACAAATTGAAAAGGTACACTCCATCATTATTTCTTAATATTTTTTTCTCTACTTACTTTTGTTTGCAGTTCTGTACTCCAGTGGAATTAATTATTAGAAGTATTTCCTGTGCAGATTTTGTATAATTCTGTATGGTAGCTTTTAAAGAGCGTTCTTCTGAGGAGATAAACAAAAAATGCCTTTATAGGAGTTAAGTACTCAGTGTACTGAGTGCTCGAAGGAGCACTGTCACAGGGCCAAAATAACTTCATTTGCTGATGAGGGTTCAGTTACACAGCGAGGGAGGGGCTGCAGATGAAGGTACTTGTTCTGACCACCTGTGTGTGATGGATTCTAGGTACAGAGGTGTTAGGCTGTTAGATGTTCAAATAATGCCAGCTACTGAAACGTAAATATTTTGGTGTCCTGTTCAATATTTTCATTCCCTCTTTACAGAAAGTTGTCCGCTGAGAGTATTAAAATATAGTTTATAAACCATAATAATGGTATCCTGTTTCAATTGTAGATTATTTTAAAGTTAATACTCTTTTTCTGATTTCCCACCCCTTCTCAAATCAGGACTTAGAGGAGCAAAGCCGGCTGATAGCTGCTTCTAGCAGGTCGAACCAGAGCAGCGGAGAAGGACAGTTTGTAGTCCTTAGCAGTAGCCAGTCGGAAGACAGTGATTTAGGAGAAGATGGAAAGAAGAAGAGAGAATCTGAAGCCTAAGGTTGCCTGCTTTATTAGAATTGGAACCTTGAATATATCTGGTGAAATGGCACAAGTTCTACAAGAAGTGAAATGTAGGTGGAGGGTCTGTTGTATTATATAAAGGACTTCACAATATGTAGACCCTATTATGCCTTGATTTTTCTTTCTCAATTAAGTGATTTTCATTTTCATGTCAGTATGATTTCTCTTCTACATACCAGATGAAGCATGGTGATGCTACCATGTTTACTACAAAGTTATTTTTTCTCAAGGCTTTTCTGCAGTATGGAAAAACCTGTGGGGTTCTTTACCCCACATACTTCTCTGTGCAATTGAGTGCTCTTGAAGCAAAACTTTTAAACTCTCATTGGACTTCAGCAGTACACTGAAAGTTGTTTCTTACACTGCAGTACGGAGAACACCTTGCTGGAAACAAAAGTAGATATCCAAATAAGACAGTGCTAAGCTTTACCTAATCTGTTGCACATAAGTGTTCTTAGATTTAGGAAGATTTAACATCAGTGAGATGTGCAATAGTTCTGGACAGATCTTATTTTTTGTTTTGTATTGCACTGTATGATACTATCTTGATATTTTTTTTGTGAATATAATGCTGAAAGACTTCTTTTCAACAGCATAAAAAAAATACTGTCAGACCTAGATAAGAGCTGATGAGACACAGTTGCACTTTGCTGCATGAGGAATGTATAAAGCATTCCTTATCAAATGATAAGAATAATGTCTTGTGCTACAAGAATTCTTGTACACAAGTGCCATATTCTTGGTTTTTCCCCAGTATGCGTAATAAAAAGTTGTAAGCCTTTGACTTCACTTCTTATAAAACATGCTTAGAGTTGCAGGAACATCTTGAATTCCATTATTTGAAAAATCTTCTGAATATGTAAATGCCTTGCCCCCAGTACACAATAGTTACTGAAAATGGGTTGAGGCTCCTTAAGTCTTTTTATGGAAATCAGTTTTGCAAACAGACTTTACTAGCTCTGAACTAAGACACTATGTTAATCCTACATCCTAGAGTCAATCCTGTAAAGCATTTTTCAAAGCAGTGTCTGTTTACAGCTTGTAATGTGAACTCCGTGTTCCATACCCTGTGTAATATTTATTTTGTATAGTACTAAATGTGCATTCACCTTTTGATCCAGAGAGAAAACTTGTTTGAAGAAAAATATTTATTTTTGCACTAATTACTATAAATACTAAAATCCCATGGAGCAGAAGATGTCTCTCTAATAGTGGCATGAAAATAACAGGAAATGTAGAAAGAATATGCTTATATTCCAAGGAATAATATAACAGTATTTTACAGTTAATTGCAGGGCATTTCTGGTGTTCAGGAATGGAAGTGATTTTCAGAATATCTCCCCATCAGCTGGTGATGGCCCAGCCCTTCATACCTGGAGTTGCTCAGTGCTGATGAAGTGAGTGGGGAATCTCGGCCCTCCCTGATAGATAGCTGTAGGTCACAGAGGGATCAGTATCCTGAACTCTTCTCATGCAGAGTGGCCCTATGTTGGCTAAAGACGGCAGTCTCCTCCTGCCTCTTATGCTGGAGAAGGGAATGTCTGTGCAGAAGTTCACTGCATCTGGCTCCTGTCACAGGAGAGAAGGGGGAGCAGTGCAGGGGCAGTGCCCAGAGTCTGCTGTGCTGGGGCTGCTACTGCAGCAGGCGCTGGAGCAGTTCTCACAGCAGATGTTACTGGCACCACAGCCCATGGAAGGGCTGGAGCTGCCTTGGGAGGGGTCACAGAACCCCAGCCTTGAAAGAGGAGGTGGAGGCTGAGCAGCAGAGACCCTCCAGGTTCTCTCCCTGATTGAGTTAGCAACTCCTCTTCCAGTATGGTTTTCATCCCCAGAGTAGCCAGTCACTTGCAGAAATATCTGCTTTTGCTGTTGCCCAGCGAGGCCAAACAGCATTGCCCTGGGGCCAGATTTGGCCAGCACACTGTCACATGGACCACACAAATCTGAGGCTTTTTTCTAAAAAAAGAGCGGCATTTTTATTTCATATATAGTCTTCTATTCTTAATCTCTCAACCTTAAAAGAATGTACAGAGAGGCAGCAAATCCAAAGTTTTTTCCTTTTTGTGCCTAAATCCAGTCTCACAGATAGTTGCATGGCAGTCAGTTGGTCTGTCCAAACTCTTCTAGTTCACATTTCTTTTTCTCTTTTTTTTGTTTTTATTTACTGATATTTCTGTTTTCTATCAAGTAATATGACAGCATAGCTCAAGGTTATTTTATCTTATTGTATTTTCCTCAAGTACATGCTGAAGATGAAGTAGTTTTGAAACAGCACAGGAAGAATATGAAAGCAGTAGTCTCCAGTTTCTAGTCTCCCAGCTTGTAAGAGTAGGATTGATTAAGGTGTTAACCAGTTTAGCTGCAATAGCCCTATGAAAATAGCTCCATCTGAAAGACAGTTAATAGATCAGCCATCTCATCAAAAAGCATTTCTGACGTGCAGCCTGGTTTGCTTTCTATCGAAGAAATGTCAGAAAATTGAGTTACTCTTTTTTTTTTCTTGAAACCATTACTGTTTTTGACATAAATCTGCAAAGATGAGGAAGAAAGTGGGAGAATAAAGTTGGCAGATAAATTTACTGTCATGTGGGATTTTTCAGATTTAGCAATACATGACTGGAATTATTCCATTTGCTTTTCAGACTTTCCATCTATGCCATTAACTGTAGTTTTCTAAAACAGACAGCATAGGAGTGAAGTGTTCTGTTTGTGTTGGATGATTCTCATCTTAACCAATTAAAAAAAAAAAAAGGAGGAAATGCTTAAAGAGAGTGGTTAAATAAAAAAAGATTGATATGCATGAATGGAGGGGTTTGGGTTTTTTGCTTATTTAGGAGAGTTTCACTGGTGTAAAATGAGCAAAAATAGATAAAAGCATCCGGGAGAGTGATGAAAGCTGCGAGCGCAGAGGGCAGGTCAGAAGAGATGAGGGAGTTAAGTGGGACTGGTGCCGCGAGATAGCAGTGGGGTGGGAATGACACGAGTTTTGCTTAAGGGGAGGAGCACAGGGCTCTGTAATCAGAACTACCTCAAGGCAAAAAAGAGCTGCTGAGGTTTTACCTGTGGCTTCCTCCCCAAAAATAAATAAACAAAAACTTATTTCGTACCTTTTTTCCTATGGGGTTTAGAACTACTTCACTGGCAAACCTTTTTGTTGGAGTGCTTAGTACTTTCCTTGAGAGTATGACTTTTAATATAAACACCTCATGTTCTCCTGGGAACTACTGCGGTAGGATTTCACCACCTGAGCATTTTATTATTGTAAGTAAATTACTGGTTGGTTTTCCTGTAATTTATTTCTCCTGTTTAATTTTTCCTGTTGCCTTTTACTTACAGACTGATCTTTCAAGCAGCACTTCCAGTTGAAGCTGTAGTTTGCTTCATGTGCACCTACTATTATTTTAGACACTCCTGAAAATAATCTTTCGAGTACATGACTTTGCATAAGTACTGAATCAGCACTTTTTCTGTTGCTAATTGCAGCCTCATAGTTACTGCCACGTTTTTCCTCTTAGCTAAGGGAATGTTAAGTTTGTTACACTATATAGATTTACATACTGCAGACCAAGCAAGTTTCCTGGTCAGTTGTTTCAAGCTACATACATTCTTTATGTATGTAATGTCATGAATATCAAAATATATAAAGTGTGCTTATAGGTATGCATTTTAGTGCATTGTAGATGATACCTAGCACTCCTCTGTGGCCACTAATAGATTTATCCAAGTTTAAATCAGAGGACAAGTTACAAGCAGGCAGTGTAAACTAATTTGAATTTGATAGTCTATTACTTCCTTAATTTGTTTAGGATTGAAAATGTATCAAGACAATTTACTATCTAACAATAAAGTAATGATTAATAGTTAAGGGCCATTCCCCCTCTATGACGCTGTCAGATTCTGTCTTTATATGGATGTAAACCCAGAGCTGAAAATCCTGAAACAGCTGAAGCTGTTTATGAAGATATAATCTATGTTCATTGATATAAAGAAGCAAATTTGACTGTGCATATGTTTAAGGTAAATTCTGATTAATTATTTGCACAGAATTTAGGAGAAGCCGATGGAGAAACTGTGTTACGATACAATCTCTTGTTATTTCAGAAATAATCTGCCTCTGCTTAGTGAATTTAGTAGAGATATAGTCTAGTCTAACAGCAAGAGCTGATATTTTATATTCTTTTTGTTGCTCTATTTTACAAAATTTCTTGCAAGTCAAATAGTCTCCAAAGCTTTTCTTCTTAACCAAGCAGTAAGTCAATTTTTTTTTTTCCTGCCACAGTGGTATCTAAGTTGTCATGACAAGAATAAGTGAGTGTGTCATTGTGAATGCACTTGTATTCCTAATGAAGTTTATATTGCAAGCCAAGGATTTTGTACAATCTTTCAGGTCATTTTTATAACAGAGTGGAGTGGTCAAATTCTTATGATGATGTTCTGGATTGGTCCTTGTTTTAGTGAAGTGTAAGTGATTTTTGCAATGTTTGAGACTGACTTGCACACTTTCCCTGACTAGCTGTATTAAACCCCTCCAGTGGCTTCAACTTTGATTGTTCTGTCTTAATCTTGGAAACATGGATAGTAAATGTATTATGCCAGGGCTTCAGTCAGCATTTTGTAGATTAAATAAAAGCCTAACTATAGTAACATTCTGGATGGGATTTGTACTGATGCAAAAACCTCCTGTGTTTTTCATAATACTGACTTCCAGGAAGTACCGTTACTGGTGACAGGATGCATTGCCTTCCACTAAACAAAGTTTTAACATGCAGTTAGATCCCTCTGTTGTCAAAGTGTTTTCCAGTTCTCTTAATTGTAATCATATTAGCCAGATGACCTCAGAGGAAGTTATTGTACTTGGGAATGCTGATAACTTATTTTTGCAACAATCAAAGACTGAACATAAAAGAAGAGCCTTACCATGGTAGCTGGCTGTTTAGTGCCCATGTTGTAGTCCCACGACAACGTGCAGCGCACTGCAGAGCTGTGGTTATGGTAAGGATCAGAATTCACGTACCAGCACAGCCATTAACATGGGTACTGATACATATCTTCACAGGCTTCATTAATCTATTATATGATAAACACCATGTAAAAAGCAATGGATCATAACTACATTATGGTTAAATTTGTATTTTATAAAGTTTGTAGACTTTTCTGGGGAAAAGCAGACTTTTGAATTATGTAACTTCCATGATAAAGATGCATGTATAACTAGAAAAAAATCTATGCTTAATTGATAATGAAGGAATAAATACTACTAATGCCAAGTGTGTGGATGAACTATTTTTTCTAAAATACAGACTGACATCTGCAGTATTTTTAGAAAGAACAGCCATGCCGAGGGTCTGTGTGTACTGTGTAAGACTTCCTAAGACAACTGATTGCTGACAGGTAGTGCTCCAAAAGTTTAAGCTCCAACTCCAAAAATAGCAAGCGTGCCTTTGGGCAGCACTGTAAAAGGAAAACCTAGTTCTGGAGAGAGCAGTCAAAGTACATGATGGATGAGACATATCAATACCTAAGAATGGGATGCAGAACTAACACGTCTTTCAGAAATAGTGCCTTCTTGTTGAAAGACCGGTATTTCACACTAGCTGCTGTGATAAGCAGAGATTTCTATAGCTGTTAATCCCATTTCACTTCTTAGAATGTGGATTGTTTAACTGGGTGGAAAAAATAAATCTACCTAGGCTGCTCTTTAGAACTTCCATTCAGGACTTCACAAACAAAAACTACTTCTTGGCAAGGGAAAGGGAGGTACAAGAGAAAAAAAGAACTATGTCCCTTCCTAGTGTTAGTTAAAGCCCTGACCTTTAAATCCTGAGTTTACCCCTGCAGGGGGGGAGCGTTACCTGTTATGACAGGCTTTAACGTAGCAAGAACTCAAGCCTTGCAGCCCTATGTTTTACAGTTCCTTAGCTTTTCACACTAAGCACTTCAGATACTATTGCCGTAACTTTCAGATAGTTTATATTCCAGTAGCTACATAGAATGGGATCACCAATACTTACATTTTGGGGTTCTCCCCATTTTCTTTGGGTGGGGGGGATGTTGGTATTCCTTAATATACATAGGAGATAAAATCCCAAAACAAAAAAAGCTGCTGCATAAGACAGTCTTATCCACATCAACATTCCCTTCAAAACATAGAACTAATAATTATGTACAGTTGAGGTTGTATGTTCCTGTGAAGTTTTCCTGTCCATAAAGATCATATTCCTTGTATAGTATGTAGTCTTTCAAGCAGTTGGGCAGTGGAAGGAAGGTCATGAAGACAGGGCAACGGAGGCGTAACCGGCCCATGCATTCCCGTATTTTCAGGCGACAAAGATGCTTCAGAGAGCGAGGATTTGCTAGAAAGGAGAAGGCAAGATTGATATTAATAAGCTATTTATTAAATTGTGTTCAATGTATTTATTCAATACTCTGCTACCTTTCAAAAGCTTTGTTGGCAATTTTGCTGCATGTTCATTGTGTGAATAGACAGATAAAAGGAATGTGGCTCTCCCTGGACTAACCGGACCTGCCAGGATCTAGCCTTTTAATCTCAGCCTATGCATCTCTCAGTTATATTTGTAACCATGTGCAGCTAAATTGCAAGATTCTGTTTCTGTCAAGTTGGATAAATGTAGGTTAATGCAAGTTTAAGTAATAAAGTTTGGGGAATGTACTTTAATCCCAAATAACTGATGCTAGTTTTCTGTCAACCAGAAGAAGCTACTAAAAGTAGAATTTTCAGTCACTGCTACTTAATCTATGTACAAGCAAAGAGGCCATAGAATTAATCTAGACTAGAATTACATAACTCCATTAAAAATAATGATTTATTAGATTTGTTTTATCAGGTTGAGGCAGGGGGAAAAGCTTTTTTCCCCTTGAAGAGGATTGTGTTGTCTACATTGTAATTAAAGTTCCCAAGTGCTCTACATAAATTGTGCAGTTACTGTCTTTCAGAGTTTTGAGAGAAACTTAGTTTAAATCCTATATAGACTGATTTTTAAGAGGTCTCTTACTGTCAAAATTAACTTTTGGCTTAAGAAGGGTCAAGAAAAGCACCAGTCTGAGGTAAAGAAGAAGAAAACTAAAATACCACCACCAAAAAATGCCCCAATCCCCAAAGAGCTTGTTTGTCATTTCAAATGTAAACATCAGATACTTACTTAAAATGGAATTGATGTCTGGCCAGAGTTCCTGTTCTTTGAGAACTGCTTCTAACTTCCAGCAGATATTAACATGATCGACATAATCTAACATTACTCTCACCACTTTCCCAGACAGATGCTTCAACCATGACAAGGTTATCACTTCACAGAACTGATAGAAACAAAATGTTTAATAGGATAATTTTCAATACTCTGCAAATGACTTCTGCCTCTGCAGCACAAGAGCAATTAAATAGCTTCAGCAGAATGCCAGAAAGAATGTGTGTTCTGTCAGGCAGGGGAGCTTTAGAGGTTGTTACAGCTTGTGTTAAGCCTCACCAGCAGAATCTGAATATCTGATATGGTTATTTTGTACTAGATCCAAAAATGAACTTAAACAGCTGTATATATGGTAACTAAGTGCTTAAAAAGAAGCACTACCACTCCCTAAGTGGAATTTAGCCTTGTGTACCAGCCCAGTGCATGTCACACCCCCTTGTCTTCAGGTTAAAGAAGGGTTTATTAGGTTCCAGTGGACTTTACAAACTGCAAAACAATGACTCTGATGGGTATCTCTAGGAACCCCTTTAGGTCAGTCCAGGTTTGTTAACATCTGCTCAGTGCTTATCATGCCAGCTCCAGGGGATCCTTGCAACACTCTTCCAGTACTGGTACAAGCCAACCCAGCAACCAGCCTGCAAGTCCCTGCTTTTGCAGCATGGACAAGACCACCCTGGAGAGCCAATTCTGAACAGATCATTAGCACGTAATTAGCTGTATTTTCACAACTGAAAAATATTTTTTATGATCATTTGCTGTCATGACCCAGGCCTCATGGCAACACCTATTTAATTTTTATTTTATTAATTATTATTAATAAATTAAATTTAATTTAATAATTAAATAAAAGGAGACTTGTGTACTCCTATCTTTATGTGTAAACTGCTTTACAGTTTCAAAACTGCCTTTTCTGACACTGCATTAAGTACATTTTCATTTAATTTTAGAAAGGATACCGGTAGTAAAACAGCATATGAAGTCACCTGATATACTTACCATTGTATCTTTGATAACAGTAGAAGTCCATCCATCAGTCACATACTGGGAATGTGAACTGTTTCCCCGAGGGCAATCAAAGCAGCGGTGCACATCATACCCATAGTTCATCAGCATTCTTAACATGACTTCATCTTTCAGAGCATACTGTAGAGCTGATGGAAAATGTGTTGTATTCACTCTGCAGAAGTAATTGACATTAGCGCCATGTCGGAGCAGTAGATTCATTAACTCATAGTTGCCCATCCTTAAGGCTATTTGGAGACAGTTGATGGGATCTTGGTTTGGCAGGGCTCCAGCATTCAACAGCAACTGCGTTGAACAGATATCCCCGTTGGAAACAGCAAAGTACAACGCTGATTTCCGGTGATCATCGTAGCCTTTGCGAACTCTTTGATCCAGCATGAAATTGGCATCAAACCCAGATTTGAGGAGAAACTCAAGGCACTGAGGATGCGCTCCTGCTGCTGCTGAGTGAACTGGACTTATCCCACTTTCTTTAATGGCATCAAAATTAGTAACTGGAACTAAATTTTTTAGGGCTCTGAAAAATTAGAAAAAGAAGAATCTCAGAATCATAAACATGCTGGTTCAGTTAGCTCAATCTTTAAATTTCTCTTTGTTGCTGGGCTTCAGAATTCATCATGATTGTATTTAACTGTCTTAATCTAACAAATCAGTACCATGGCATGCTATACCTCTGCATTGGCTTTAATTGCTAACACTTAAATTCTTACCCAGCAATGGATAATGACTTTACACCTACCACATATAAAATATTATTCTATTATACTATTATTCCTTAACAACCCCATTCCTTGCTAGAGGAATAATGACTCCTTCTCAATAGAAGTTTTTCCTGACTGTTGAGAGCACAGTGTTATTGCTTAATCTATAGGAATTAGGGAATTAATAGAATATAATATATTATAATATGAAGATACAAAATATAATTTGATATATAAATACATTTAATTTAAAATACAATTTAATTAATATATATAAAATATTCACATAAGAATTAACAATTCTTATATTCTTAACAGCAATGCGACATTCCTAGTACTGAAGAATTTTCTCACTTACTTATTTTAGTATAAATATCTTCCAGTGACCTTTCTGTCTTTAAAACAGGGATAACTCTTATGCCCTAGGTCTTTTTGATTATTTAGTACGTTTACCTTCCTGTGACAGGGTAGAGATGAGACATACCCAAAGAGAGTAAGGATGTCCCAAGAACCTCAGCATCAGACTGGACACTGTTACTATTTGTGACAAGTGTGGAAGCACTATAGGAATTAGCATCCTAAAAATGATGAAGATTTTATCCTGACCGGTCTCTTGCATTCAGACACAGAGAATTCATATTTACGTGGTCAAAAAAGAATTCCTTCTACAAAACTAAAGATTTTCTGCCTGCTTTGAATAAGATAGAATTAGCAAAATTAGTATCTCTAGTGTCATCATTACTTGATTTTTAAGTACATTAACTCACAGAAAGTGTCCTCTATATGCAGCTCTGTGAATTGGCAAATGACCCGAGTGCTTTGGTACATTGGCATCAGCCCCATATTCTAGTAAAAGACTCAGAGACTCTGGGTTTCCTCCTCCTGCAGCTTCAAATAATACAGAAGCACAATCCATTGCCTGTGAAAGAACATCCGCACCTGGAAAGAAGCATCAAGGATCAAGAATCAATCAAGGATTTTCACAGAAGTCACTATAAATATCCAGCAATAATTAGTATCTTCAACCCTTCAGTGACACGGTATTATGGATAATATTCTTCACCAAATAAACACTGAGCATAAACCTTCATCCTTGATCCTGGGAACAAGAAGGTCCAAATTGCTTTGAACACAATCACACAATAAGATGATGCCAGAACTGGGCAAGTGAGGGCTTTGGTTCTTATTCATACAAATAACTGGGTTTTGGCTTATGTACAACACAGTTCAGTATCAAAACAGTTCATACAATCCAGTTCCAGTGCTGCTGAGCCACCAAATAAAATTCTCCGCCATAAGTCTTGTCAGGCCTTCCCTAAGGTGACCTGCCTACATGAAAAAACAATATTGCATGTAAAAACAATTACACCTATTCACTAAAATATTGAAAAATTATTTGAATATTATAAAAACGTAGTCTCTTTCAGGCCTTTACTTAACTAAATCACAACAATCCTTTGCTGCAGACAGCATTCAATCTTCTTTGGTAAGGAAAGTTACCTCTGTTGCTATTTCTGAAGGCGTATCTTACAATAACTAGTTTTGATTCAATTACAGAACTTTCAGAAAACTAATAAAAATGTGTATAAATAGGCTAACTACTTTAGACCGAATGAATATGTCTGTGTACACGTCTTCTTTACACCATCCCATCAGATACTTACAGCACTGGCAAGAAAGACCCCCCCCACCCCAAGCCTTCCCTTCCTATAACATTCCATATAATAAGGTTTCACCTTTTTGCAATAAGAGCTCCATAATTTCTGTATGTCCAGCCTGTGCAGCCAGTGCTAGAGGTGTGAGCCCATATCCACTGCGAGGGTCAGGATCTGCTCCAGAACGAAGGAGAAGCTTCACCAGGCTCTTCCTGCCTAGTTTGGCTGCCTCATGCAAAGCAGTCCTCTTGTGGACACACTGCAAATTCACTTTTGCACCAGAACTTATCAACAAGGAGGCAATCTCATATGAATCGTGTTTAGTTGCTGTAAGACAATAAGAGAAGTATCAGCCACAATGTTATTCACCGCTATTCTAGGCACTATGGCTTCTGTTATGTGGCCACCCGGGAAAGCTCGACCTGTTCCTGGCAGTGCTATTTATACACTGAGAAATGTCACACTAGACTGAAAGTTTTGACTTATCAACAGGTCTGTTCTTTGTCTCTAGGATAACATTAACTATACAAATCAGTAATTTTATGGTAATCGCTTTCTCTCTGTAAACCTCTGTTGCAACAGACTGCAACTTTCCTTGCCACTAGATGGACATCATATATAGGGACTTTCAATGGTCCAGAGCTGGCCTGCTCAGAGTGCAATTTAATCTTCATAAGCAGTTGTTATCATAATATTAAACAAAGTTTAAAATGACTGTGTCATATATCTTCTTAGCTTAATAGGCCTGATCTGTTAAGTCAGTGAGGATCTTAAAAGAGTAATTTGCATTGCCTCCAGTGAATGGAATGAGTAGGCAACACCTTTCCCTCCTCTCTTTGACCTTCCAGGCTGTGTGGGGTAGAACAGTGAGTGCCCTTCACAGAGACAGATTAGGCAGAGAAGCTTCATGTGCCACAGCTGCTTGAAATACCATTGACAGCACACTGTAACCTGGGACATCCCATTATCTGTAGCCTACACGGCTGCTTTAGATAAATCCCGTACATCTCCTTCTGGGGGGATGGTGGATTTTAACACAGTGCACTTCAAAAATGTCTAGAAATTCTCTGCACCTTTTTTAAGCAGGGGCCCCTGACTAGAAGCTTTAGTTATTCAAAGGTATGGATCGGGGATCCTACAGATAGGTAGGCTTTTTCCTCTTCCTTTAACAATAATTTGGAAAAAAATGCCCTTCCAATACCGAAAAACTTACAGGTTTGTTCAATAAACTTCCAGTGCTCCTTTAGAACCCAGATAATGAGAACACACTTTCCTTTTATTGGCTAGGACTCAGTAAGAATGATAGCATCATAGCCCAATCTGGGGAAAGCAAATGAAACGAACATAGAACATTTTTGAAAAACATCTTGGCAAAATTAGGACTAGTTCTTTACAAATAAAGAATTACAGTTCTTGTGTGTGATTAAATTAAAATGGCATTCAGGCTAAGATTGATACTAGATGGGACCTTCTTCAATCAAAAACATTCAAAGAGAAGTGAACCCAGAATTTAGGCCTGGCTCACTCCTTCCCTTGTCATACTTGGATTAATTCCAATAATGTCTGAATAGGGACAAACACTGTTTTACGCTCTAAAGCATAATGCACGTAAATAATGCAGATAAATCAGGCTGGTTTTCTACAGTTTTTGAAAATCAAAACCCATTAAGATGGATTTTGGAGAAACAGAATCAGATGCTATGAAGGAGATACCATGTAAGCAGAGAATATGAACGTTTTATGCCTGTAGACACGAAGAACAGTAATAGCATGAAAAAGCAGGAGGACCTGGTTACCCGGCACCACTGCACAAATGATGTCAAATAAAGCAGAGGAAAACACTCCGTCACTTCATGGAGAAAGCTATTTGATACTTTGAGGAAAAAGATGTACGTTCAACCTGAGCCTCAAACTCTTTGCAACTGAGGGATGGAAAACGATAAGCATCCGGAGGCCCCTGCACTGGATCAGACTCTGGGGAAAGACTTTTAGTTTCTCTTAGTTCTATGTTTCCCATACTTCAGTAGACTAATAAGGATAACACTTTAATTAATAAATAGTGCTAAGAACTTTGCGGTGACAGTCCCTAACTTGGAAGTGTCAGCTCATATAAAGCCTTGTTATCATCTAAGATAGGGACAGACATGTTCAATACTGAGATTAACATTTTTTTTGCTCTTAACAGCAAAATATTTTAGATATTGATTTGAAGTCAAATATGTCAAACTGAAACCTAAAATGTGTAACTATAACCTCACCTCATTCCCTCACCTCTCCATCCCTAAATAGGGTATTCACCTATAACTAAAGGAGAATCTCCCTCTTCATTCTTAACATTGGGATCACAGCCATTGAGCAGGAGAAAGCGGACATTGTCTACAAAGCAATTTCTTACTGCCACCAAGAGAGGTGTTTCCCCTTTTAGAGTGGTCTGTTCCCACGTAACAGCACGGGAGGCTGAAACACAGAAAAACAGAACACGTTTGAAGCTGGATCATTCATCAAACCTGAATTTGTAAAACTTTTTGGTGGAAAACCACAAGGATTCCGTACCTTTCAAAGTTATTTCAAGGATGTTCTTATTTAGCTGTGCTGCAGCTTCATGCAAAGGAAGCCAGCCTTGCTGATCCACTTCTTCAAAAGCAGAACTGTGCTTCACCAACTTCATCAAGGCCTCTTCTTGGCCTGTGATATTTTAAGACAGACACATATCCCATTACTCATAATAAAACAAAATTCAGGCAACTAACATACTGAGTGTCATTTATCCCATGAGCATATCTAGAATAAACAACTTTATCAGAGTAATTTTTTTTCAGAGGTTGGTTTACATGAATGGAATGGAATATATGACTGACATTGACTCACAAAGCATTTTGAATTATACACTGAAAATACTTATACTTATTAATATGACTAAAATATTTCAAATATAATCCTCTCTTATGAGCAACAGTGCATAAAAGTTTAATTAGGAAGTAAAGCGGTGTCCTAGTGAAACTGTAGGAAAAATATTTAGGTTGGGAAAAGTAAAATGAAGCTGATTTAACAGGATGAGAGCTATCTTGTTATTCCTGCTTTTACTAACAATCTTACTAGAACTTTAATCAACATAGCTGATTATGCTTGCAATCTTATATCTCATCAAGAAGCAGCAAAACTTCCTTGGCTGGAAAGCCTGTTTAAGTAGAGGCCTAGTTTCTGCTCATATTTTTTATTTCATCATTCCTGGGAGAAGGCAGTCTGTCCTCCTGTTACCTACAACTATATGGTGAGGGAACAGACCTTTCATCTCTGCTGCTGAAGTTCTCCTACATATGGAAGAATTATATATTCATAAAGCCAGAAAGCAAGTGTAATTATGGTTTAGACACATTCTTCATAGTGTATGGGACAAAAGACTTGGTTTCTTGATTCCTACTCCAGTCCACCAAATATCTCTATAACTACTTACTATGACATGTATAAAGACTGGACTGCAAGCTTCCCACTGCCAGACAACTGTCCTAACAACTTTACTACTTATGTTTATTGTTTACTTATCTCAGTGACTCAGTATATAAATTGATCATGCCTCAAAATGTAGAAGTTTCAGAAGAGCAGACTAAGAGCATGTCATATAGAAATACACTAAATTTTGGCAGTTAAAGAACAATTCTGGAACACTCTTTAGGTAGAGAAGGGATTTTCATCTGGGTATCTCAGAGAAACACTTTTAGGAAGTATTAATTGACTGAGGGCCTTGCCATCCTGTTGTTTATTTTACAGGAAAGGTTCTGGATTTGTCCCCTAATTTCAGACGATGAAGCAATGGAATATGAGAAGAGTGACATTTGAACCCACTCTATTACTATGTTCCTGTCTAATAAGTTAGCTCTTGGGTGCCCTGTTCTCAGTTGCCTTACTCCTCCCAAGACTATATGAAGAAAAAATGCACTTAAATCAGGTGACCAAACACCTAAAATGTAGGCATTGCTCAACAATGCAATACCCAAAGTATTCCTAGGAGTATAGGCTTAGTGCAGTGTATTTGTACTTAACTGTCCGAATTGCTGCAATTATCTTTTCATGTTCTTCACTTGCAAAATACTGGAAACTGCAGAAACAGAACAAAAGTAAAATGAGAAGAAAAAATTAATGTGAATTTAATCAATTAAGTTATACCTTAATTTAAATACTCAAGCCTAGACTACATGTTAGATTTCTGTAAGTTAAGTAGATTTTTTCAGAGTTTAACACATTAAAACATTTTTTTTGTTGGTCTTCCCCTGCCACTATAAATATTGGCTTTTTTACACAAAGCCTAACAATTAAATACTAAAATGAGTGAAAGCTACCATATCAATCTAGTTTACACCACATATTTATCTTCTTCATCAAGCCTTGTACTCATTTAGATATTGATGTAAAACGTCACCTGAAAGTTTCATACATTCAATATTTTCAAGGAAATGGGTATACTTTTTCAGGGAGAACTCGGAACAAGTGAGCTACCAGTGGTTCCCAGTATCTATGAGACAAGGTCAGACCATTCCAACATACAGAGTGACAAAGGAAAATAAGGTTACTACATGCTTATAATAATGCCAAGTAAACACCCAAAATAGAAGTAATAGCTTATTACCTTTCATCCTCTGTCACACTGCCACTTGTTTCAATTTTATGCCTATCTTGTAAACTTTCCTGAATAGCGTGTTGTGTAGGGATTTCATCATCAGAATCATCATCAAACATATATGTAGAATCATACATGCCAAATCAGCACAACTTGGATCACCTTTTGTAGGGAAACACTGCTTTTTAATTGGAAGCAGATGTTAAATCTTCAGGTTAAATCTGGAGTAATAGAAATAGCAATCACTATTTAAGTATCAAGAGAAATGAAACACGGTTTAAAATAAATGAATTGGAACTTCTTCATCTCAAGCTGCAGCCTTCTCCCAAGTATTTAAGTTTGCACTGCAAAAAGTTATTCTGTTTAGAAGAGAGTAAAGGTTTTCTATTCCAATAGCACATGCTAGCTTTTATCTCTGTTCCACAGACTGAACATACAGAATAGATACTTGTTCTGGCATTACTTATTAGAAGGCAACAAAAATAAGTAAAACTTAGTTTTCAGATAAATAGTTATCCCCTCTTCAGTCTTTTAGACACTCAAATATCATCATGCTCCAATGTTTCCTTAGTAGGAAAACAGATGCACAGTAAGTTTTTTCAGTCTGTTCACAGAGGGCCTGGAAGTGAAGGGCAAGTGAAGGACATGAATTTTTTTAATAACAGCTTCTGTTCAAACTGTTTCAACAAGATATCATTTGGGCTGTTATCTCGTAGTCAAAAAAGTACTGTAGATTTGTGCTATTATGTGCATCAGCCTGCCACCTGAAACATCAAACTGCATGCTTAAAAAAAGACCAGCTTTACCACCTCATGTGTATAATCTACAGCCATTTAGAGCCAATGAACTTAGAATTCTGCATTCTTCATCAATGCATGCCTGGTTTTTTTTCCTAACACTTGTAAGGCATTATAAAGTATTAGAAATATATATATATAAAATACTGCAACAATATATAACCAGATATAGGCAGAAATAAAAAACACTGGTGTAACCACAATGGAGTTAATTAAAAAAAACAAAAACACAAACACAGTTAAGAATTGCATTAGTTTAAAAAAAGTTTGCCAAATTGAAAGGGTTCAATTAAAAATATTTTTACCCTTCTAAAATTGTAATACACTCAATGGAGCATAGTAATAAAACCCATTGATACTATTTGTTAAGTCTAAATGTTAAAATTTAAGACAAAATAATAAAAAATTATAAATTATCAAATAAAACATTAAATAGTATAACGTGTGTAGATGTACACTGTTACATGCATAAGCAGTCACACTGTTCTTTGGTATATTCAGCTACATGCTATTATAGACTAAAATCACAGATGTTCTGTTAGGCTCAAATCTCTTGTGTTTTACCTTATCAAAGCTTCCACTTCTGTCTTTCAAGACAGTTGGCCCAGAAAAACCAACCAAAAATACAGGGCAAAGTAAAATAAAATGAGTAAGTAAAACTGAAAGCAAATAAATAAACTATTAAAATAAATGAACAGAGCAAAAGGAAGGGAGCTGTAAACATGCTACTTAAAAAGTTTGGAATAATTATAGAAGCATCTTAAAGTTAAGCAGCAGTAATTCATAACAAACCTGTGTCATTTAATTTGTTACTGGATCCACCTAATGTGTGATTGCAAGGTCTTGCTCTGTCATTGCACATGTAGCAAAAAAGAGAAATATGTTAACAAAATATACAGACAAGTAACTGCTAGTATTTCATTATACCCATAGTACAATGGGTATATACACATTTTAAATATAGATTATTTCTTTCTTGTAAAATGATTACTAATTTTCCTATGAATTGAGAAAATACATTGGTTTTCCTCA
>JAOXJM010000003.1:2250578-2280321 GCA_026413425.1 Tringa solitaria
GTGGATGCCCCATCCCTGGAGGTGTTCAAGACCAGGCTGGATGGGGCTTTGAGCAGCCTGGTCCAGTGGGAGGTGTCCCTGCCCAGGGCAAGGGGGTTGGAACTAAATGATCTTTAAGGTCCCTCCAAATTCTGTTCTATGATTCTATATATTTGCAGACGGTATTAAAGGTGAGAGCACCATCATCTCATTTATAGGAAGCCATTTACAAGGAATTCTTAATTATTTATGTTAGGTCCTCATCTCTACTTACCGATTCCCTTTCTGAAACATTCTAGATCATGGCAAGGATCATACAAGAATGTCAGGCAAGAAGCTAACCATATCGTTTAATGTACTGCAAAACTACTTTTTTTCATGCAGAGAAGCCTTTAAGTATTGCTTTTTAATGCATCAACATTATAACAGTTCAAAATCTTATTGTTAGTTTTTACCTTAATAAACTCAACGTAGTCCTCATATGTGCCTTTTGGTGGAGCATAATAGTTGCCACTGGGAGAAAAAGTGTAACGAGGATTTTCAATTATATCTGGATTATAGAAGTCATCCAGCATTGTCAGCAGTAAACGTCTGTCCCAGTCATCTGTCACTCGACCTCCATAGTTGCACTCACCAGTTAGGTAAGATACAGCTTCAAAAGGGACGCGGCTGTATTCATTTATGAACAACTGAAACAGAAGACATGAGTAATTCTAGAAGTATCTGCAGAGCAACAGTGTGCCCTACAGACTAAAGGGCTGGAAGCTGTAGTGTATGCAAAACTACAGTTTATGGAGTTTTCTCCCTAAGAGTTGGAAATTCAAATTTTGATATTTTTTTTCAAGTAAAATTACTGTTAAAATAAAGAGAAGTTACTAGTAAAAGCCTCTTATGAATATCCAAATTAGTAAGTAATACAAGTCATTCTTGAACTATTTACAAAATGATAGTTTTTTCAGTCCAAACTTCCTAGATGGACAATTTTCTGTGTCAAAGAAACGTGCATTTCACATAATTTTTCTTCCAGTCTCCAGAACCTCTGATCTCTTTCATTAACTTCTTGATAACTTTTCCAACTCTTCAGCCTCAACGTCTATAATTCACAGTTTTAGCTCTCCTGACTTTTCTACACAGGCCCTGCAGAAGACTCAAGGTCAAGTGTTCTTGAACTCAATGTGTTCAACCTTTCATTTTAGGGAAGGAGAATAGTCTGAGGCTTTGTTTAACTAACAGTACATGTGTAAAAATATTTTCTTCCTACTAACTACAAAACCCACCCTAACAGGTGACTGTCACTGACATAGTGTTACTTAAAGCACAGTGAGCTGTTACATATGACAATTTAAACTCCTATTATACTCATATATACTTATTATATTCCATACATCTGTATGAATCTAAATCTCATTAAGAACAATTTTAAATTTTATTTCATTTTGAATTTGGAAAATATTAATAATATGATTGACATTCCTTGCCTTTGTAGCTGAACTGAAGTAATGAAAATCTATGAACATTTGATGTAACTTGAGCATATTGATCCTTTTTGACTATTAGCTCAACCCTATGCTTCACAAGATCAGAGTTAAAGGTAGCAACATGATTTTACCTGCAGCTGTCTGATACTGATTCGCAAGTCTGATTCATTAAATCCATAGGGTATATTCCAACCAAGAGGCCCGAATTTTCTTCTCTCCTGAACAAGAGCATGGAAAAAACAAACTCCAAAGAGCAGTTTCTCCCATACCTTTGAGAAAACAAAACAAGAAACTATTATTAACTAGCTTATATGCTCATGCTGGTCTGTAACTTACATAGACAACACACCATTTGATTACCACTCTCCATCTTGGGTACAAATAAAGGCAACTATTAAGTATGCTGCTGTTACTTGACTTGGGAACAAATAGGCACACGGTTGTCACATATGCAAGCACAAGATTTTTCTCTTCTTCCATGTAAAGGGCATCTGAATTCTTCCATGTAAAGGGCATCTGAATTCATAAGAATTCAAATAGCACTAGATATTTATTTTTAAGGCTCATTAGACAAACATAAAATAGAGATGTATTGTTTAGTAGAAGTCCTTACATGCACTCACTTATACCTACGTATATCGATTACCATACTCATATCTCTGAGTAATCCCACTATTTTTTCACTTCCCTCACAGTAACGATTAGTTAAGTGGCTCATCATTTATCAATAAGACCTATGGGCACTGCAGTACTGGTCCTTGGTATCTCAGTGCTTACCATCTCAATAATGATAGGTATGCCCTACTAATCAATCTTCAGAGTTTATGTATATTGTGTAATATATGTGTGTAATATGAATGTAATTTAATAAAGCCTAAGAAACCATTTTAAATATTGCCACATGAAATTACTTTGCAAAATAATTCTCAACGAATCATCTTTATCATTGCAAAACCTGAACACACAACACCACAACTTTTACAATAGTAAAAAAATTTAGCTTCTAATATTCACCGGACAGAAATCAGTATCTGTGGGTAAAAAAAAAAAAATTAAAGAAATTCTCAACAGATAAGCACTTTACCAGCTCCTTTTCAGGGCATCCAGAGAAGAACGCAGGATCAGAAATAGGGTCAGAAAGAAATGACTGAAGTAGGTTTAACCGGAGACCAGTAGGAGGTTCATTCGTCATCTTCACTCCATTCTGCAGAATGGTTACTGGAAACTAGAAATAAAAACCAGCAAAACCGCATTCAGAAAGCGTGGAACAGATGATATATTAGTATAACAACACAATATTCCTTTCTGTTCATTACATAAAAAATTATCTGTAAGAAATTAAATATTAAACATCAACAGCTTACAAAAAATCTGAAAGGCATCAAGAAAGTAAGACCTTGCTGTAAACTACAAACCTATATTTTAAAAGCTTTTCTTGGTATTCATCACCTTATAATTACCATAAAAAATTAAAATTTTGAATTTATGTGAAAAAACCACACCTTGTTGACAGCATAGAAACTTCTTAATTGCATATGCTGGCAACATGCAGTTGCACGCACTAGTACACAAAACATCACAATACCAAAATATTATGAAGGAAGCTTGGTATTACTGTTTATAATTATTTTTTAATGTCCTTTCTTGATTAAATTATCTCTCCAACAGCCTCATTGTACTTCAGAAAAGTTCCGTATTAGCAGTTCATTCAGGGACATGAATAGTTTCTAAAAACGTTAGCAACTTTTCCTTTCCCCAAACGCAGAGTATTTGGCAATGCATGTACCTTTGGTGAAGGGTAACTAGTAAGCCAAAGTCTGAAGGATGGGTGACATTTTTCACTGTTAAACTCTTCACATATTTTCTCCAGCATCGGCATCCATGAGACAGCTAAATGACAGTTTTGTAAACAAACCCAGGTTCCTTCTTCCATTCCATTCTGAATCATTTTTGTAGCTATCGGTCCTTGTCCTTGTCCTAACGAGATGGACTGAAACTTATCCCCAACCATCTCTCTGTCATTTGCAAATTTCAGGAGGCCTGGAATAGAAAGCATAAGATTTTAGCATTTCTTCATTAAAAATAAATTATGTCAGGAAAAAAAATTTTAAATGTTTATTACTATTTTGTTAAAACATACATACAATATGGTACAGCTTTGATGCAGAGTGTAATATTTATTCAGTTTAAAACATCATTTCCATTTTTAGGGAGCACAGAATTTTACCAGCATGATACAATGCACTCAAATCTACTTGTACAAAGTGCAAACTAATCCTCATTCTGTATTTAAGGGGAAATTCAGGTCTCTAATCTGAAAAGCTGCACTACGCTTTTGTTTTCTGTGTGTACTTACTAGACATGGGATCTGCTCCTGGAGACAGCACAAATATTAAAGGGATTGTAGAATTTGAATCTAAGTAACTTTTTGTTAGATCAAAAGGTGGTGGCTCTACAAATTTCTTGCCCAGTTTTTCAGTTACAAATGTTGTTACAGCTGGACCAATCTGGTAAAAAAAAGTAAATAAAAACCATTAACATAAATTAAACATCACTGCATATTTGACAGCATATTTTATGTATCATTTTATGTAGCATTTATTTTCTTAATAAAATACGATGAAAAAAGATTAGTTATTTTAACAATCAGTGTAAACTAGGCTATAAGACATGGAACAGTGTACAAACACTTGATAACAGATCATTTTACCTTGTCTGGTCTTAAGCACCGAAGAATTATCATCTTTTGTAATTCATTTAATGTATTATTAAATTGGTCTGGTAATGGAAAGCTTTGTGGCTCCTTGCTGTCATAGATTTTTTGCCATTCACCTATATTTTCAGAGATGTGACTCCTAAAGTAAAAAAAGCAGTTACAATTACAGTAAGTACCTGGAGTCTCTTTTTTGATGTTTATCAAAGGCCAATTACATTGCATTGTCATACAAGCCACTCCACATCTACATCAGCAAATAATCCTACACTTGAGCTTCTCCATGCTGAAGAGTGAAAAATCTTTTCCCACCATGCTATTGACGACATACAACACTTGACCTGAAAGGTTCTGAGTTGACAATAAGTTCTGCCTATTCCTCCAGCCACCATTGCCTGGACCTTCAAAGGTCTGGGTGAACTTTCCGCCTCTCATATTTCAGGAAAACCTCACTCTTTAACTGAACAAAGTTACTGGGAAATCAAACCAGGAAAAAAAATTTTTATTTTCCTTAATACAACATTCAAGTACATCCTCTGCAGTGGGACAATATTCAGACTATATAAGGGCATCCACATTGCTACTAAAACTCCAAAGGGGCATAAAACACAAACCAGCCCCAAATAATTTCTTCTAACAGAGCAGCGTTTCCACAGTCAGATCCAAATCCTTCTAATATTCCTGTTGTGTCAGCTATTTATACGCAAGACTTGTACAGCCATGAATTTATGGTCAAATTCTATTTAAATCCAGGGTGAAATTCTCCTGATTTCAGGAGATTCAATTGTACCAGAAAAATTCCTCCCGCAGTACTGCAGTAGAATTTTGCTACGTATACTTCCTTTGGCCTCCGTGGATGCCCTTGAAACACTTTTTCTCTACCGTGGAGACATTCCAAAATAAAATTTTCTTTATGGAATGTCTCAAATAATTTAGGAAAATAGTTTAATTAAATAATGTTATAATTAGTGATCTGACTGCTTGATTAAAATAAGTGAAGCAAACCTAATGATGAAAAAGGGCTGGTTTTACCATGTTGGCATTCTGGCACCGGTTTGGAAAACATATAGGAAACATTTCTTTCAGCATGTTGCACATGCTTTGCTTAAAAATAATTAAGGCTAGTTCACATCAACATTTTACTATACCTCAGTTCTTTCAAAGCTGGGATTTCACTGGCACGACATAATTCATCCCAGCTCTTATCTGATAGCCAAGATGGATCTGGATTCTTGTACTTATTCTTGAGACCCACACCCCCAGTTAGTAAGAACATAAACTCTTGCTGTTCTATTTCATTTTTAGCCCTGTATTTAAAAAAATGGATAATATACATTTATTGAGATACAATTTAACATAAAGAGTTGTCCGAAATTAATTACACTTCACTGACATTTAGTAATACTTCTACTGAAGCAACGGATGAGATCAGATCACAGTATTCTATTCAGTTAAACTGTACGGTAAAAATGACTGATTAAGAGTACAATAAGGGTTTCAAGAGGCAAATGCTATATATATCTGCTTATTTGTTTTTAAAAAGTGCAATAATTCCTGATTTTTAAAGGCTTTATAGAAAATATAAAGTTTCTGGGAACATAGTAACCTTACAAATTGGCCCAGGAACAGGCCATATACAGATGTGTACACCATGTAATTATGTAAGTGTGCACATTATCATCATAATGGTGCAATTTTGAACTTACGTTTTGTTTCACAATGTATTCACACAAAATTGCAAAAACCCCAGCAAGACGAAACTAAAAAGAAGTGGTAGGTAGAAAAGACTGTGACTGAGATCTCATTATGTATGCAAAAGGACAAAAGAAAAAGGAGAAAATGAAAAACAACGACAAAGGCCTAGAAGCTGTCGGGACACCACATTACTGTCTTAGATTTCTTTCTCAAACGTTTTTTTAAATAATAGCAATTGTTTGTGACATAAGGATGCTATGTAGCACTATCCAGGTCCTTTAAAGGGAGTCAAAGATGTATCATTGACAAAACCATTGATTTAAATGAGCCTGTTTTTTTCATAATGTGTCCAATAGTTACATGCACTCACATACTTGTTCACTTGTAAATACTATCAGCATTAGAAAACCCCAAACATTCATGTCATTACTCCAAAGGCATTATTAGTGATATGCACAAGAACATGCTATCTCATCAATACATTTTCCCATGATCAGAAAACTATTAGTTTCTGTTATTAAGAGACTCCACAAAAATGAGCTTACATGAGAAGACTACAACATAGCAAAAATGAGAAGAGCAGCTTGTCCTTTTCGAACAGTGAACGACACACATTGCAATACAAATTGTATGTGAAGTGGTCATTTAGATACCGAAGTCGCTTCTCCAAAAGTTTGGATTTGTTACTAAAAAGAGAAGAAATTAAAAACAGATTTCAAATTGAATAACTTAGGCAAATTAGTTAAGAAATCAAAATCTATTTAGGGTTGCAGAGGAATTATATTAGACCCACACACTCCACAAGAGACTTCTATACCCATTTCCCCAAAATTTCAATTACACTCAACATTTTACAGCTCTTTTAAAAGTTCCAAGCAAAATAGTTAGCTGAAATCAATTTGCCACAGTTAGATGGTGGCACTCAGTGTTCATAATGGAGCCTAGTTCAGAACCAGACCTCGCTCTTTCTATAAGTCACATTCTTCAATATACTTAAACAAAGCACATGCTTACAGTTCATGATTTGCTCAAACAGTAACTCAAAGGAGCATTTACTTCATTAACAAATTATATTTTGTTTCAAAAAATCTATATTTAAGGAGAGATAAGAGGTAAATGGTTTCAAAATGTAGAGAACTGTTCATAAGAGAAAGAAAACACTTTATTTTGCATCAGAAAGACTGTATTTACCTATCATGAATAGAGTTGATGAAGAGGTTAACAAACCAACTAAGGGAGTACTGGTACATGGGATCAATGTTTGCCAAGTCTGCAATACTAAAGAACAGCACCGATGAATGCTTTGCAATAGCTCGATAGCCTTCTCGAGATTCAGCTATTTTAAGTTCCATTTTCTCTGCAATCTAAATATCAACAGTAGTGGATAAAGAAAAGCTTTCAGTGTTCTTTGTACAAAAATATGACTACTTAATAACATTACTGAAATAGTTCTACACAGTACTTTATAAGACCAGAGTAAGACAGCTTTTATGTTCCAAAAGGCACAATCACAGTAGGTAATGACTACACTGGGTACAGTAAGTACTTATCCGTAACATAGTACTGCCTGATCTATTTACCTACACTACAGGATGCAATAATCAAAGCAAAGGAGGAGTTTTGTTGCAACATTTAGCATCAAAAGTATCAATCTATCTCTGCAGTATGCAAAACTATGACTAATTTCAGACTGGTTATGTATTTAAGCTCTACTTTTTCTACTGTAAATCAGCTTTATACAAAACAATAGTCTGATAAAAAAAGTTTTTTTAAAATCTGACCATCCAACGAATTCCGAGTTTACATTTGATAGCCATTAATATGTAGCGGTAAGATCAACATCAGCTTAAAGAAAACACTAATATTTGATTTATATTGTCTACAGTAAGTAAAAAAAACTTTATTCGCTTACCAATGTCATTTAGCTCACATTGACTTCAGCTGGTATTTTATGCATTAAGTATAACAAAAGAATCTGGGCTTCTGTACCAGTATTAGTCGCCCAGATTATTAATGTGTCCCTGAAAATTTTTCTTGTTTTAAAAAATTAGTTCCTTCCTTTATCTTAACATATTACCTTAACTTCAGAATTTATTACTTTTCACCCTTATTGGTAGATACACATTCTCTAAAGCATTTTAAATTAAAGACTGAATAAACGATCAGTGAAGATTCTAGAATGGATCCAATTTTATTTCTCTTCACATTTCACAAGTACAGAATTTCCTCATTATGCTTTGCATCTAATTCCCAGTCTTGCTGCTAGCTGCAAATTTTAACATTTAATTTCCATGTATCGTTAAGGAGAGCACACATACACATTTCTTACCTGCTGTTTTTTAGTGATCTCATTAGCTGTTATTTTAGCAGAATCCAAGACCTTAATAGCAGTCTCATCTTCTAAAATATTCCCTTCAGATGAATGTAAGGTTTCTAAAATTTTCCTCTCAATTTCTTTTAGATTCTTTTTATTTGCTGCAGACTGAAGGATAAGAGCATTTCTCTCCTCTTCTAATTCTGGTCTAACGAAAAAAATTGCATGCAACAAAACCAGTCAGTGTTCATCTTCACCTGCCTGTAAAGGAAGCCCATGAAGATGACTCCCTCTTCCTACCATAAATACTTGTGAATGTCCTCTTCAGTTTAAGTAGGTTGCTATTGCTCAGCATATATTTAAATTCTGGGTACAGATTTCTTTGCATAACTTTAGTACTTGGAAACAATAGTCTAAACTTTAACATGTTGACATTTTGAAAATGTGAGTACATTTCCTTTATTATAACCTTGCTGCCTGAAAAAACACCCTGTGGTATGTGGAGTAAATTTACTGCTGGAAACTCTTTTTTTTTTTTTTTTTTTAGCCCAATCACATAGACATTTCCATACAGCCCAGATACTACTTCTCTTTATGGGTCTTATCTGAACCCTCACAGAGATAATCAGTTTCAGAGGTACTGTGCATTTATTTCATATGAAATTAAACCAAAATCCTCATAATTCTGCATTCTTGTCGGTAGCTCCGTCACATTGCAAAAATCACAATAATGGCTTAAACTTCAAATAATATTTACACAGTTTTCTAGCATTCAAAGAATATTTCAGAAGAGTGCCATGAAAAAAACAATAATTTTACATCTGCTATTTTAAGTAACCTGAGGACACTTACCCCACAGTAAACATGACAATCTGTTCCCCAACTTTTTAGATATGAAAACTAGAAAAAATATCTTTCCCCCCACCAAAGTTGCAACTGAGCAACATTTACACCATGTAACTTCAATTTTGGTTTATAATAAATTAATCTTTCATTTCCTTGGAATCATGCCATAAAAAATTTAAATGGCTATTTGCCATAAAGAGAGACTTACCTCTCTTTCGCTACGACAATACCTAGCAATTGGTCTTCAAGTCCATCTGGTGTTATCATAAAATTGAGTAAAGAAACTTTTGTAGCAAGTTCAGGCATATACTGTGGATTTCTCAGTTTTGTGGTAATAAAAAACTTGAAATCATTGGAATACTCAATAATGGTCTCACCAAGCTTGATACACTCCACACCTCCTAATGTTAAGATGAGAAATGTTAAGAAAACCATTATTTACTTTGATTACTTACAGAGAAATATATTTTTGTGATTAAATGAAAGCAAATTTCTTGTCAGTGAAAAATGCCCTGAAAAGTAAAAATAAATAAATAAATCTGATACTCTGAGAAATTCTCACACACTTCAGTGAGGTCACGTTACTCTTAGCAGATGAAATCGAGTCAATCCAATTAGTACTGTACTTTGAATGTGCATACACAATACTGGACATGGTAACAGAGAGCCATGGAATTATTCTCAATATGATATTCTTACAGACTATTATTTCCTTGAATTACCGGTCAGAAATAGGAAACTCAAAGAAAAAGAAAAAGTGTTTGAGCTTTTCTTTTCTTTTTTTTTTTAAAGTATGAACGTGAAAATCAGTAAAGATAGCCTATGAAAGAAGGAAGGAAAACATTTTTGTGTTTATATGCATTTTTCTGTCCTTTTCCACGATGAAAAGTTGAAAACCAAATTCATAGCTACTTAACAAGCTTCAGAGAAACACAGGATAATTGTGCCTTAAGCAAAATGCCTTGACAGCTTTTCTTGATTTGTGCAAAAGTTAGTAAACATTAGTATTAGACTAAAACGTATGAAAATGAACAAGCAAGACATAATTTCACTGAGACTCTTCCCTTTACTGAGTCAAGTGTCTTTGCTTAGTCTCCTGTAGTGACACGGTGGAGGTTTTCACACAGAATACGATATATGAATGATACTTATTAAAAAATAAAATAAAACTTCAGGCTGTTGCAAAGATACCTTTCTCCTACCACAGGCAGCAGTAAGCCAGAGAGTAATAAGAAAAACATCAGGCAGTACCATAGACTGTAAGATGAATGGCAATGTAATCTACTTCGGAGATCAAAATTAATTTTGCTGTACCTTGTTTAAAAGTCTGTTTAAGTAACAGAGGTTCAAGCGATGGATCTAGTTCTTCTCCAACATTTTCTAGGAGAAGTGGAGTGCCAAACTGAATGCAGTTCTCCAGGGTTCTCATATAATCTGTGTCAGTGACCTTGATAACATTCAGGCGGTTCTCCTTCTCAAAATTCTTGATCCATTTATTTGCTTGACCTTGAGGATCAATCATTAATGGCCTAGAACATACAAGACAGCTTTCTCAGTGCTTGCAGGAGTTTTTAAAAATTTTAAGCTATTTAAAAATGTTTCTGTGTCAGGCTGTCAAGGAAAAAGTGATACAATTTTGATTCTGTTATTTTAAGAGATCAGTGAAAAATGGAGGTATAGGTGTTTTATCATAATATGAAAAGTAATACCAAAAATAGTTTCAAGATTTGCAAAAAGAGTTCATCACATTTTTCATGAAAGACACTAGAATGCAGAATTCTTGTAAAATCTTGTTCTGCTTCTCCCCAGAAATTCTCTGTATTTAGAATTTATACATTTTTACAAATTTTGAGTTCTTGCTCATATAATTTTTCACTTAAAAAAAGAAAAGTAAACAAGTAGTTGCAATTTAAATCTGGTATGTCGGTATATCAGCTAGCATAAGACTGGAAATGTAAGTGGGTCAGGGAAAGGTGACACTAGTTTAATTTTGTTCAAAAGCTTTGTCCCCATGTTTACTTGCTGATTTCATCTGTATGTATGTATTTTAGTAAGTCAGGCATGAATGGTATCAAACACCTCCTCTAACTGCATCCTCAGAGAACTAAGCAACATTCTAAAAATGGATTTACACACTGTAATCTGAATCTATCACAAAGGCTAATTCTTAAGAGAACACAGATCACAAGAAGATCACCAGAAAGTTTGATAATCTTGTATTTCTACTGAGTGGAGATTATTTGAAGACAGATATTAGAAGTCTTCATATAATGTAATAGATATCAACCTTGAAATAAAATTTCAGTTGGCATAAAAAAAAAAGTTGTTACAAGTCCTAAAAGAATCCTTTATACAGATGTTAGTTTCACGCACAATAAATGTCTATAAAACACAAAAATGTCATCTGATCGCCTTATAACTGTAAGAACTTGAAATGGACTGTGGTATATCTGGACTCTGCAATTTACATAGCCTCAATCTTAGCATTAAGCATGTAAAGAATGAGGATTTCTGTTCAGTTCTGAAGCCAATTCTTAGAAATGCTTCATTAGCTAGTAATAGGAAAACAAGATACGTTAAAAAAAAAAAAAAACACAACCAAAAAACAAAGAAACAAAAAAACCTCAACAAATAACTTTATCCAACAGCACTGGATCTCCTGAAAGGAAAGCTTTCAAGTAATTGCATACACAAATCTCTAGATTGTTATACCCCTTAAATTTCACAGGAGCTGGGTATAAAGATTCGACTACTGGTCTCAAGTACATTGTTTCTACAGAAGCTACATTGTCCCTAGACATTTAATTGTTTTGCTTTAAAAAGTAAAAAACTTGTTTTGATTTTAAAAGTAAACCTTTTTGTCACCTACCATCGCCTTGAATTGTCAACAATGACCCCATTATCTACAGAAAATACATCAGTTGGCAAACCAGCAATATTCCAGGCTCTTATTTTTATTGGGTCACCAAGAGTCTTACTCAAAGAGAAATTCTCAGAACAAGGGATATTTTTCTCCTGGGGAAAAAAAAAAAAGAAAATTCCATGTATCTTTATTTCATGTTCTTTTACACCGTTTATTAAAGTCTACTTCAATCCAAAGTGACTCTGTATGTTTCCTTTTAAGAGTTTGAAATACGTCAAGTATAACCAACAAGTAGAGGTGCCGTGCTGAGCCATGTTTCACCAAGAAGGAGGGGCTGGTGGAAAACGTGAAGCTCAAGGGCAGCCTTGGCTGCAGTGACCATGAGATGGTGGAGTTCAAGATCCTTAGGGCAGTGAGGAGGGCACACAGTAAGCTCACTATTCTGGACTTCAGGAGAACATACTTTGACCTCTTCAGGGATGTGCTTGGAAAAGTACCATAGGATAAAGCCCTGGAGGGACAAAAAGGGCCCAAGGAAGCTGGCTAATATTCAAAGATCACCTCCTTTAAGCTTAGGAGTAATGCATCCCAACAAAGAGGAAGTTGAGCAGAAACGTCAGGAGGCCTGCATGGGTGAACAAGGAGCTCCCGGACAATCTCAAACAGAAAGTGGAAGCTTACAGACGGTGGAAGTAAGGACAGAAAGCCTGGGAGGAATACAGAGATATTGTCTGAGCAGCCAGGGATCAAGTTAGGAAAGCTAAACCCCAGATAGAGATAAATCTGGCCAGGGACATCAAGGGCAATGAGAAAAGCTTCTATAGGTATGTTGGTGACAAAAGACAGATGGGAAAATATGGGCCCACTTAGGAAGGAAACTGGAGACATAGTCACCCAGGAGAAGGCTGAAGTACTCAATGACTTTTTTGCCTTTGTCTTGACCAGCAAGGGCTCTAGCCACACAAGGCAAAGGCATGGACCAGGAGGATGAGGAACTGCCCACTGTAGGTGAAGACCATGTTCGAGACCATCTAAAGAAGCTGAAGGTGCACAAGTCCATGGCATCATTTGATTTATGAACTATGGCATTAGTATAAGTATGTTGGAACTCTTCCTTTTCATACAGCACAATCAACCATTTAATTAACATATAAATATGTGCCAGTGTAAGTTATTACATAATTTTTTTACATTATACATAACTGCATTTTAAATTTAATTCTTTTATTTAAAGGCAAAAAGAGACAACTGAGATTTTTAGTAATCAAGAGTTACAAAGTCAATGATATCCTCTTGTTTCTGATATGCTACTTTAAGTCTACAGTAAATTCACTGATTTCATTGAACTCAAATTTACAGAATATTGGATCAGCAGTATTTATCCCATTGATCTTAATGAGTTTTACTAGGCTAATATTAAATAAATGACAAACGAGGCCTTTGACAGTAATCTGAAAAAAGCAAACACTTTTTTAAATCTAAGATGACCTTCTAACCTTGCACAGTTTGCTCCAATCTTTGGTACATTCCTGTCGAAATCCAGCAGTAAAAGCTCCCAGATATGCTATCACACCAGCTGATATCAGAACATCTCCTGTCAAATTATCATATACATCTTGAAGATCATTTGCAGCATTATTCCATCTATGACAAGCAGAAAATACAGAAAAAATGGTGCTGACAACTCCACATTAACGATATTGATGACAAAAATCAACCTTTTTTGTTGTTTATTTTAACTTCAGGTAGAGAATAAGGACACTGCACTTATGTATTTTATTCTCACAGGGTGCTGGGCCATCTTGTCTAGACCATGCTTTTGCCAAGAAAGGTTGGAAAAGATGATCCTTGAGGTCCCTTCCAACCTGGTACTCTATGATTCTTATTTTTAAGACTTGTCTACAATTCTCCTTCAATGTTGCTGCCCATATTTTTACATTACAAACAATTAGGAATCTTTCAAGGCCCAGACTGTTACACTCTTCAACAGCCCTCTGCCAGAGATACATTAAAGGCTCAGAGAAGTAAAGTTCAAATTCTCTTTCTACAATGGCTGCTATGTCTGACATTGAACTTTAACCTGACCTTGATTTCTCTCCACCCAGGCCTCCAATCAACTTCTCTGCTCGTTCTAGTTTTTTAGCACACAGATCAACCTGGAATTCTAAACGAGCCTTTTCTTCAGTTTTCTCAGAGAAGGTTCGTTCCAAAGCAGCCAAACGATTTTCAACTGCTGCAAGTTCTTCTCTCTTCTGATTCAAGAGTGTCAGTGTCTCTGCTAAGGACTGCTGTGCCTCTCTTAAACGATCTTTCTTGGGTGCAACCACCTATTCAATTATAATCAATACACAAATGCTTAAAGCACATTTTGGTAACTTCATTATTTAATACAATGCTTAGGGTAAATACATCAAGCAAAGAAAAGATTTTACAGCACTGAGGGACTACGATCAAAAACTCACCTTTGCAACCCTGTCATACACCTCCATTGCCATAATCCATTTGCATAAACCCTCTGCTGCCGAGGAAGCTTTAGCCACCTTTTGTGGATCAAACTCGGGATTTGTCAAGTATTCAGCCCGAATCTTCTGCATGATAGCTGCCTGGATAACAAAAGCATTACAGCTCATCATGGCTGACACTTTAAAATTACACTGTGAAACAGGAAAGAACTACAAGAACTACTCAGTAATAATTGTCGTAGAAAACACTGCTTATTTGTTTCTTTTGATTTTCCTATCACGCGTTGTGATCTTTTCCTGTTTTCATCCTAATTCTACCCTTATCCTTTATAATCATGCATTTGGTATGTCTTCCATGTGCAGCTACCCAAGTGCTAAGAGCATTACAGTCACATAGGAGCCTTAATTGATGCTCTCCCTTGTGAAAAACATGCAAATGACACAGCTGTTTGGGATCATTATAAAAATTTATTTCTATTAAAATAAAATCTAAATTAATTACATTGCTTGTACCTACTTTTGGGGATCAGTTTTACAAAAGGTCAAAGCATATTCAATTCCCACTGAATTGGGCAAACAGCAAGAAACACACTATTGGATAGAGAGGTCTTTGGGGGAGATGGTCATATTTTACATAAAGTTATATAGTAGTAAATTTCTGCATTCATTGTATATCTTCTAGTATACTGAAAAAAATACTACCCATTTTGTCAGTATTCATTTAATCAAAATAATACCATTAGAAACAGACATCAAGAAAAGCACCAGTGTGGGCGGTTTTTTAAAAACAGGAAAAAAGTTCATAATACCAAGTAATTTATTTAGAAAAACTAGCACAAAAAACCCACATAGGAAGGTTCGACATGTTCACTCATTGCACAAAAAACCCCACAACCAACCAAACCTCAAAGCAGAACACTTGAAATGAAGCTAAAAGGACTGAGGTTCAGAAGAAGCAGGAGACAGCTCTTCATACCACTTAAAGCAGACTTTTGGAATGATTTGTAAAAAGATCTTGTAGATACAGAAAGTTTACATGGGCTTAAAAGGAGTAGAGAAATTGCAGAAGACAGATCCACTGAAAGCTACTAAACACACAGAAACTACATCTAGCTTTGGAAGTCCTTCATTTGAAGTGGTGGAGGCTGGAAGAATATTTGGATAAATTATTATATATATATATATACACACATATATATAATTCCTATTCCAAGGCACCTGCTTATTTACAGACACAGAATAATGGAATGGACAATTTACTCTGATAGTTTTTTATGTGTTATTTTTGCCTTTTGATGAGATACTACCTATAAATTGCAAAGTAAGAAACATTTGTGCACAGAAGGACATTTCATTCAAATAGAAGCCAGGCTGTATAGAAGTTTCAGAAATTCCCAAAAGGGAATTCTAAAACCATTCTAAAATGTCCCTTACAAGGCTCATCCTGAGGAAGTCTGACTCGCTTGCCATGACCATACTCCTATAGAGATACCCTTTCATCTTGTAAAGATCCTTGGTCGTAACAGAAGTTGACTAACTTGTGCCAAATGGGGCCTCTGATATAGTATTTTCTAATTTTAGTTTTTTCACCTGCAAGAAAATGTCTATATGATAAAAAACACCGAAAAATTAGACAGAAGCCTTACTGGAATATTGTCCTTGTCATACTCCTTCAAATCCTTTAAGAAATTCATGTCACCAAGCAGTTTCTTGCTCGGAGCCCAGTAATCCAAAATCTACAAAACATAGTAGAAAATATCTTTTCAAGCTTTAAAACAGACACACAAACAAAAAATGACAAATCTCTTTTCGTTAAAAATTCATGCATATGTAATACTGATGACCTTATATCTCCTTGAGACATCGATAAAGGAGAAAGTCTACCAGATCAAACATTTTTCCCAACCCATAATTAAAGCCAAAAACTGAACAGTATCTCAGTAAAGAGTTACGTATCATCTTTTATCAAAATACGAGTCAAGCAAATTAAATGTGTTCCCTTTGTACATTACAGAACGTAAAAATTTGGAATTCTGGAAGTTTTCAGTAAAATTAAGGATGAAGGCCGTAAGTATTGCCTATTTTAGTGGACCTTGGGTGGTCTTGTTTATTGATCAAGTGCTCTGTTAAGAACATGAATTACAGTTTTATTTGGAACTACTGTCTCCAGTTTTACCTTGCCTCCAGTCCCTGAAGGATCTGCAATCTTTTCTGGTTTTATGTCCTTCATGACACAGATCGCAGACATGACAAGTTTGACACCAGATGGAGGATTTTTCATCGATTTGACAATTGATATATCAGAAGGCTAAAATAAAAATCACATTTAAAAAAATTATGACAAATGTTATGACTTTCTCACCACTAAGATGAATGAATTAACAGGAAAAAAGGGGAATTATTTTACCAATGAACATAACTATAGAAGACTTTTAGAAGTATAATACAGTGTTAGCAAGACAGCTAACAATATCCATCAATGTATCCTATGCGGGGCAATAAAAAATGAAATAAATGTTAGCAACTGTAAAAATTATATTAAAATTATCATTAAAATTCTATTTTAAAAAGTCCACATCAGAATATTTTTGATACACTTCCATAAGTGTCATCTAAGACATCGCATATACTTCACAACTCCTACTAAACTACCTCCTACTATACTAAATTCCTGCAGGGCTTTCTCAACAATACTGCTTTCAGATCATGTGTTAAGTCACAACAAGGAAAAAACCTTTAAACCAAAGATCCAGATATTCTTAGCCATAAACAAATGCCATGTTATACACTGGCAGTCAATATTAACTTAGCTGAAAAAGAAGGAGTTTCCTGATACCATTGCTGCTCATCTCAGGTTTTGGTTACTTTTCCCACAAGTGCGCATTCTTGCCAATAAACAATTTTTTAAATGCATGCCTTCCTTGACACCGCCCTGCTTTTATTCTGAGTACATGAATTTGCCAAACCAAGAAAATTTAACGCTTTTCAAATAATTTTCATTTTAGTGCATTCTTTCCCAAATAAGTGGAAGAGTTTCATCATGTTAAATAACCCCTTCAAATGCTGCAATTTAGATCAGCTTGCCTTCAAAGTGTCAAGAGCATCAAGTGCGGCCTCCAGGGCTGGGATTGCCTCGGCCAGGTCACTCTCACATTCATTTTTTAATGCCTGAGCTTCTTCAGCCGTTCCTGTAGCAATTTCTTCATCTACTTTTACAGTTTTTCTTTTTTGTTCCACTTCAGCAGATTCTATTTCTATAGTCTAGAGAAAAACACATGCATGAGCTTCCTATTGAGCAGTGAATGATCAAAAACCTAAAATCACATATTATAGCACTTATGGAATATTGTAAAATATAAAAAGAAAATGGAAGTATTTCAATATTTTGATATATTTTCAATTTATGTTAAGGGAATAATTTGTTTGTTAGCATGATGTGACTTCATCATGGAGCTTTAACAGTAGGTAAACTGCATGAAATCAGATTACTGTCAATGAAAGCTATTTAAAATATGTTTGAAGTTCAGGAGACAAGAAACTATGTTTGTGCATCAGGCCGTAACTAAAAAACAACTAGCTTTTATAGTGAGTTTTCATAGCTTCAGAGCCTATAACATTGACTACTGAAATTTATTTTAATTTCAGTGATGAGTCAAGCCTCAGTTCTACAGAAGTGATATCTATTTTTCTTAAAGGTTTGTAAGAACAGGTAGAAGAGATATCACTGTACCTGTAAAAACACCTACAAATCAGAAGCAAGTGCATGAAACCATCAATCAAATCTTGCTTTTTTGGGATGCAACAGTAACATACTAGCTAAGTATATTTTTGCAAGTCAGAATTTTCAAAAACACTTAAGAGATTGATTCCTAAATACCACTAAATTTGTATGAAGTTAATCCTTTTTAGGATCCTTTTAAAAATCAAGCGTATCATTCCTGCACATGAAAAAGACAGACTGTAAAACTGTTCTTGTTTATTTCATATGCTGAAGAACTATTTGTGGTTTTTGCAATGTATGTGAATGATCTTGGGAAAGTCAGTCTAACCACTATTAGCATGAAAGTCCCTCTAACATCCTTCTGCATGGAGCTTAGGCAAGGACTGTATATGCAGAGTTTGTATCTTACATAATGAATACAATTTTCTTCCAGTTCTAAGGATATAAACACAAATAGTGGCAAGTTTCACAATACTGCAAACCCCAGTAAACAAGAAGTGAGCTCAAAAAAACTGAACTCAACTCTTATTTTCTGAAAGTCACACATCAGTAACCTTATACAGGCATACTGTTTAGAACCTGTCTACAATCAGCTGAGATACTGAAGTAGCAATACATTGCACAGTAAAATTCCTCATTCAAAGCTATTTATTACAAAGGTGAAATTATGGATCCCAAGTATCCACATGCTTACATTAAAATCCACAAAGTTGTATTTGTGTAACTCTACCTTCATCATGTTTGCATTATCCAATTTAGCCTGTTGCAGTTTGGGCTGCAGCTGAACTAGCTCTTGCTTCATCTCACCAACCTGTACATATATAAAAGAATCAGATAGGATTCAGAAGTGCCAAGTACAATTTTCAGTAATTTCTATAAGACCTAGTTTTACCTAATGACTAATTTATTGATAGAAGGAAATTCAGCTTCAAATCAAAACACTTCAGAGACTTCTTTCATCTCATAAGCACAATTTCTAATTTTAAGAGGTACATTCAGTAATAGTCATCTGTTAACCACTTAAGAAAGGGAATCTCTGTTCGTATGCTGCTTAGCAATACATGCTTAAAGGTCTGTGTCCTCTAGCACAACTGCTATGACTGTACGAAAGAAAAGGCAAAATACATTTCTTACTGTTGAAGGTCAAGCTAAATAAATGTGAAGTAATGCTTTTTGACTGACTTCTCCAGGAAAAGGTCTGTTTTTGCCAAACATTTAGCATTTTCAGTTCCATTTTTGTCCTAACTCACTTGTGATTCAGCAAAAGCTAGTTTATCCAGTCCATTCACGTATTTCTTCTTGGCTTTCATTACACCATCTCTTTTCTGAGTAAGAAGATTCTGAAACGCAGCAATAAGCTCAAGATAAGAAGTAGGAGTAACATAATTATGGCGTCCCAGACTTTGCAAGAACCTATTTTAAAAAAAAAAGAAAAAAAAAAAGAAAAGAAAAAGAGTAGTTTAACTATTTAGTTTAAATATTGTTAGCAAAGTTATCTAACTAACAAATAACAGGAGTAAACAATTTTGACAATTTTATGTAATATTTTTATGCAGGAAGGTAGTATACATTAACTTTAAATTCAGAAATGAGAAGAAATGAAACTCAATCACCTACTATTTTGTTGTGTACAACTTCTAAAAATTCAACTTGTGAGTTCTCTCTTGCTCAGTTTAGTACTTTCAACAGCATAATCTTTTCCCTCTTAATATTTCTATAAATTAATGAATTGTTTTCAAAATAAACAGACTGACCTTACAGATAGTGACAAAACTGAAGTATGAAAGTATTTACAGATGGGCACGACTTCCTGACGCTCATTGTCTGTGAGCTGAAGTGTTTCTAAGAACTTATTAGCCACACGCTCAAGGGCATCTTCAGGCCATGGCTGAGGGAGAAGTGAGGACAGAAGCATTTGTAAAAATCAGCTGTTAGCAGTTGTCATACTTCCAAAACAATTTTTACCATTCAAAACACCAGAATGAGATATACTAGTCCCAACTATGTCTCAAGAATAATGAGCTGATATAAAGGCTAGGTGAGGCAGTAAGGTCACTACCCATGCGGTCTTTTCTGGCAACTCCTGACTGATCTTCTAGTTAATAGCTACGTATTGCCGTTCTATCCAAATGTTTCTGTATCTATGTCACCCTTTGGCAGAAAAATTAATTGATGTCAGCACCAGACCAAGCTATAGAGCTAACTGCACATTATTGAGAGTAATATCACTGACATCAAGGATCATTAACTATAGTAATTTTCCAAGTTTTATTCTGCTATAAAAAATCCACTGATAAACAGGACTTGTATTTGCTAGTCATTCCCATGACACGTGTTCTGCTTAACAGGCAGCAGAAATTATGATAATTTTTCAATAACATTGAAATGGTTTTTCTAGTCCTTTAAAACATATACCTTATATGACAAAATGACAAGTTACCATCACCAAACTAAGACTATTCAGTCCTTCAGCAATGTAAAATTTGCAGCAATAAAATTTATTTGTAGAAATACTGAGATCGCACACCAAAGAGCTCACAAAATATCACACAGAATGCATATGCTATTTTAAATTTTTGAAAAATATGGAGTAATTTTATACATGAAAATACAGATTGTTAGAAAAGTGAAGTATTTTGTTGAGGAAACAATTAGGAAACAAATATACATATTTTCACATACCTGGAACCAATCAATAGTACAGCAGTTTATGAGTGAGGGAAACTGTCTCAGACGATTACGGAAAGCATCTCCAATCGGGCTGAATGCTACCACAATGTGGAGATTTTCTTTGCAGCAGTTCACAAAAAATGCAAACAAGGCCAAGGGACTGAGTTCTTCATGTTTACTGCCTGCCTGAACTAATGGACGAACACCCTTAGGAGTAATACATAGAGTAAAAATGGTTACATAATTGCTCATTAAGCACTTCTGAAGTCCTATAACAAGCCTGTTAATGATAGCATCACCATAAATTCTTTATTGATAAATGAAATAGGTAGAATAAACTACAAGAAGAAGTAGTAAATACCGCTTGAGAATATTTATCTGTGACTCTGACAACTCATTCTACAAATAACCATCTGCTGCCTTGAGCAACTGAGAATACCTCATAATAAAAATTAAAAATCCATCCCAAGATGACTTTCACATGGACAAGACATATTAAGATGAGACAAGGTTAAGAAACACTCTGAAAAATCAAAATTCATAATTAGCTCCCTTAAGAAATAAAAACCCAAAGCTTTCTAATGATATATACAACTATCAGGCTTGGTTACAATCAATCTTCAGTCACTCAAAAATTTAGGAGATACAAACAGATGAGGCAAATTACTACTCACGATCACAAAAGGAAATGTTTTTCTCATTGTCTGCACTTTAAGTGCCATATAAGTCTCCTAAACAACATTTCAAGTCATTAACTTATTAAGAACTTTATAAGCTTTAATATTACACTAATATTGCACTTACCTAATTGGAGAGGAAGATTTAAGTTTCAACCATCAAAACATATTCCATTTGTTCATTTATCAAAACCAATAATCTCTCAAAACAAGAAGAAACATCTAGATTTGAAACTAAAGACTTCTTCATAAAATTATTATCTTCAATTAATTAACAATCCATGAAACACTGACTATAAACTCCTAAACCTCAAATTATTCTTCCACAAAAGCATGCATACTTTACATAATCCTGCAACTTAAATAAATTTAAAATAAAATAAAATGAATTTTTGAACAAAAAAATACTTCAATTAGTTCACTAGCAACAGAGTAAAAGTGGAAACATTTTTATGGAGAAGATATAAATGAGTAAAAACCAACTTTGGTCCAGTTGCCATATTATGGATAGGTACCAAGTTCTAGCATACACCAAGTGAATATGTTCATACAAGCTGTAAAATTGTAAAAGTGCCACATTATCTTAATGTTGTTATTATTATATACCTGGCAAGAATGAAACAGTAATAGAGAAAGGTGATTAGAATTATAATATGATTTCTTTGCAAAATACATGGAATGCAGGTATCAACATGCTCCATAACTTAAGCTCAAGAAAAAAACACCCAATAACATTTATCAAGGGACACAGTTATTTCAATAAAGAATATTTGTATGTATACTCAGAACCACTTTGAATGTCAACTAGAAGCAGGCTTCAGTAAGTTAATAGTAAACACACCACAGAGATATAAAGACAGCACAGCATAAAGTTCCAAACACTGTTAGATAACATTGTTTCCAACTTGATGTATACAAAGATCGGTGCCTCTCCCTCCCAACGAGTGACTGTATTTTGAAAATCCAAGCCTGATTTTAGTTAGAAATTTTTAAAAAATGCCCAAGTACATTGCTCTTCTGAGCCTGAATTCATGGAGCATCCTTCCCCAACCTCTCTCTGAGGATAAATGTCAAGACTATGAAATTCTGTCTAATAATGATCCAGTGCCCTAGAAAGCAGGAATCTATTGACAGGGGCAGGCTGTGTTTTCTCAAAAATTGTCTTTGTCCTTAAGTAATCAATGAAAGCATTATGATGTACATTCTTCTCCACAATACACTGCAAAAAGTTACTATGGCCACAGGGTATTTATGAACAAAGTTCTCTATGTGCACAACTTAATGTATTTGTGAACAGAGCGCCAGGTCAGAGTTAAAGCTAGGAGTAGGCATAAGCTACTCCGTAAGTCTACTAATAACTGGCTGATCTATATAAGGTCCCAAAAAGAGCCACAGAATTAAATGCATATGCCCAAAAGCCAGACTTGACTCTGAACTGATGAAATAGCTTAATAGGGAGTTGACATTAAAGAGAATTTCTGAAGATACCTCTATAATTTCTTGTTTTTCATCTGGTGCAAAAAGATTGGGTACCTCCCCAGTGTTGAGGACACTGTCAACATCTTCTAAAAAGCTTTCTTCTTTAATTTGTGCATCTGTGATTAGAAACACAGTTTTCAAGCCTTTTACACCTGCATTCTTCAGAAGACTCTGAAAATGCAAGACAGTTAAAATATTGTATATTCCAAAACATCTTTCCTCAAAATTAAGTCCAAATGCAGACAGATTATTAATACTCACTTTCAGATCTTCTCTCCACTCATTTGTACCATAGGTCTTGGAAATCTCTGGTTGAAAGACACACATTTTTGACATGAATGCTGCTAAACGGGTCAAAGACTGACGTCCACTTCCTCCCATTCCAACCAACAAAGCATTACCCTCTGGCTGCTTCAGAATACGGCTTATACGAGACAAATGTTCCAACATATACCTATATTTGAAATGTGCTGATTACCAGAATGGCAGAAATACACATACATTTGTGCACCTATAAATCTGTGAAACAAGTATAGAAGCAGCATCTCCAAAACAAATTTCTGAAGGTGGGGTGTAGTGGTGGGGAAGAGGAAGAAAGGCAATGGGTATGCACCACAAAATAAACTCACTACTCTTCTATTATACAAATATCAGTACTTAGCTAAATTAAAAATGACTACATATGACTAAAAGGAACTGGCAGCAGTGAGAACAGGAGCACTATATGGATAAAAGTGTCAAAGAAAAAGAAAAATAACAGAAATTCTCTACTTCTAAATCCTAGCAGTATTATCAGTTTTAACTTTCTTGAAGTGTAATATTTAAAATACTTTTTGAAGGAGCAACTGGGGAAAAATGGGTTATATCAACAAACCTCTCCCTTCTGCCTCTGACAGTGTTTTACAACTTCTATATGAAATAGATCTTAGAACAACATCTTCAGAAAGCAGTGTCTGCACATTATTGAGAGTCCTATCTATTGTGAAAACATGAGCATAATTTATCTCAGAATACGCAACAAGATCTACAGGAGATCACCTGCTTAAGCAGGTAGTTAAAGCAAGCTGAGCAGCAGTTTAAAGTGGTCTCAAAAAAGGTTAAAGCATTTAAAGAAAGATAAATTCTTGGTTGCTTGCATTGGTTAGAAAAATAAAGGAGTCAAATCCAGATGTTATCAATGAGATTGGACTTTAAGGCTACAGTCAGACATGCTCTCCTGGCTGTACTCCTGTTCAGTGAGGTAACTGGGATATTGCTTCTGCACTCACAAAGTGGCCTCTGATCAGTCTGCCAACTCTTCAAACTCCCAGCAGAGCTGTATATACAGCTACCCACAAATCCACATTGTCAAAATTACCTAGACTAAAAAAAGCGGTTTAGCTGTTTAAAGAAAGCAGAAGTGTTTAAATTAACCCTAGTCACCTTCACGGAGCGTCTACATGTTCAGTTACACTGGCAAATATGAAGAGGCAGAAACCTCTAGCAATAGGGAGGAGGAAGGAATTGTGATCTCCTAATCTGTCTCAGTTGTAGCTCTGCCTGATCACAAGTGAAGGTAACAATAGCAGCCTGCAGGGTCTAAAATTTCACAGGATTAGCTGCAGCAACAGCTTGGCTACATGTCCTGAAGCAGGGCATGGCTGTGCTGCATAATAACAGAGCAGGCAGACAGCTCTGATTGTGCTCTATCTCACTCTGCACCTCACAAACTTAGAATCCTTGTCCTTGGTGAAATGGAAGTCCAGTGGCTGCAGGCAAAACTGACATCCATCTTTGCCAGTAACAGAAGCCTAGCAGAAGTAAAGCACCCACCTAATTGGGTGCACAATGTCTCTATAACAACCAAAGAATATATTCAAAGCCCCTCAGGAGAAAAACTTCTCATTATTTACTTTCAGATAGAAAAAGCAGGGTCAAAAGAGAAAAATCAGTTCACTTTCATCCAAAAAGGTGTAAAACTACAAGGGCTTTTGTGGATGCATTAAGGGGGGGAGACATACAGAAAACACTGCCAAAAAAACTGGATATGCTGTCAACTTAAAGCTCTTATTAATACAGATTGTATGTACCTGAAAACTACAAGGTTCATTCTTGTTTTGTGCATTTGATTATATTCATCCAGACATTGTTCCACAACATCACCGAACTGCTGAAGGCTTGGAATTTCAACATAAAGTCTTTCATCTCCCTCAAGTTCTGGACTCATGTAGTCACCAAAAAACAAACTTCTCATGTTTTCTTCTGTTACCTTGGTAAATAGTCAACAAATTATGAAGTCAAGTTTAATATTTAATGAACATATTCCTCATTGGAATTTTAGAAAACAAAGGAGAATTTAGAAAAATACTCTAGACGTGAGAACAAGCACTCTGAAATATTTTGACTCGCAGACAACACCCAACTCAAAATTATCCATTTCCCATATTAAACAATACACATTCTTAATCATTCTTGGAACATATTTGGCTCAAATAGCTGTTCACAGTCTCATAATCATGACCTTCAGATTACACCAAATTTATGTATGTATGTTTAGCAATTTTCAACATATTATGAAATGAACAACAAAGTCCACAAAATTATTTTGTCTATACATCAATGAAATGACAGGGGAAGAAAAAAAGAAGACAAGGCATTCAGTACAATGTAATTATGCAACACTGTAAATACTAAAATCTCATAACAATTACAGAATGCTGTTTACCATGCAGTAGCTCAGTCACAAGCTAAATTTAAAAAGGGAATGTCTCCTTATCCTTACATCAGGTCTCGGGAAATCCATTCATACTTCTATTTCTCCTTGCAGGTACTATACTATGCGCAGATCCCTGCTACTTTTGTGATAGTGATTTAAAAATTACTGTTTATTTATCTTACAGTATCTCCCTTTGCCCAAAGATTCAGTACATGCTGCTACATCTCCAAGAAAAGATGTGACAGATTTTTTTTTTTAAAGTTGCTATGTTCACCTACTGATTAATTGGATGCTTGATTTCTATGTGCAGAAGTCTAGGAGCTTAATAAAACACTATGCTTGGTAAATTAAATTTCATAAGATATAAATACTTGGGGGTTTTATGGTAAATCTGAAAAAATGTTGCACAACTTTTTTAATTAAATAAGAAATAAGTTTTTGTTTCACTACCAGATACAGAAAATTCTTTTATGGAAGAATTATTTCATTTAAAATGAAATACTTTATGAAAAAGACATTCACGTACAATAGTTAAACCCTTCCAAACGTTTTTACTTTTTTTTTCCAAAGAAACCATTTTTTCCAAATTAAACTCAAATTCCCAAGCACATATGATCCAAAATTTCACCTGTAATTCAGAAAGTTTCTAGTCTTAAATTTATAATGAAAGCAATTATTTTGCAACAGGTTAAACTTGGTACTCACAGGTGTGCTTTCCTGCTTCAGGTGTGCAAAAACTGAATCAAATGCTTCTTTGAAGTGTTCTTTCACAATGTGCTTCATTAAATTGAACAACCAGGCTCTATCATTGTCTTCCACTAGACGGTCATAGAAGACCCGAAATACCTCATGTACAAACAGACGAATCATTTCGTGTTTGTTTTCAATTGATTGTTTCTTAATGAGCAAGCAGCCATGGATAACACGTGAAAAGTCACGCAGGTTGAATATATAATGAGATTTGGCCGGTGTGGGCAAAAGATTTTTGATGGCTTTCTTATACACCTTAACAACAAAAAAGAACAAAATCGACAAATCAGTAACACCAACTATATTACTATAATAAATCTTAAATGTCTTCTAAAACTGTATGTCTGCAAGAAAAGCATTTCACACTTAATAAATCCTAATAACATCTAAAGATCCTAAAGTCCTCTGAGTATATCAGATGCACCTCATGCAGTTCTGGAACGTATGTGTACCACTAACCTAACTGCAAATGGGAAAGGTAGTTGTAGCAAGTGTGAAGAAATCTGTTGTAGGACCAGGAATACCACTCAGACCTCTTGACTTCTCTTAATTATATGATATTCTCATTCAAGTGAAGGATTCAATGATACGTAATTGTAATGCCCTAGATTTTCACCTGTTAAAAACTATTTGTTTGCATATCTACAAATTACTCAAAAATACAAAGAGAGTCAATAAAGACGCTGAAGTAATCTTTTGACTATGTTTTGCTCTAATCTGGAATGTATCCGCTGTTGTTAGCCCATGCTGTATGACAGAAATAGTGTCCTTTCTCATTACATTGAACATAAATAACATGCTGAAGTGAATGCTGACAGCAGAAGCATTTAATCTGTCTCTGTACTCATAGGTGAAGACAATTATCAAACATCAACCTGCTGAAAAAAGTGTACAGTAAAGTCAAATGTTACAGGTTTGACTATATCCATGATACTGAGTACACATTCCACATGTTGTCCCATGTCCAAAGCCAATTCCAAAGCTCAGTTCTTCTATTATATAGTTCTTCTATATTATATATTATATATATATAAAAAGTATATATATCTTCTATATAATCCTAGGATTTGGATTTGCTTATCAGGATGAAAATTCCTGTTAGAACAGATTCTCTAGCAGGCAAATGTGCAAGACTCTAACAGTGTAAACAAAATTTCACGCATTCTGTTGAGAAATACCTGCATGACTGTATTAAAAGCCAACAGTGAAACTGGTCTAAGATGTATCCTGACAAAACTAAATGTTTCAAATACATAGTCAAAAGCATTCAAATCGCTAGGAGCTGCTACTAATATTCTCTGTTTAAAGAAGCAAAACTTGCAAATTTCTTGTGAATTACTTTGCTTGTTTGTTTTGGAAGGATTAATTGAACCTACAAAAAGATTTTTAGTGGCAGTAGTAAACCTTGTGGTTCATTCAATGAAAGTGTTATCTAACAATTGTTCTGAAATATCAACTCCGCAAGCCCTTGGAATTAGATGGATTCAGTTTTGAATGCATATAAGCAGAACTAGTGGAAAAGTCTGAGAAGGGCCACAGTTCTGCAGCAGCAGTCAGTCACAACCCCTGCAAAACTTCAGCCATTTGATTTTGCCTTTGAAACTGATCAGATTTTGTTGGAATTTTTCATTAGCTACCTACTGCACTTCCACAATGAATACTTACGGCAGGCAACAGATTTGTTCACATTGCTAATGATTTCTGCCATGTAATAAGCAAAAGCTATACTTTGATATGCCTGTAAAAAAGCTTCTTTGCAAAAATGTCATGACTTGTCATTCCTTTTTTTATGTGTACAGTAGATTGCAAATGTGATACTTGCTGAAATCTGTAACATGGAACTTCACAAACTATTGAGATATTCCATACGGCTGGGCCTAATGGCTCTCAGATTCACAACATTTCTGTCATGTCTTTTGTCATACTGGAGTCAGATTCAAGGCTGCATGTCCGTGTTGGCTTCCCCAGTCTGCTGTGATGTCCCTATAATTAGCATAAAAACTGGGAGACGAAAGAGGAAAGCGGAGAGGGTGATTTCTTCATTCTTAGTTTCTCCAAGAAGGAGTTTTGGAAGGGTTTCAATTGACATTTTCATTTTGGTTTTGTGTGTGACAGCTTCTCATGCCTGTCTGACTCCAAAAAGATTTGAGTCTCATCTACTTCATGTTATGTGGACAGGTAACACAGAGTCCATACTAACACAAATTTAAAAACAATTTCCCTAGAATAAGAAAATTACTGCAACAGTAAAACTAAGAGAATTTTCTCAAAGGAGATAAGACTGTATGTTAAAAAAAATAAGGAAAAAAATTAGCTAAAATCTCTGTAGTTCACTAATAGACTCAGTGAAATTTTACTGAACAAATTAAAGGAAACTTCCACTAAGGTATTTGCCTCTTACCTCTAAAGTGGCAGCAACAATTTGATTTCCAATTGTGAAGAACTCAGAAGAAAATTCATTAGTCCGTAAGTAGAAAGATACTATGGAAGAGAAGATGCGGACCATTGTTTCATCACTAAAAGGATTGATAGTGCAAACATTGAAGTGTCGCAAAAATCGAGGAGTAACAGGATTCCTCCCACCGCCTGGAGGCCCCATAGCAGCAAGTAACTGTACATCAACAAGTGTAATTTTTGATGTGTCCTTTAAATCATACCTTCAAAATAAATTGCAATGTGACATTTAGATATTTACAGACACAACACATTTGTTACAGCTTAGATGCATATATATTACCGAATGCTCTCTGCATGCATAACATACGTACAGAAAAATACAATATTAGATATTAAATACTATATTTTTAATATATATTTTAAAACCAAAAAACCACACCAAAAAGCAAGAACAACTAGTCCTATAACTATGGTCGAGTTAGTCTCAACGCATCATGCTGGCCTGACAAAAAGATTATTTCTTTAAACTGGGTTACATAGAACCTGATATGAAATTTTGAGTCAAGTATTTAAAGCTGCAACATGGCAAGATACATTATCTCTATTCAAGGGCAACAGATACTTGAGCCAGGAATCACAAAAATAACAGTATTTGAGAAGTGCCTGGAACCACAGAATAATTCAGGCTGGGAGGGACCTCAGGAGACCACCTGTTCCAATCTTCCAATTTAAGCAAAGCAAAAAACTTTCAAAGCAGGGAAGACCCTTAATTTTTCTTCATGCCTACTACCAGATCTGAATTCACTGTTATTTAAAAAAATTATTTTGAAATGTTGTTAAAAAAAATTATTGTGATCTTGGATGACAGTAAAAACCAACACAATGAGTAAAATAAAAAGTTTTATATAATTGCATATCTATATAAAATATATAGATATAATATATAAATAATATATAAAATAAATTTCTATTTTTTTATATATATATATAAACAAAACCTGCAA
>JAOXJM010000003.1:2280421-2298524 GCA_026413425.1 Tringa solitaria
CTGAAGAGAAAGGAAAGAAACAAGGAACTGCACTGGAAAAATAAAAACAATGAAAAATGCAGATATTAAGTCACCTTAAGAGCAACACAGAAGTTGTTTCAACCTTAAATAATATATTTTTATATAAATCAAAGCTATCTTAACATTTACAAAGCACTTTAAAAAAGTTTTGAAAGTAAAATTCAAGTGAATAAATAACAGCAATAAAAAAGTTTCAATTGTATTTCAAATAATTACCAAAATCCATGGTCAAAGAACTGTCTTAAAAGTTCTATAGGAGGCTGTGCACCATACGTCTCCAAAGCAGGCATATTCATATCATCTACAAAAATAATGCACTTTTTTCCCATTGGAGGGCCAAAGACTCCTTTGCGCCTCTTGTCCAGCCTGGCCATAATAATGTTCTATAATGCAGACAGGAATATTCAAAACATAGATTATATATTGATATAAGTTATGGTTTTGGAACATAAATTATCTGTTCTACTAACCTGGGTCTGATTGGCACTAGTTCGAGCTGAAAAATTAATGAAGGAGGGAAAGTAGCGCTCATTTTCCAAGTTGTTCATTAACTTGTCCTTGACATACACAGATTTCCCAGTACCTGTTGGTCCCACTAAAAGCAGCGGTCTTCACAAAGAAAGAAGTAAAGTGTACAGACTGCAGAAATCTAACAAAGCATAAACTAATTGCAATTAGAAGTCAAAAGTTGTACTAGCTTGCCCTGCTTGTTCTACCTCTAAAAACATTCCATGCCTTAAGAAGAAAATAAAATGTTTTAACATATTTATATAACGCTCTCATAATTTTAGTTTCCTCCTACCAACAAGACAAAAGGGAGAAAGAGAAAGAGACATTTCTCATCCCTTCTTTCTATTGCCTTTGGAGTATGCATGAACATACATGGGAGTTAAATTTCTCCTGAAAGTCTTCCAGTAGTTTAAACTTCATAAAACTTTAAGCCTTGAAATTTAACCTGAGGCTGTTTTATATTTTATTTTCTTATATGATCTGACCATAGCTATTATAACTCATTTTGATATGACTAATCAAAGAAAAAAATAAAATACTTCATTATCAAAGAAGAAAGAGTAAAAAAACTCTTTGGGCTGTCATAACAGTATCATCAGAACAAGCATATCAAAACTGGATTATAATAAGGCTTCATAAAAAAAACAAACACAAAACCAGACTTACTGGCAACAAATTTCATTGTTTCTAGTAAATGTCTATTTTTAACATGCCAAATAAACTTTGAGAGCTTGATGAAAACAATTAAGTCAATGGAAAGAATAAGATGTTTCTGCATATGACCAATGAAGTGAAGTAACTTACTTTCCATGGGTAACAAATAGCTCTATCAAGTAGGTATATCGGACTGTATCCATAGTTGGGACTATAATATCTTGAATCTTCAAATTTTTATCATTGTAATTGATATTTTTAATAAGTCCATTCCAATGAACCCAACATCCTCTACCTTTCAGCTAGAAAGAAATAATGATGTGAAATAGAATGGTTACTTCTATATGTATGGAAGGTTTTCTCTACTATTTCACTTTTGAAAAATGACAATAACAATTTTTAATAAATTAATTAATATTAAATATTTCAGAAGTTCATATATTTAGTTTTCTTTATCTCACTAATCAAGTGTTAAAGTACATACCTAAGCACAGACTCCTTTTTTTCTTAAGGATTCTGTTCATCCAAAACAAAAAACCAAAAACATACAAAAAACCAACCGAAGAACATGCCAAAACTAAAAAGTCTATTTATAATCTAAATTTCTAATGGATACTATAAACAAAATTGTAATAGAAGCAAAGTGCCAATGGGCTCAATATCCCGCTTTCCTTCTAGACAGTCCACATCTTTGCTTCTATACAAAACTAGATTTGAGTCCTTCAGCTTAGCTTTAGGTACAGGATAACTATAATATGGCAACATTCTAATACAACTGATGTGTATATCTTGGTATTTTCTAAAAAAAAAAAAATAAATAAATTGGTCAGCATGTTAGTATTAAAAAAAGAAAAATAAATGAAAAATGCACTATGGGATTTAATCCAGCATCCTACAACATCCAACAAGCTTTGTAAAGTTAAAATATCCATCTAGCTATATTTTCCTTTCATTCAGACTGTAAGAATCTACTTCCATCAATGCAGGTGCAATCAATCATACCTCATACATGTAGTCATAGACCAAGCCTTTCTCTTCAAAGGGACACTCCCATTTTCCCACACTCGTTGGTACAGGATTTATTCCAGATTTCCCAGCCAAAGTTTCCCTCATGAAATTATCAAAAATTATCCTGCTGTCACCGTCACAAGTTCCACCAATGGACCAAACTGTGGCAAAAGCAAAGCAACCCTGCAAAGGCAAAAAGACGAGCAGCTGTGTGAAAAGCTGATATATTATACGCACCTTGTACAGCCTGATTAACAAACACAATTCTGAAAAATATCATTAAGCAGATAGGTGTTACAAGTTACACTTGAATAGCCCTGGTCTAAAGAGATTTAGAAATCTGATTAAAGACAGAACAAACAAAAAACCTTACTCAAGGATGTAAATATATGGCAAAAAAATGAAGGCCACTGACTTAAGCATTATATCACATGACAAAGCCTGAGAAGAGTTAAATCATGTGGTCTCAGGGGTTTTCTAATGGTAAACCAGGATCTAGGAATTTTCTAATTCTATTTTAAATAAATACTTTTAAGTTCTGTTTTCTTCAGTTTTTTGTAAGAACAGTCCTGTAAGACAGACAAAGCATGTAATTAATATAACCCTCAGAAAACACTCTCCCCAAGGAAATTTTGCTCAAGCAAGCCTATCAGTATTACACAAACATTTATTTCATTTAAGGAAATAAGACACTTTGCTTTAGCTAATTATTTGGGTACACACACATTTAGCAAAAACACTATTTATCCTAGTTAATTGGAAAAATGGAAAAATATTTAATGATATTTGTTACTTGTATATGAGACGCGTCTCATTTGGGCTTAAGAAAAACTTCCAAAGTTTTTGGGGAGGGAGGGAGGAAGGAGGTAGTGAAATTGTTTCACGTCTCTTATCCCAAATTAAAGTTGTTTTGATTAGTCCAATTATTTTTTCAAGATGGCATATGCAGAAACAGATACACATTTTTCTACAGGCTAAAAAAACCAACCATAATCCATGTGCGGATATTTTTGTTGGTGGGATCTTCTTGCACAGTTTGACAAATCAACATTTCAAAAAGGCGTGTAAGAGCTACTACAACATTGGTATCGCTTGTAGGTACCAGTTCCTAAGAGAAAAGAATGGCTGTTATACTTTACATGTTCGGTTAGTTTATCTTCTGGAGCTAAAATACAAGAATAATTAGATGATTATCTAGTTCTGAACAAATATTTGAAGGAAAGGTTTACATTGACTTTTATTCAAAAGACCATTTGCCCTCTTCTATCCTTGAAACATCAAGACATTTAGTTTGTTAACCATGTTCATGGCCACCATGTGACCACTACAGTCATAATCTTAAAACAATAAAAAACCAAACCCAATGAAGTAACTACAATAACAGAGGAGGAAGGACTGTATCACACAGGGTTTGCAAGGAAATACATGTATGTTTCCCTAACACTTAAGAAAAGTACTTCTCTATTCAAAATGACGTTTTTAAAGAAAAAAATACATCTACAAAATTCTCCTGGGAAGACTTTCCACTCACCACTTTAAACACTTATTTTACTTTTTAAAAGAACAAGGTGAAAACTATGATCAACTTACAAGTCTTACCTAACATTCTCATTTTAACTTTCCAAACTGGACCCTAGAATTGCCCTTCCCTAAACAGTGGGAAGCTGATGCATATTCATTCTAGTTGTGCTTGTCATGAGAGAATAGTCCCTCCCTGCCAACGGTAACAGAATGGAAATGACCACCTAGCTACTGCAGGAAAAAAATGGCAAAAAATACCTTGCATTGTTTCTGACGGAGTCTTAATGCTGGTGGTATTAACCAATCAAAAAGTCCCTGCAGAAGATCCTGATGTCCCTTTAAGTCAAGAGGTTCCGGCAGTTTACTCAACCAAGAAGTCACAAGTGGCCTCCAGCCCAGTTGAGAAGGTTCCAAATAAATCATACCACAACGACTGACTGTAGCAGGCTAAGGGAAAATTGTAAACTCATTTTATTATACATTTAATATACTGAGGTTTGGTTTATATTTTCATTAAATACAAAACTTACTGATGCCTGGGAAAGATCCATTGTTTCAAAAATAAGACTCATCTGAAGGGACATTTGGATGATCTCCCCACTCATCAAACAAAGCTTTAATAATTTAAAAAAAAAAATCACAAGCAAGATTAGAAAAAAAAATCATTGTAAATTACGCTTCCTATCACAGGAAAGTTCTATATGAAAATCAGCAAAACCAAGTATAAACAAAGGCAACGTCAACTACATAAAATGTTTAATCACTTGGAGCAATAATTATTTTTTTTAAGCTTTAGCTGAATTCTTCATTTAAACCATAGTACTCCATATTATCCTATCAGTAGGTTCATTACAGGTAGCTATCATCTTGCGCACAACAGGATTAAGAAAAGACAGTAAGCAGAAAGGAGAAAGGATATCTGCTGTGATTGTTGCTAATATTGAAGCATTCCAGCTAGAGACCCACCATTCTTCCTTATCAAAATGAAAGTCCAGTTTGAGTACTTTGACACGCTATCATCCAGTACTTGAAATGTCATCTCTAACTTTTATATTCCCCTTTGAGATCCCTAAGGCCCATTTTCAAAAGTGCTATATAGTTACAACTTTGACTTCAGAAGTCATTAATTTCGAAAATATAACCCTTTGTTTTTTGGGATTGTCTTTAAATGTAAGTGCCTAAGTTTGTGCAAGTTTTGAAACTATGGGATTTACACTAAATATAATTAAATGTAATTCTTAAAATTAAAATTATCTATGTTACAAACTGACAATATGATATTAAGGAAATACTATACATTTCATGTCTTACAGCAATGAGTTGATTCTGTGATTATGACTCCAATAAAGGAAAAAAACCCGAACAAACAAAAAACAAACCAACAACAACAAACCAACAAAAAAGCTTGCAACTTGTTACCAAAGTCACCTTGCACTTGCTCTTCTCAAATGCCAGGCACTGCTGTTTGCATTTGTGATTCTATATGTAGATATTATTTTCAAAATGTCATATTTTTTAGGCATTTATTTTCACTGAATGATACCTTTTTGTTGTCATCCAGAACTGTGTTCATGCTTTCTATCCACAGTGTATCAATTGGGCCATCAAAGATAACCCATTTGCGTTCAGGAGTCTCAGATGACGCAAATTCTCTGAAAGTATTAGCAACTATACCATCTGTCCACTAGAGGGGGAGAATGCAGGAATGAAAAGACAGAGTATACACAGTTCGATTTAAACGACAATTAACAGGAAAACCTTCAATTTCCTTTTAATTATTCTTCTCTTGTTCTGCAGAGAGCAGAACATAACTTTGCAGTTTCACTGAGGGTCATGCAACATCAGCAAATTTTAAAATAGTGTTTTTTTCACTAGAAAAATATATATTGTAACAAACAGAAGACCAGCAATTCCATTTACAGAAACTTAGAAGCGCCCCTGCTCTGTCTTGCACCTGTTTCTCCCCAGAGTTACCCTGAGTTTCACTATTTCGCATTCACTTCTTCATATTGTTTCTTCTCCAAACCCAAGCTGCCCACTTGGGGACCCACAAGTTCATAAGTTTTTCTAGATAGTTTTTCCATTACTTCGATTATACTGGCTAGGAATAGACAGAGAAATTAATACAGTCAAGTTTGGTATGATTTCCTAAGCATGGATGTGTTCTCATGCCCAGTTTCTCCCAGGTTGCAACTATATTGGGACAGTGACCCTCAGCACAGTATTTCTCATTTTTGCATATTTAAACCTACATAACTGCATACATACTTGGTACTGATTTTATTTTTATACACTAATTGAAAACAAGCCATAAAAGTATTAGTTAAATTAAAACTGTAAATTGCATTCTCATCTGTGTTTAAAATCATTACATTATGAATTCAGTGACTTACTATCCAGAATAATGGAGGTCTGATATATTGGGGGGTGGGTGTGGGTGGAGGGGGGTAAAGAAAAAAAGAAAGTGCTAGAAATACTACAGAGGAGAAAAAGCAGAAAGGATTATTAGTTTCTAGTCTTGAACCCATACTGGTATGTTTGCTGCTTTTTTTTTTTTTAAACCGAACCAGTAATTTAATTTATAGCACAGCCCTACAAACACCATCTGGAGTCCAGGGAACAGATGAAGAAATGCTGTCTGGAATTGGGACTTAAAAACCACAAGCCTTGTAAATTGCCTTTCCTGCCCCTGAAAACAACTGTGACACGATGAATTAACCTAAAGGCAGAAGATACTAGAACATGTTAGAACACAAATGCTCTCATATAAGCTCCGTGAAGGCCACAGCAGGTGAGAGAGGAAGAAGCATATAAAAGTGGGCAATTACTAAACACTATCTTTAAAACATACATTACCTCATGGGATACTGCATCAAACTGCCCAAAGAGCTGACCCATAGTGATTGATTTTGGGTTCACAGTTCTAAAAATTACTTTTTCTTCTTCACCATAACCACGCTCTTTCATAAGAGACAGTGTATCTGCCAACACATGTAGAATTTTGGTCTTCCCAGAAAAAGATTCCCCTACCAGCATAAAGCTGTTAGATTAAAAAAAAAAAAGTGCTATTAATAAATTCTCTTGCAATTTAGACTTTTACAGACCACATGAAGGCCTACCATACCACTCATAAGCTTAAGGCTAATTTTCACCTAATTTTGGAAAAGCAGAGCAATTAAGTCTGGTTTGTACACATGAAATATTATTTAGTCAAAAACAGTTTATTTGAACAAGCACAATCTAACTGCACAGCCACTGTATGCAAGTTGCCTCAAAAATACGGATTTACCACTAGTTCATTTATTTGCTGAATTACTGTTCTTTTCAGTCTAGACATAATTTATAATAAATTTCTGAAAGAACACCAACAGTAGGACCATGTACTACACACACACCAAAAAAAGCGCACAAATATCAAACCATATTTGCCCACATTTCAAAATAACTTTTTAGTCACCCAGCAGAGGGATGCAACTATAACAATGTCATGCTGAAAAGATTAATTAATGAGCTGAATACTTACAATCGTATAACTAATGTCATACCGTGTATATTTTCTCCACACAGTTGCTATTCAGCAATAAAAGTTAGGAATAAAAAGGCAGAGATCTGATAACTAATATTTTAATATAGACAAACTTTTACAGTCCTAAGTCTTCACCATACCAATATCGCACCTAAAATCATTACACGTGTGAGGCTACTTCTGATAGCGAGGGTAGTACAATTCCCCAGACATACATTTACAAGAACTTTGGTACATGTAAAAGCAGTATTGGTGACGAACTGTACCAATACAAATAGAAACATTTTGCTATCCTTAAGACCTTTTATATTTGATATAAATAACCACTAAGGTATAAGTCAAAATTACAACAAATACTGCTTGTGAAACAGTAATGAGAATCTTACCCATGTCTAACAATCATCATTTCGTATGTCTGTATCATTTTCTCTAGAAAAGCTTTTACAGGTTGAACATTATGTCGAACACAACATTCGCTGGCACATTCTAGAAAATCCTAAAATCAAAACAGATCATTATCTTATCATTGCTACAATTTAAATTATTGTCTTGGGGTAAAGTTTGTGCTCATCAATAAGGGTTTCAAATTACTTAATAACCAAAGCACTATTAATCCGAATATACAAAATATCACTGGAAAAAAATAATAACTTTTGTACTTCATATGCTAGGAGTTAACTACAATTTTTATCTTGAAGAGAAGGAATACGACCATCAGAAAACCAACAGTGTGCTTTGGAACAATATGCTTTAAATAAGAGTCTAGTATTTACTGGAAATTTTTAAAAAGTTAATCCATTTTGTCTTTTCCAACATGCTCATCTTCTTCCCAATCATACTCCCAAAAAAGAGCTACACTTTGTTAATGTTAATTAACAATTTAATTGTTAATTAAAATAATAAAAGAAAACACAAACATAAAAGTTAATCTCATTTAATTATGTCCAAAAATTAGGGAAGAAATGAGGAAAAGACCCTAAAATTTGGTAAATCTGCAAGTCAGTTTCTAATCTGTAGGATGCCTTATACAACCCTCAGTAAGGGAACTCAGATGTGGATTATACTCAAAACAGATAAAAGAATTAAGGTATTAATTTCCACTGCAAACATTCAGCAATTTTCCTTATCCTCCAATAGCTCACAAATTACTATACTATTTACACTTAGTTAAAAAAAAAGCACCACAAACCAAACCAAACCACAATGATTATGACCAAGGAAAAATTACAAGTGTGCTTACATTGTAGTCTGCATCGGGAAGCTTGATTCCAGGAAATAAATCACTAGTTATACCCATGAACAAAGGTATATCATGTGACAAAAATTTGGGCTCATTCACATCCTTAATGGATCTAAGAAGCTAGGAAATAAACATACGTTTTATGTTCTTATTAAAAACACAGAATAAACAGTTCAGTAATTAAAATAATCTAATGTATAACAAAGATTATTTAAATGGTGCCTTTGATAAGCAGTTAAGCACAACTGTGCAAGCATCAGCACAGCACTGGAAAGAACAGCAAGTATTTTATTATCATCATTTCACAAACTAAGAAACATGGATCAGTAATGTGACAAGACATGGTGGAACCGCCTTCAGAACTTAGAACTGCACGCATCTGTAAAATTCCTTAGGAATTATTCCCTGAGGAACTCACCAATATATCTTCATCTTCCGTGGGAAATTTCAGTTTTAGATTCCCAGCAGCCACCAACACAGCTTTAACTGCTCGCATACCGTAGTCATAGTGATACTGAGAGGAAAGCTGTTCTGAGCAAAGCCTGTAGGTCATTACTATCTTCACTGACAATGACTTAGCATTCAAAAATCCACATGAATAGAGTGAAATTTCTGCTATCAGAGCATAGTTAGGAACCATCATGGCTACTGTTCGGAAAAGAACCTGAAATACATACCCAAAGAAATATCTTTCAATTTTTATTTGAGGAATGGAAAGTAATTCAGAACTTTTGCAGGCAATGGATCAGTATTCATCCCATCACAGCCTTTCTAACTGAAAACAGTAACAGCATTTAAAATTAAGTACTGCTTAGTATGATGAGGTAAGCTGTGGATCACTTAAAACAGTTACACTGCAAAGCAGATGCCTACAGAGCATTTGGGAGCCAATCAAACAGAATTATCAATGTTTGCAGCCTATGACTCAAGAGGTAGCCAACGTAAGTAAGCTGCCATCAAGATCCACCTCAATGTACAAGCCAGTGCAGAGAAGACACTCTCTCTCCCAGCTCTTCCCTCATCACTGCCTCAAGAATGCAGTTAGCCCTTTACACTGACACAACCGACACAGCGATACACAAAGGAAGGTGTACACGGCAAGTGAGAGAATGCACTTCCTTTCTTTAAGTGACCTGCAACTGGTATACTCTTTGTGCTGCATTAACTCTGTTTTAAGTTGGCATTCACAGTATAGGTCCCACTAAGGCAACTTGCTCTGGCCCAGTAGCTCTGTGTGATGTTGAGTCTTAAGGAGCAGATGCTGTTCCAAAAGGCTCCAGATTACTTAAAGTCAAGTGTCCTCAAGGAAACAGCTAATCTAGTCAAAACAGTCATCTCAAAGACTTTATTTAATCAGGTAACCTAAGCAAATTCATTGCATGTATTGTGTAGTTTGCTAACACCTCTTTTAAATAGGACTACAATAAATGTAATGTAAAAATACTTCCTTAAGGCATTTTTTCCAACATACCCCTCCATCTTAAAAAAGTTTGCATCCAAGTCTTTAAGCTACCCACATCCTGGCACTTGCCAGTTTACTTTCTACAGCATTATATCCTTTGTCCTGGAAAAATAAGAATGAAAAATACTAACAGACACAAGAAAAAAAATATTTCAAATTCCTTCAAAAAGAACAGAATACTTTATGGGGGAGGGAGAGAAAAAAAAAGAGGCTTAGTATGTGTAAATTGTATGACAAGTACATGTTTATATTCCAGGTGGTACAGTCTGAATTAATACCAGCAATACAAGTGTCCCTCATTTTTTTCTTTGAAAAATTAATTCTTAAGCAGAAGCACATATTTTATTATTTTACCTTTAGATTATCCGGAAGTTCAGAACGTCCTGCATAACCTGGATTCATAGTAATAGCTACAAAACAGTTGGGGTTAAGCTTCAGTTCAGTTCCTTCAAAAAGAAATGTTTCTAGCTTTGTCTGTATGGCTCTCTGGATGCAAAGGATCTGCTGTGCCACAACAGACAGTACTTCCAGTTCAATGCGATTGAATTCATCAAAACACGCCCATGCACCTGATGAAGCCAAACCCTTGAAAAACTGCAAATGAAGACAGATGGCAATAATATCGGTAACAGAATCTTAGAAGGTTCAAAAGAAACTAAGAGTATCATGTTGGAAGTTTAATTACATGAAAGATACAATTACGATAATAATATCTAAGCCTGTTTAGAGCAAAGATCAGTGATGTACTGGAGAACAAAGTCTTTTCTTGGTTCTAAAGAAAGCTAAATCAGAAGAACCTGATCCTGTGAACTCTTGTTTCTTTCATGTTTTAATTAGCAACTTAATAGGATTTTGCAAAGCACAGAAAATTAAACACATGTAGAGACCAGTACATAGAGTCCAAGGGCAGCAGACCCCAGATGCCACATTTATTTAGGTGTCTCTGCAAAGTAGGGACCCTACAATTTTAATCCTAAAAAAATAAAAAATACAAAATACATTTATGTTCTATTTACCTTTCCCATTGCCAGGTAATCGAGGCCATCAGAGCAGTTGAAAACAACACACTGAACAGCAAGAGCTTTAGCCAAGTCTTTGGTGGTCTCTGTTTTACCTGTCCCTGCTGGACCCTCTGGGGCACCACCAAGGTTTAAATAAAAGGCTCCAATCTAAGAAACAGAGATAGTTTATGGAAATCACTAGTATTACATTCATATGAAATTATTCTGAATGAAAATGTTAAATTGAACTAGATAGTTTCATACAATCTAACATTAAAATTATGGTTGTAGTAATTAAAACATAATCTGAAAGTTATTTACAGCTTGGAAATACATACACGAGAATTGAATTTTGACCGGAACAGAGAGTTTAGTTTTATCATCATCATGACCATGATTAGTTACTCAAACTTCCTTAGACCCAATCTTTCAGTTCTTTCTTAGATCTTTCAAACTGAATTCCCTGCAATTAATTGGCTGCTAGTCTTTTCTATCTCTGTTTCTCCTTTAATATACTTTTTTTTCCTCTTTTCTTTTACTTTCCCACACTGTCCCCCCTTTGTTGTGTGTGTATTCCACTGACCATTCCATATTCTCTACTACAATCCACTGAAGTAGGAGGAAAATCTGACAGAAAAAAATAAAGTTGCAGACTCTAAACACTCAGATGTATTTGGCTTCCAATCCATGTTACAGGGTCCCATCTATATTGACAAGCACTGGGAACATTGTATTAAGACTTTGGTGTGCAAAGGACGAGACTTCCATTTTCCCGAGTGCCAGGCTTCCAACTGCTTTGCTCCAAGATTCAAGGTCTGCGAGCAGTGTAAGAAATACCATATTACAGTAAACACAGTACTAAGTAGCACTAGTGGAAGATCATACCAAGGTGCGGTAACACCTGTCTGTAAGAGGCGTAATGACAAGGCGTGGTGAGTTTCCGAGGTATTCATAGGCATATTTTACATTGCAATTAATGATGCAAACACGAACTTCCTCAGATTCCCAATAGTACCGTAGTTGTGCAAGCCACTGAAAGTCTGTTTCATTCTGCACACCTGATAAACATGGAATTAAAAGATGTTTTAAATAAGTGGATTTTCTTTTAGCTTTAAATTTAAAACAATTTTGAAATTATTGTTGATGCTCACATCTGAATACTCACAGACATACCTTAATACTGTTGTGTTTTAGGCAGCAAAATCAGATTTGTTAACTATTTTTAATTAACTACATATTAAGACATATGTGAAGAAAAATGTTTTAAAAGATAATTACCACTTTCAATCATTTCCATAATGACATCTCTAGCATGAACATCAATAGTAACCAAGGCACCCAGTGTAGTCCTTGTTTGCTTTGACAGCTTTCCTCTTACCAACTCTACAATATCATTAAGTTGAAGCTGAAGTTTATCATAATAATCCTTTAAACCCTAGGAGAAAAAAAGTAATTATGAAACTGGTTATAAAACAGTTTCAAGTGTTCCAGACTTCTTGATGTTGACTAAATGTCTTAAAAGAGACTGCTTATTAAGCCATGCTTTTACATTGTCATATTTTTGCATCAAATTCTCTCTCATTCACAGTTATATATTTATGTTGCAAAGCTATGTTTTAATCTGTGCTTGCCCTGAACAAGAATATTCAAGTATTTGAATCAAAGGTATAAATCACTATACATAAATTCACATATATCAAACTCACATGCTGATCCTTTTCCAAATTCTATTTTGATTGTAGAAAAATATTTGATTAAGTAAAATACATTAGCTAAAACACAAAATTAATAATGATTTTAAAAAAAGATTATGCATTACAAAGTACCTCTGGTCCATTGCAAAGAACTTCATGTACCTCACTTGTCCAGAACATTTGAGACACACACAATACTACTTGTCCAGGCCACTCCAGAACCCATCTTTTTCTCTCAGTCTCTAGATATGCCTGAAAGAGTTAAATACAGTATACAAATACAGTGTCAGTGCATATCTATCATAATGTAACACAGAAGCATATAACATGATCCTATTAGTATTCTTTGCTAAAAAAAATATTATTTTCCTATTTTCAAAGTCCAAACAAACTATTAAATGTTCTTTTCCCCTTAGATTTGCAATTTGTTATCAAATAATTTTAAAGATTCTTGCAATTATCTTTCTACATTACATAAATATTCACAACTTGCTGACTTCATACAGAGAAACAATTTCTGGCTAACAATTTTTTTTTAGGAGGGAGCAAACATATTACAAGTGTTGCATTTCTAACTTCTAATTAAATAAAAGAACTCAAATAATTTATTTACATTGGGTGATATATCCTATAAACATAGTATTGCTGCCAAGCTTTTAAAAGAACTTATATCCAGTGTTATAGGAAAATGACCTGATTCTTATTCAAACAAGACTCTTACTTATCTCACTGGCCTATAAATGCAAATCATGTTAACTTGGTCCTTGCTCTATAACTTCATCAACTCTTGTGTTCAGGAAGAATTTTAGGAAGCCAAGAGATAGCCTTAAAATAAAGACAGGTCTGTTTGTTCCAGTTATGAAATTATTACAAAACCCATACCATTCTTGATCTAGCAATAACATCTCGTATACTCTTCAGCATATTTTCTTCTACTTGAATTAACCACTTCTCCACTGCACCTCGAGCTTCAGAAGTAGAAATGGTTGAAATGAGTTCTACACGCTCGCCTTCAGAACTATACATTGCTTCAATATCCAAATTGGGAAGGAAATGTAGTTTAGCAATGCCTTCAAAACACTTCTTCAAGTGAGGTTGAACTCTGAGAGGATCCTTAGTCTCTGACAGGATCTCCAACATTTCATCATTAGACAAGAAAAAGAAGCTGAAGAAGTTTTAGAAAAAGAAAAAAAGAAAAAGCCAACTGTATTATCAAGCAACTTTAAAGGCTGACCTTGTTCAAAACAAAATAAACATTGAGAATATGTTCTTTTTTAAGTAGCCAAAACTCATCATACCGGGGAAAGAAGAGACGTTTTTTCTCAAGATAAGCATTAAGCCCTCTCATGATTTTGTCAAGAAGCTCATTACAGTTCTGAAGCTTCTCCAATAACCCTACCAAGGAAGTAGCAACAAGAACCTGTAACAGCACACATATGCAAACTTTAAGTTATAAATAAGATACCTCAAACAGTAGAAGTTATTCAAGTAACGTACAACATGGCTTTGTTCCAAGAAAGGCAAGACAACTGATGCAGTAGCTCATTGTATATATACTGAAAACAAAAGCATTGACAAAAAAAAAAAAAAGAAAGAGAAGAATAAGAGAGAAAAGAAGTTACTGTTTCCTTTTAGTACTATATATATATTCCCTACCTTTGGGTCTTTGACACAATACTTCATAACATCTCTCCAGTGTCTATCCACAGTCTGAAAGAGACGCCCCTCTTCTGGCATCTGTTGCATAATATCCTCAGAAGAAAAAATGGGTTCCAAATAAAGCCACTGTGCTTGCACTTTCAGCCATTCATCAATAATCTCCTGAGTTTGAATTAAGCAACTTTCCCATTCCTTAATAAATATTAAAAGAATGTTACTGTAATATTTCCAAATAAATTACATTAGAGAGAATAAATACAGGAAAAGTAGACACTGTGGTAGTTTCCAAGGAGAAAATAAAAATGTCTAGCAGTAAACAAAATAAGAGAAAAATATTTAGCAGTATTTGAGTTCTTCCTCATATATAGATGGCCAAAAGAATTCAGAAAGTTTAACTTACCAGAAATTAATTTTTTAAAATGCAGTTACCACACTTTAGTGCTATGAGCTTTTAACAACCTAGTCCTTAAGTAATACCCAGGAGGCTACCAGAGACAAATTCTTTTTCATCTCCCCACAGCAAGGAGATCTCAGTTTGCAGCTGAATTGCATCAGAGACAGAATAATACCAAAAAGGCCATACTAGATCACAGGAGAGAGCCAGCCAGCCCAGTATCCTGTCCCTAAAGTGGGCAATAGCAGATACCTTGGAAGAAGCTGGAAAGGCTGCATGTAAAGGGTAAATGCTACCTGTGTTCACTGAGCCTGCTTGAACATGAAGATTTCCTACATAAACCAACAAAGAACTAGGGAGGGTAACTGCAAAGCAATTTTACCAGCTTCTCTCCTGTCATGGTGTTAACACCACAAAGACTACTCTTGCCCTGAAAACACAAAAGCAGGTGTAAAGTGATCTCATCATTGTTCCGAAGTCTGATTAAAAAAAATCTTCCCCCCCCCCAGAAGTTTCCTTCCCCAGACAAAACAATCATAGTTCAAAATTTGACTCCAAAATCTAAAGATTAAATCACTAAATGTTCTTATTAACAATAATAAAAACATGATTTCCAGTTATTAAGCAGTAAGGTTAAAGACGCTAATGGAAATAGTGATTTTGCAAAATATGTAAAAATATAATCACATTCTTTTAGTTGCACTTGAATCTGAATGGAAGAAGGAATTCCAATACAGAAAGTAAGTAGGCCTTATATGAACTCAAAAAAATATTGCTGAAAAATCAATGAAAGCACTTCATTAACAAATCAAACAGTAAAGCCGCAATACAATTGGCAGACCCTTGCATTATAGTTATCCTGAAAATGAATTTTTTTTTATTTAGCAAATATTACTGAATCATTGTAACGTGTGACACAATACTAAAGCATGATGTCCACGTTCTCTGTAAGAATGTCATATATGAAATGTGTTGGAACAGTGCTTGTATCCTACACAGCAACAAATTATGAGAGAGTCTGAAGCTGTGTCTTGATGTTAATGCAACAGCCAAAAATGCCTTTCTTTAAAAAAAAATAATTTAAATGTTTCTTTAAATTGTAAATGTAGCACCACACGAGACCACATGCCTTATTTGCTCTTCACACCATCCTTCACAGCCATCAATGCAAATGCATGTGTTGCATTTTCCCATTAAAGGATGGCTTTTCCTTTCCACTTTGGAAAACACTTGTAGGAGCCAGAGATAGGAATTCAGCAAATTATTTTAAACTAGATAGAGATGCATTAAACACAGCTCTACTCAGTACGGCTAAATATCTAAATATTTAGTGATTTCTAACAAGACAAGAGTCCTTTCCTACAGTCTAGCCTGTTTCTATGCTCCTTCCAAAGCATCAATTGTTTCTAAAATAAGATCTTTTCAAGGACATCTAAATAATTTCCTGTCACATCCATATCTGACTCTTACCAGTGCACCAGTATGGAATTTGGTTATCAGCTGGGAAATGCAGACACGCTCAGCTTCAGCCTGTGCTGAAGTCGTTAGAACAGGACAGTCCCAGAAATAAACGTAAATGTCAGAAATACGAAGCAGTGGAGTTATTTACTCAGCAGGACATTTTTTAATGAAATTATTTGCTCCCTGTCTGGGTAGTAAATGCAAAGCCAGACTTTTTCAGTGCTTCAGCCAATGCTACAGGATCTTCCCTTACAGAGTTTGGGAGCCATAATTCTTTCCTAAACACAAAAACCCTTTCACATCACACCACAATTCTCTCCAGATATTTTGTGTTTCTAGAGATTACTTGTAAAATCCAGAAAAGGTAACTATAAATGGCACCTCAGTGAGCTGCTCTGGGAAGCTGTTTCCTTTGGTGGGGTTTTTCCCCCTCCTAAAGGAGGGAGGGTGAATTAAAAATTATAGTCATTAGACAGAAAGAAGCTCATACACAGATTGAACTCTGCTGGAAATATAATTTCAGTGGGTTTAAACTCTGCCACTTGCCAGACAAATATTGGTGTTAGGTTCTGTTGTCTGCCCCACTGGAATCCCTATTTAGAACAGCTCCAGAATGTACTTAATGAAATTCGTCTTCAGTATTTCAGAAAAAAAAGTATTATAGTAGAGAATATGCCTGACAGCACTACGGGTAGATAGCCTGGTTATTTATTACTACTCTAACACCAAAACATTTATTTATGAATGAAGGCTCCATTATGGAAGACACTGGACAGAAAAGTTAGAAAGAAAATGATTCATGCTAAAAGAAAAAAGAAGCAAAAATGGAAATGTAGAATGTATGGATGGGAAGGAAAGGAATAGATAATAACACGTACAATTTTTTAGAAAACAATATCTCAGCTTCCCTGATTAATATTATACTGCTAGCACAGCAGAGAGAGCATCAAAAGGGAATATTTTCAGATAGAGGGAGTGGCAGATGGAGGAAGGGGGCAAAAGCACTGAGGTAATTGAAGGGAAAGTGAGTACATTATTAATTAAAGCTGATATTATTCACTTTAGAAAACAGTGGTCTATAAAAGGTGAGTAGATTTGATACTGAGACTATGCCTGATTGGTGACTGCCCTTATGGACAAGAGCAAAAATGGTGTTGGTGGCAATAGACACCTCTGTTCAGGCACCCAAATCACTCTTATAGTATTTTAATCAATATTATTTTAAAAAGAGTCATTTTTGAAAATACAAAACACACCATAGCTCATGACCATTTCAATTCCTGTGCTAAAAGGAACTAGCTAATGGCTTTGAATCTAAACCATTGCTTGCGGGGTGCTCACATTCAGTTACTTATTCTCCACATCCATCCTCAGACTTGACCTGAGATATTTGATTTTCAAAGCAGAGAGAAAGGAATCTGAATATTTTCATGTGAAGTTGTTCAGAAAAACTTATACAGTTGTCTACTACTTTTGATGCAGATACCTGTCACCTAGAGAAATCAGTGGCTGCTGCATTTCACAAATTAGATGCAGGGATGAAGGACCATCAAAACCGTGTGGATTGGCAATCTCTTAAACTGACCTAGAAGCAGGATGCAGCCCTAAACCTCTCCTTTCCTGGGAAGGATATATTCCAGTTTTCCTTGTTTGTGTTCACATAGGCAGAAGGGGAACCCAAACCAGAGGGAATAAGCAGAACCATACAGCTCTTGTTTTACAAATGTCCCAGTCAAAATACTCAGGATATAGCTTCAAGTCTGTATGTCACCTAATATGACACAGGAATGTCACCTGAGGTTATTTATCCTACAAAAAGTGTCTTTACTGTAAGACTTTCAAAGTGTTGTGGACTTACAATACTTACAATTCCAATTTTGGGCCCCTTGCTACAAGAAAGACATTGAGGGGCTGGAGTGTGTCCAGAGAAGGGCAATGGAGCTGGTGAGGGG
>JAOXJM010000003.1:2318309-2336345 GCA_026413425.1 Tringa solitaria
ATGATCTTTAAGGTCCCTTCCAACCTAGAAGATTCTGTGATTCTGTGATTCTATGTGGAGCAGATAATGGGGTAATCACAGTTAAAGAAACTTGACAACTAAAGTTTGATCATCACCACATATAAAGACAGAAAAATATGGGGGAAAAAAAAAAAACAGAAGGAAAATAAATAAAAAAAATAATTATTGTGTTACTGGGCTCAGGTTCATGAAAACACTACCCTTCTGCAGTGGCTTAAACCTTGCCTGTGGCTGAGCATGGCTATCCCAAAAGATTGACAGTAGGGTTCCCCTGGAAACATGACGCACAAACTCACAACTGCATTTTAACAGGTTCTCACAGGGGAACAGAAATCAAAGCTACCTCCTAAATTAGCGATATGTCCTAGAAACGAATTAAAACGGGTGGCAGTGGAGGCATCGAAAGAAATAAAGCTCAGCTAAAGTAAGCCGAGCCGGTATAATGTTTTGCCGGCGCTTCCTCACCCCAGAGGGGCCCGGGGACACAGCCCTGTCGGTGCAGAGGGAAGCGCAGCACCAACCCCAGCCACAGCCCCGGCCCCACGGAGGGCCGCCCCGCCGCCCACGCGGCCCTCACCTCTCCCGCCGCCGCGGTCCCGGGGCGAGCCGCCAGGTAGGACGGCGGCGCGGAGGCGACTCAGGACAACAGCGAGGTTGCCACGGCGCCGAGGGCGGGCGTCGGCAAGGGGCGAGGCGCGGGTCCCTGCCCCCGGGAGAGGTGGTCCTCTTCGGTGTCGGTCCCGGGAAAGGCCTGCCCACCCACAGCCCCAGCGCCGCCCACCTTCCCTGGCGCCATTTCCAACGCACCAGAGGGCTCAAGGCCACGTTAACCAGGCGCACCCCAAATGGGGGTCTGCACCCCTAATCCCCTCCCGCCCCCGGGCATCACCCACCGCCCTGCTCAGCTCCCGACAAACCCGGTAACTTCACGGCCAGACCTTTAACCGCTCTAAGAGCAGGTATTTTCCCTTGAAAGTAAAGCATCGCGCTGCCCTCGGGAGGGAGCTGTGCCTGCCTGGAGCCCTACCCTCCACAGGCTGCACCTGCCCGGGGCTGCGGGCTCCTTCAACGCCTGCTTGTTCACAGAAAGGGTGCTGCTCGTGCTTCGTACTATCCAGACTACTGATGTACTCTTGTGATTTAAAAAAGAAGCGGAGACTTGGAAGGAAAATAACCTTACCTTAAATTTCCTAGTCTACCACAGGGCTCGCTACAGCCCGAGCAGGTCAGTAAGTCTCTCTGCTGCAGCGTTCTGCCTGCACAAAGCACAGAAAAACCTCCTTGTTCCAGCCCACAGGAAGAGAGCTTAAAAAACTGCAATACCCTCACGCATCAGATAGCTGTTGCTAAGCTTCTACGTTTTGTAAAACCTACGAATGGAAATTTTAAGAAATTCCAGAGATTTACCACCCACTTGACCACATTTGACAAAGAGGCGTTTAAAATCCTAACTTCATGTCTGTGTGGGCAGAGCCCCATGCGCAGACTGCAAAGAACGACAGCTGGAAGCAATTTTAGCTCTTTTTAAAGTCCTGGGCACCTTCCTAAGCCATTTTACTAGCACGGGACTATTCAGCTTGGAGTTTCAATCCAACCCCCTTGTCGGGTGGGGGGGCGGACCCGACATCTTTCCAGAGGGGACGGGATTTCCCCACTGAGGGAGCAAACCCGGCTGTTTCTCCGGCCGGTCTCACTTACGCCGGGCGGGCGGGTTAATCCCCGAGAAAGGGGCCAGGCACGCCGCCGGCACAGGAACAGGAACGGGAACGGGGACGGGGACGGCGATCGGTCGCAGTGAGGCGCTGCCGCCCACCGCCTCAGGCGACGCCGGGCGCGCGCGGCGGCCGTTGGGCGCCGCGCGGGCCCCGCCCAGCCCCGCTGACGCGGCGGCGCGTGCGGCTCGTTGTTTCCGGCTGACGGCTGTGGGAAGCGGCGGCGCCGGCTCCATGTGGCGCCGGCTGCGCTCCGCCCTTCGGAGGCTCCGCCGCTCGCCCGCCGCCCTCTTCGCCGAGGGCGCCCGCCCGCCCGCAGCCATGGAGCGGGCCGTGGTGCGATGCGTGCCCTCTGAGCCCAAGCTGAGTCTGCGGTTCGTACTCCCCGACGGCAGCGCCAGGCACATGCAGCGGGACCAGGCGGAGCCGCTGGGCCGGGCGCTGGCCCGCATCGCCACTAACGCCGCCAAGGGCCCTACCAAGGCGGCGAAGAAGAGCAAGAAGGCGCGGGCAGAGGGCGGCCCGGCGGGGGAAGCGGCGGGGGCGGCGGCCCCGGCCGTGCGGCTCTTCTCCCGCGACGGGGAGGCGGTGGCCGAGGAGGTGCCCAACGCGGCGGCCTGGCAGGACGGCGCCGTGCTGCAGATCGGCGAGGCGCAGTACCGCGTGGAGCGGAACCCGCCGGCCCTCACCGAGCTTCGGTTGCCGCGGTCGCTGCTGGCCGGCTTCCCCGTCTGCCCCAAGGTGAGCGCCGAGTTCGCCGCCCCGCAGCACTGCCTCTTCCGCTGGTACCGCGAGCAGCGGCCCGCCGCCGCCGGCGGGGAGGCGGCGGGCGGCGAAGGCCCGGCCTGGGTGGAGGCGGCGGGGGACGAGCGGGTCTTCACGCCCTCCAACGCGCTGGTGGGGCTGCGGCTGAAGCTGCAGTGCACGCCCGGGGACGGGACGCAGCGCTACGGGCCGCCCCAGGAGGTGGAGAGCAGCGGCCCGGTGGAGGCCGGCCCCGGCGCCTGCACCTTCGACTCCCGGCACCTGTACACCAAGAAGGTCTGCGGGCCGGGCTCCATCCGCGCCGTCTCCTACAACATCCTGGCCGATACCTACGCCCAGACAGAGTTCTCCCGCACCGTGCTCTACCCCTACTGCGCCCCGTACGCCCTGGAGCTCGACTACCGGCAAAACCTGCTGAAGAAGGAGCTGGCAGGCTACAGCGCCGACATCATCTGCCTCCAAGAAGTGGATAAGTCCGTCTTCGTGGACAGTTTGGTTCCAGCTCTAGATGCTTTTGGACTTGAAGGGCTCTTCAAGATTAAGGAGAAGCAGCATGAAGGCCTAGCCACCTTCTACCGCAGGGACAAGTTCAGCCTCCTTGGTCAGCATGACATAGCTTTCAGCGAAGCCCTGCTCTCTGACCCACTGCACAAGGACTTGTGTGATAAACTGGCCAAATACCCCTTGGTGCAGGAGAAGGTGCTGCAGAGGTCATCTGTGCTGCAGGTACCAGCTTTTATATACATTCTTCCTCTTTCCTCTCTCCTTCTCCTCCCCGTCTCCTGGCAAGTGCAGCCAGATTAGGTTTGATGAGCGTCAAACCACAGGAGGAGGGAGGCGAGGGATTAACATTCTGAAATGTAGACAGAACAGTGGTATGTTCTCTGTTAGCTAGGGTAATGGATAGAGCAGAAGAGGGACGTAGGAACAGGAATGAAACATTGAGACTTTACTGAATTGGATATATGTAATTACAAAAATTTGGTTTTATTACTCTTGTATGTCAGAATATGTATTTTGTAAAACTTAAGTCTTGTAAATCAGTTCTAAACGAGACTAAGTTAATTTAGCTTGCTATAGTAATTACTGGCACTTCAGAAAGTGACAGTAGGGAGAGAAATAAGGGTTGACAGGTTTTTGAGCTTGTTGATGCCACAGGGTTTGCCAGCAGAGCTATTGTGCAAGTACAGATGTGTGAGATACAGATCTAAGTCACAAATTTCAGAAATACTCATTGGTAAAAGTTTTCTACTTGTGGACTGAGTAGGGCTAATAAGCTTTCCTTGATAACAAAAATCGCCTCTAAATTTAGTTTCAATTTAACAATTATGCAATGCTACAGTTTGCTTACTAAACCCAGAGATATAGCTCCAATTGCTGAGCTGGGAGAATAGAAAATAAAAGTAGTTAAGAATGGTACAGTATTAGCAACATTGTATGTAAAAAATATGGAATGGGTTTAAAGAAAAAATACGACCAAACCAGATGCTTAGGGACAAAAGAACACTTGTCAAATACCTGGATGTAGCGATAGTATATTGGCTGATACCCAGCCCTTACATAGAAGATAAATAGACTCAGCTGAGGGGTTGTACTGTTCATTAGTTACAAGCATCAGATTCTTTGAACTGGGTTGTCGTAAAGGCATGCGCTAACTGTTGCATTTTTTTAAAATGTATAACTTCTGTCTTTAAGATTTATCAAATATTGCTTTTTTCTCTTGCAGGTTTCAGTTCTTCAGTCTGCAACTGATTCTTCCAGGAAGATTTGTGTAGCTAATACCCACCTATACTGGCACCCAAAAGGTAACTTTGTCATGTGTCTGTATGTAGTGTAACTGGGTTTGTAAAGGTTTTTGTCCTTCCTAGGAAGAATAGATTTTCCCCCATTCTTTTGCAGCCATAACCTTTTCTTCTGTAACTAAGGATTTCCTGCCTTGCTTCTTATCTAGATGAATTAAGCCAGGCTGCTAGGTCTGTTTGTTTATTTTCCTTAGAGTAAGATTGTTCTAGTCTGCCTGGGAGTCAGTGGAATGCAGCTGAAAGCAGGCAAGTCATGTTACACACAATTCACCTGCAGAGTAGACCATAAAATATAGCTAGCTTTGTATATGCTCATGGCTTCCCAATTCTATTGTACTAGAAGGAGCTATATTGGGGTACTGCCAGGAGTGCAACCAGACTGGGCTACAGAAGCTTTTAGAAGAGATTCTCCTCTTTTAAATTAGTTTTCTTTTGGTTCTGTACCTTTCAGGCACATTATTAGAAAGGTTGCCATGAAATGGAAAGCTGCTGTAATATGAGTGTTTAAGGTTTGGAGTTCTTGCATGTGTGAGTTTAAAAGTGTCTGCCTCTCAAACTTTCATAGTCACAAATTTCAAAGACTTCTTTATTGAAACTGTTCTAGAATGTAGAGCACAGAAAACTTAAAATGAGATTGCTGTTTCAGAGCCATATATATTTTTTTATATTTTTAGGTGGGAACATCCGTCTCATCCAAATCGCTGTAGCCTTGTCTCACATCAAGCACGTAGCATGTGACTTGTATCCCAGCATACCAGTCATATTCTGTGGAGATTTTAATAGTACACCGTCATCTGGAACTTACAGTTTTATTAACAGCGGTGTTATTGCTGAAGATCATGAAGACTGGGTCTCGAACGGTGAAGACGAAAGGTGCAATATGCCTCTAAGCCATCCTTTCAAACTGCTCAGTGCTTGTGGAGAACCTGCTTATACAAACTATGTGGGTGGGTTTCACGGATGTCTGGATTACATTTTCATTGACAGAAATGCTCTAGAGGTTGAACAGGTCATTCCATTGCCAAGTCATGAAGAAGTAACAACCCATCAGGCCTTGCCAAGCGTTTCACATCCTTCTGATCATATAGCACTAATATGTGACTTGAAGTGGAAATAGATCGCCTCTTACATGGTGCTTTTGGGGTTTGTCAAACAAGAAATTTAATTTACTGCTAGGGAACTGAGGTTACACCCTGGCTTGGATGCTACCAAGAGGAAAGTCAGAACACTTACTGAAAAGTTCATGTGTTTAATGGCTGTACTAAATACTACAACATTCTTCAGAATATTTGCATGACAACTTTTCCTTCCGTTTTTATATCCCAATAGGAAAAATATATTTAAGACAGGGCATTTCGAAAATTGGATTATCATATACCTTTTTATCAGTGTTTTTAAAGGATTAAGAATTATTTTGTTAAAAATAAGTATGAATTTAATCTGATTTATAAGACAGTGTGCAAACTGAACCCTGCTTAATTCAGAACCAAACACCGACTCTGAAAACAACTGGATTTAGTTGATTCAACTTCATGGTAATTACTGTTGTAACAAGACAAGTTTTTTAAAATAAGTTCAGAAATTGTCTTGTTCACTGTCACGATTTTTTAGCAAGTGGCCTGAACAACATACCTGTACCTTCTACCTTCTGAAAAGATGTCTTTAATTATCAGTGAATAGACTATCTGTTAATAATCAGCCATGTTAAATTCAATATTATAATTGATTTGGAAGGATTTTGCTTGCCCAGTTAATATGGGTAATGAGGGTAACTTTAGTACCGAGTAAAATTAGACTACTTGTATAAGTAGCATCTACTTTGAATATCTGTTCCTTCAGCTGTTCATAGGCAATTAAAAAAATACTAAAGTTTAGGACAGCCAACTCTGGATGGGAGGGAGCTTTTAACAGTATAATGTTTTCAGGTAGAGGGAGATACAGAATAGTTCATGTGGTGCATTAGCTATCTGTGCCTAAATCTTTAAAAAGAAACACAAGTGACTTGCAAATCTTTATCACAATTGTTCTGTTTTGTTCCTCTTGTAGACAAAGATGACCTGAATTTTTAATAGGGTTTTTACTGGCATTTATTCTTCATTGTAGAAATAATCTAACCTATTTTGTAGGAGATCATTTGATGTGGGGAAATGTATTTTATTGGTACATTCATTGAATATGTTGGAGAGGTTTGAGTCATTTAACAGGCTTCTTTCCCTGCATCATTAGTCCATTGAAACAAGCAGCATTTGAAAACCATTTCACTAGATCTCCCTCTTTCACTGAATAAAGCTCCCTTTTCAATTGTCTGTCACTGTTGCAAATTCTTTTTTTTCCCTAATTACTGGTGTCTTTCATGGCAAAACAGGTTGGCCTGGGTTGATGAAAGCTGTGTAGCCTGTACTTGTACAGCTGTTCACCTCCACTGTCTTCTGGTGGACTGTGGGTTATGGTTGGGATTCACAGAACTGCTTATGTACTGCTGAAAACAGGCAGTCACTTTCCAATGGCATATTGCCCAGAGTTTCTGGTCCTGGCTCCTGCCATAGTGCCTGCTACACAGTGAAGGGTGGTACTTTGCAGAAGCTTGTAAACATCTGCTTTTTATCCTTTTCTATGTTATTGCCAATAAAATTACTACTGGTTTTTGTTACTGTAGAAGCTGAGAATCTAACAAGTTGATGCTGATAAACAACTGCATTAGTAAAGCCAAGAGGCAGGTTTAGCCTCAGGGGTTGCACAAGGCTAAAAAGATGCAGGCCCATAAATCTCAAACAATGTGACATGAAAAGACAAATCTCGTGAACCGTCGGGAAATGTGTTACCAGCTCTGCACAGAAAAACACAGGTAAGTGCAAATTGACAAAAAGAGTGTTCCACTTACTTACACACAAGTTCCTAGAAGCCTGTATTACTAAAGATCCCATGAAAATATCCTTTGCAAGAAGCATTTTTCAGCAACATAAGCAGTAACCTTCCCTCTTCCCCTCATCCCAACCTCTTGTACCTGATCTTGCTCTATTACCTCTGACTTCTGGCTACTTGTTCCTCTCATGCTACACCAAGCTAAAGTAGAGAAGTAAGCTGGCTGAAGATACAGGGCCTTTCATTTTCTTCACTGTATTAGCTTTTTAGTGGATCATGGTACCCTGAGCTGATTCACCATAAAGCCTCTTGTGCCCAGAAAGCAAGACCGAGGCTTAGAAGTGGGAATAAATGACCAAGGCCTGGAGCAAGGTATTTACCTGCTTCAGCAGATCTGCCACAAAACAGCACAGAGCGCTTATTTATTGTCATGGGCTTGGGCAGGCTTGTATGTAACCTTTCAGCTTTCCATTTTTGCTAATTCAGCATTTTAGTTAAGTCAAATGGTAGCTAAAGGCCTTTGGATAAAAAAGTGGAAGCAAAATGGAATGTGGTAATAGAAGTGGCAATGAATGATGTTAGATCATTGTAACAGAGTGAGGGGCAGCACTCAGCCTGTAAAACTGGACCCCAAATACTTTGGGGGGGTCCTTAATCAGTTACTGTTCTTTTATAAATCTAATGAAAAAGAGAAGTGTCATTCAGCCTTGCTTAGGAGCTGAAGGAGATGCCTGCAACTCTTCCGGACTACAAAGCTGATAGAAGTATCAGTGATTCATAACTAAACTTCAAGATACAGGAGTGAGGAGAAAATCTTACAAACAGAATGGAGGCTGTAAATCTCATATCTGGGCAAGAAATTTTTAATTTAGTACATGAGAGAAAGCTTACACCTGAAGATCTAACTTTTGCAAGCATACGGTATCTTAAAGGGCAAAAAAATTAATTGGAAGATCTGTTCAGAAGAAAAACTAAGTATTAATACCTCAGAAAAACACTGAAAACCACCTAGAACAACACTGACACATTGTAGCTGAGTCAGAGGCCTTCCATGATTTGCCAGCTCTGGAAAAACTTGAGGGGGAAAAAAAACCCCCTAAAAACCAAATTCCACAGAGTAACACAGGCTGGTAGGTTGGCAAAAGAAATAGCTCAGTCACTTAGAATAGTAAGATCGCAACTGCTAAGTTGGGAAGTGAAATTATATTACTTAGGCTAACTGAGCTCCCCTTATAACTTAAAAAACATTGTTTTTCTCCGTTTTAAGGACCTATCCATTATAACTGGGTTGCTTTGTCTTATTTTCCTCAATGAAAACATTAAAAATCTTTTAACTTCTCCATAGTACCAGGATGGAGCTGCTCAGAGAAGAGAGTGGCCAGGTGTTCCCCTGCCTTCCCAGACACAGACACATTCCCTGTGTCCTTGCCTCTGCCCATTCCCCCCCACCCCCAGACCCAGCCCTAAGGGAAAAACACGGGCTGGAACCGGCCCAGAGAAACTAGACAGCCCTTGCACATGGCAGATAATCCTTTAATATCTTCAGGAGGAAATTCGGCCCCCTGAGCTAGTGCTGGAGATTCTCCAGTCCCAGGTATCCCCATTTAATTAGTAAAACTCAGCAGCAGCGTGTCAGGAACCCACTCAACGTTTCTGGACTCAGAATGCAGCACTAGGGGCTAGGGTAGGAAAAAAAGTCACAATTCAAAAGAATTGTGATGTTTTGGGGGTGAAAAGCAACCCTTAGGTATATCTGTGGCCTGTATCCCCCTGTGAGGTAATACATGGTGCTTCCTACTCCACATAAGGTGATTTTCAACTCCCACTTCAGCTCCCCCTACACATCTGGACCTTGCCCAGCAACTAATTTTCCCTCTAACTCACCTCTAGATCTCAGATTTGTAGAAGTCCCTTTAAGCTCATCTCCATTTTATTTCACAAACCTAAACTCATGTGTGTTCCTCTGGCAGCACTTGGAATGCTCCATATCCTTCACATCAAAGAGTTAGGTAAAATGCTCTTTGCATCTTTTCAAATGGGGGGGTTGGGGTTTTGTTTTGGTGGGTTTTTTTATTGTGGGTTTTGGTGTGGGTTTTTTTTTTTTTTAATGCTACTTTCCAGATCAGCCATTAAGGAAAAAGGGAAAAAAAAGAACATCTTTGTTTTCTAATCAACTTGCCCATCTCGAATGCAGTAAACTCACGAGAGGCAGCGCTGTGCCAGCCCCTGCTCTGCCAAGCTGTTGTCTCCCAGGGAGGAGTCTCTTCTTTTCCACTGGCTCCTGCTGTGGACAAACCTCATTCACAGGAGCACCATGAGACCAGAGAGCACTGAAAGACCAGCCTTCTTGGGGTAACAGATCCTTGGCTAGGTTTTGGGTTGTTCTGGTTATTGTGAAATGTAGTTTACCTGTGAACAAAAAACAACCAAGCTCTGCCAGATCCTTCAGACTGGTCTGGCAACTTGGAACTCGGATTCTCTCAGCTCCTCCATTCCAGACAAAGGGGTCTCAGGCACCTGTGACAGTACATGAGGTCTCACACATCAGTATTTCTTCTATCACTGCTAGCTTTGAAGGGACCAATTCAAGCCTTCAGTAAAATGCATTTATATATCACAAAGTAAACAATAATGCAAAGTATGATTGAGAAAAGAGAGAAGAAAAGGAAGGAGGAAAATGGTACAAGAAAAGTAAGGGAAAAATAGCCAGCATGTAGAGGAGTCAGAGCTTTTAGCACTTCAAATTACCAGTGTAGTTGCCTCATTTCTCACATTCCTAGCATCAAAAAGGTCGTTCGAAGATTTTCAACTCCAACCCAGTAAGAGGAAGAGCCCACAACACTTCAGATTTTTACTAAAGTTGGCATCAGATTATTTAATGGAGCCTGATAATTTTCTTTTTTTTTTTTCTGAAGAACGCACGCCACAGGCAGTAGCTAAGCTTTATTCATCGGTCCAACAGCAGCATATCATCATTTCTTACCCAAGTCCCCTGCCAATACCACTCTTGACAAGGGGAAGAAAGATGTATTGGGAAAAATAACATGCAAAGTTTCATCATCTTGCTCTCAAATTGCCTTTGCCAGACCTTAATCTAGAGATCACTCAGATGAGCAAGGGACTGCAAACTGGGCTCCGAATTCTCATTACTGGCAAAACCCTAAACCACTTTTTACACAAGCCAGGCCACTGTTGTAAGTGCCCTCTTAGCGTCCTATTGCCTGCAGCACATTGTTTCACTGGCCCATGTTGATAACAATGAGCACAAACCAAGCAAGTAGAAATTCCTGATGCGTTTAGAACTGATTTTTGTTCTGCCTGCAAACTCTACAACCAAAGTCCACAGATTATCTATGAAACAGTTGCAGAACAAGTTCTAGATTATATTGTTCACAAAGCCATTAAAAAAATACCTCCAAGAAACAAAAACCAAAACCAACAAAAACCCCTCCCAAACCAACAAATATCCATTACTATTTCTGTTACAGGACTGAGCAATCAGGTCAGTTACAAACGAGAAAAACCAACCAAGCCTTTCACACCAGTCTGTAAGTAGATCGGAGCACTCACACAAAACTATTCTCCTAATATGGGGAAAAAAATGGAAAACCAGTCATGCATGTGCTGAAAATGCAAGGAATAAATTGTGTCAGCATGGCCAAATAAAAGAAAAAACACTGGTTCTTCAGCGTTTTGCTCTCTATAGTTAAGCTGGGCATCTGAGACACTGAAATAAACACTCCTGTACACTGACTCCCTCCCGTAGTAGAACTTACCCATTGTTTGAGTACAGGAGTTCATGCTACACAATAAAAAATTTCAGCTACTGGAACTCAGGATTTCCCGTCATTACAGTAGAACAAGGAACAAGTTTTTAGCAGTCTTTTGCCTATTCAAGGTTTTGAACTCCTGAGACAACAGCTCAGTCCACGTATTTGACTTCTGACAAGGAAATGACAAGTTAGTATATCTAAACTCTTCACAGGCATGACAAAATTGGATCCTCATGGGAATTTCATCTGCTTCTGGAGAACAGGGTTGTATTACACGTTGTTCCTGATATACAATGTATATAGGTCACTGTTGCAATTGCTTTAGCCAGAAAATAACTATTTTAATGAATGAAAAAAAAGCTAAAAAGTATTTTTACAATGCCTTAAATGTCAGTCACTGTCTTTACAGTAGGAGTCGTACTGTGTTCAGGTATGAAGACTAGCATACAAATTATGTTTTGGTCAGTATAAGAAAAGTGTCACTCCCACAGCTAATGAATTTACTGACAGAGCCGTATTAATGGAATAAGATACAGATTTCAATACTGCATGTCATCCTGGTACTAGAAGAAATAAGGCAGCATAATAAAAAAAACCCTCATCAGGACTATTTGTTCTTGTACTAACAGACAAGCATTAGCTACAAAAGTAGCACTAACTCCAAAGGAAAAAGAAAGCCACCAAGACTTCAGCTCACAGCAACAGCCAGTAAGAATATGCACAACAAACTACTTCATGTTTGTCATCTGAAGACGAAGCAGCTTTCTAAGCACATGCTGCTCAGAATTGAAAACACAGCATTTAGAGTACACCCTGCAAATGCTTAGAGAATTGAGAACAGCTGATGAGAATTTATTTACTCTGTCAAATATCATTATTCCATAGCCCATCAAGTGTCTTGTCCCCTCCTCAGCTTAATATTACTATGAATAAGCTGCGTACCAGAGACCTTGCTTCCAAGATTATAACCTTACAGAGTATTAAGAGGCAAATATCATTTTAGAAACAGAAGTCAAGTGTGATATTATCTATTTACAGGGAGATTGAAGTACTTAAGCTTCAGTTCCTCTCTATGCTCCGATTAACACTACAGCGACTACTCAATTACACCCAAGAGTTTTTATTGACTTTATCTTACTACACGTTAGTGTAAGCTGTAGCCTTAACCCCTCATGCAGATCCCATCACTCTTAAATGAGACTCAAGATCTTTACTACTTCCTTTGATTTTGTGAAATTACTTATTTTATAGCAGAATTACAACCTACTGGTACACAAAGCCAAGCACAGTGACTCTGAAATAAAAACTTCTATACATAGAACTCAAAGACGTAGTGGCTAAATAGACCTCACATATACCCAAGTATTTAATTACTTAAAAGCATTGAAAGAATTAAGACAACGAAATCATCTCTGTTTACCAAACAGCATGTTTCCTTCAAGATAATAGGCCAAATTTGTTTCTAAGTATCTGCTTGTTTAAGTCTACCTCTAAGTTCTTCCTTGGAAGAAGAGATGGCATTTGTCACAAATATTGTTTAATTTTAACCTATTGGGACTACCAATACAACTGGTGTTACTGACAGGCCACCTCCTCTGAACAAGGTGTTCCTTTTCAGGTTTACTTCAAAGAACTGTATTGCTAGAAATATGCATATTAACAGCTACTAATCCAATGCATGGAGATAGCAACTTTGGTTAATATATAATCAGCAATTCATTAAAGGTGCAAGCAAAACACTACTCACCTTACACTGTCTCCTGGGTTTCTGCTGCATATTGAAGACAGTGAACGACCATACTCAAAAGCTCTGGGATGTCCTCTGGTTAGTTGTGTTCACAGTAACAGCAATTCTGAGAGACCTGACCCTCAGTTTCAGTAGAAGCTGCTCTTAGTCTAAACTAGCTTGGGTTTACCAGCCCTTGTCACTGGGATTTTCTTCTAGCAAGGATAACAAGACCTGGACTAAAGATAAAAGAGGAGCTTAGCCTGAAACTGCAATGAAATCATACCTTGGATTCCTAAAGACATACAATTAATAGAGTATTTCAGTTGGAAGATTGAGCCACATTTGCATCCATACAACAGACAGGCAACAGAAAAATGGATTTTAAAATACACATTAGTAGCAGCCTCAAAAAACATGTTAATTTAAGTCTTTTGAACTACAGAGGTGTAAGAGGGCAGAAATATGAAAGCAGACAGTAGCAGTTGCCAAGAGCTGGATTTTTGGGGGTGACTATCACCATAAATATAATATCAACTAAGGCCCTGTAGTGTTCAAGTTCACTTCCCAGCCAGCCACCACCAACATTTGTGATTTCTCCTGATGGAACCCATGTTGTTTTTTAACTGTAGATACAACTAGGAAACAGACGTGCATGATTTTCAGGCAGTTCGTATTTGTTTTATTACAATTTTTGTAACTGTTAGTATTTTCATATCTGGACATCTTAGAAGGAATTTTAGATTTACAACTTCAAAAGACTTGTACAGAATTATTTAAGTCTTGCTGACAGCTACTCTACTGCACTGTATACAGCTTTGTTGCCCACCTTCCATGGCCCGCTCTACGTAACTCCAAACAAGGGAGAACCTGAGACTGATGTTCACATTCAAGCTGCAGGAAAGCTCAGTACACAGAAAAAGAATACGTGGTAACTTGCAGTTCAACTATTTCCAGAATCAAGAAGAGCCTACACAGAACTATACATTTTATAATTTTATTAGGAATAATTCCAAGTGGGTTATGAAGAAACTAATCCATTGAGTTTGATGAATTTTCCAAAATTTCTTTATGAAGATATGTTCACCAACAAACAGTAAAACTTCAGCAGAACTATTGTACACTGGGCAAAAATAGTCAGGCTGATACCAAAAAGCAACATGCAACATAAAAAAAAAAAAAAGATACAATATAAAGGAAGACAATCTGCTGAATATTAAAAACAACTTCAACATGAGCTCTTCGCAACCAGCACAGAACTATTCTACCCATCAAATCCAATTCACACAAAGGCAACTTGGGCTGACATAACCCAAGGGTTAATAAAATGTTCCTCAGTGCAGTAGATTTGTATAGTGTTTTAGATTTCCTTGGCTGGAACAAGCGTTACTAGGAATTCTTTTTGGCAAGGGAGAGAAATAAATACATACGGAATGCTACATTTTTAAATCAGCAGACTGTCTGAGGAATGAAACAGGGCATCAGTAAACTAAAAGTAGCAGGGAGGAAAAAAAATTTAAAACATTAATTTATTGGGGCTCAAGGAATATTCAAAACAGATCTTAAAGATGTCACAATAACTATATTCAGGCATTTAGGCTAACAAGGGGAATAAAATCAGAAGATACACTTTTTCCAAGTTAAGGAGATTTTTACCCAAGCATATTGCTACCTTCGCAACATGTAGCTTGGTAAACAATAATTGGCAACAAAATAAGTTGAAACGCTGTAATATCCTGCCCAAATATCAGTTCCAGATACTGTAATAACCAAGATGCAAACTAATTTTGTTGTAACAAGCCTAGACCACTTATATCAAACATGTCCCTGGTGAAAGAGTCATCCAGTTTGAGTTAGCGTTTTGAGAGTTCATTTGACAGCCAGTCAAGTCCCTCGTACAGACCAGTTCCTTGTGTAGCACAGGTAGCCTGGACATACCACTGTTAATGTAGAACACAAACAGAAATTAAATTTAAATATTGATGAAATGCAAGTTATCACAATATGTGACACTCAGATACACACTCAGTGTCCTATAAACACTGTTTTGAGCCATAGAGTCAATATTGAACATATAGTATTTTCGTACGTTTTGAAGAGTATATATAAAGTAGATGGGGTCTACACATCATCCAAAACCTCAGTATTGGCTGATCAAATGCTAGAACACCATTTAGTGCATCAAAAGACAAATACAGAACTTGCATTTGGTTTATATGCTGAAAACTAGCTTCTTGGTTTTGAAAGACTGCTCTTCAGAACATGGATCTCTAAAACATTTTCTATGGATATGACTCGTGCAGGTGGAACCTAACGATTCAGGAGCTACTCAATTTCCACCCCCCCCTTGCAGTGATGAGAATTGCAGAATGGGTTTTCTCCCTCAAATTAACAAGTGTTGGGAAAACAGGAAAGCCCACCACACACTTTGTCAAACGTGTTTGACAGCTGTATTTCAGTAACAACCTGGAATACTCATGTTTTTCCAGAAGAATGTGAGGGATGAAACACTGCAACAACTGTACACATTGGATTATACTCCTAAATTACTTATTTTGAACAAGGACCTTAAACTACGCTCTACGGAGTTTAGTAGCAGGTATGTGCCTCTCTCTATGTAAAGAGGTGAAAACTTCCCTTTCCTTCAAAGGGCGATTACATTTATGATATACAATAAAGGGAGACAAGAATTCAGCAACCAGGAAGTTCAGCACTTACAGTTCTGTTACGCAGAGACTGAAGACCTAGTTTATCTGTCATTTCACTGATTGCCATGGCATTTGGCAGATCTTGTTTGTTTGCAAACAGAAGCAGCACTGCATCTCGCAGCTCATCCTCCTGAAGCTTAGAGAAAAAACAGTCACGTTATTAAATTAGCTCAGTTAAGTACTTCAATTACTTCAACAAGCACTTAAGAAACCTAAATACTGATTTAAAGGTTATAAACATTCTCATTCCTGCTTCTGACGTCACTAATAAGTACTGAGTAAAATTTAACTAGTACCCAACAGAACTCCTCCTACAAGCAAGGAAATATTCTTTCAATAGGGGGTTTAAATTTACCAGCACCTTGCTGCTGAAATTCTTAGCACCAATTTGTTTTTCAAAAATTCTTTACTCATCTGCCATGTTTCTATTAAGGTTTTATGAAGTAAAGTTCCGACACAGTAGTAGCTTTTGAACTAAAGTTCTCTATAGTTGTAGTTACAATTCAGTGCACAATGTGACCCAGAATTACCAGTTAAATACAATAAGCACTGTACAAACTCCCTAAAATTTTAAAATCCTAAATCTCCTAGGGAAGCTGACGCATCCAAAAATATGACATAAGTATAACAATTACATGTCAGAAAGTATTGATAGTTACCATTTTCTGCAGCTCTTCTGCTGCCTCCTGGATTCTCTCTCTGTCATTGCTGTCTACCACAAAAATGAGGCCCTGTAAGAAATTAAGCAGTTTTGAAAAAACAGTGTAAACATACAGTACTATTTAAAAAAAAACCAAAAAAACTCTTATTGAATATCATGATGGTCCCCTCTTAGGTAAACAAATTTGACAGAAATTTCTGTTTAAGCAGTGCAAGAAGTCTGCCTGAACAAGCACATAAGTTCCAACTGCAAAATAAATCTAGGCCTTCTAAATCAAATGTCAATTTATACATTAGTGTGGGATTCATTATTTTTAAGCAAAAGACAGACACCAGCAAAATTTCAGAAGCGAACTCTCCTCCCTCCCTTTTCCCTCATTGTATCAAATTAAATGCAGCAAGAGAATCACAAGTGCGTCACCATCTCATGTTTCACTGAAAAAAAAACCAACAAAGCAAAACTCCCTCTTGAAGTAAGGTCTGAATTTGTTTTAAGAAAGTCTGTACCAAACAGTATTTCTAATGGTGTCTCTGTCATTCAAGTGTCCTCCTTACAAACACACTATCTAATCTTAAAATTTCAGTCTGAAAACCTTACATTTTATCATTTTCTTTAAGAAAACAGAAGCATCTTTTAAAAATATTTAGTAACAGGGCTGAATAAGGAACTGAAATTTAGTATTACTCTATGCACACCAGTGCTTTGGTAGCTCCTTTTTGTCAATCCAGACTTCTCCATTTTTCTGCACCAATCACATTCATTGTGTGACAAAAAGTTTCTTGGAAACAGTTCTATGTTCAACACGGGAAAAAAAAAAAAACCAAAACACTCCCAAAGTTTCCCAATACTAATAAGGAACTTAGCTTACTACTTGTGAACTAAAGGAAAGAATCAGTCATCTCACAAAAACGACAGCAGTCACATCAATATGAAGCAGGTATTTTCTAATCAATCAGTAACAGGATCTTTTACGATGTTTTTAGATACTCAGTGTACTAAATATACAGACACAGAACAGTAGAAGCTGTATATTTTGAGGCCGATTAGAAGAGTGCTTAGACAATAATATTTCTTATGTATAAGCTAACACCAGTTCCAACAGATCAGAACGTGGATATAGAAAAGTTGAAATGTTCCTCACAAAGAAACCAGCTGCTCTGGAACATTACAGAACACTGGTAGATCCTGAAGGACTTTATCCTTGCCAGGCTACACTCATGATTAGACTTGAAGCCTTCAGGATAACAAACCAGCTTCAACTGGCACTGGTTCTGGTATCCCTCAGAACTTGCAGGAAGTTGTGAGGAGCCTCTCTGAAAGCAAGGGACAGAAGACAACTTTCCACATATAAAGAGACTGTACAAAACAGGTCTTTAACGACTGCCATCTCAGAACTCTTACCTGTGTGTTCTGGAAATAATGCCTCCAAAGAGGTCTAATTTTATCTTGACCACCAACATCCCAAACTGTGAAACAAATGTTTTTATATTCTACCGTTTCCACATTAAAACCTAGAAGAGAGTCAAAAAGTTAGAAATAGTTAATGCTAGTGTCAAAATGTAATTCTAATCATGTTAAAGACAGTTACTTCCTAAGCTATATTTCTCCCAATTATATATAAAATGGTTTATCAGAATTGAATTGCTAGATCAAGATGAAAACTGACTGAATGGGGACACCTCACTCCCTACCCCCAAATTAATCAATAAAATCCAAGGACACCACCTTTGGTGCAGCAAGTCTTTCAGCCACAAACTGCTAAAAGTTCATGGTATTTCGAGGAAATACTGCTACTTCATTGGTTCCTATACTCCTGAGCATGTGCTGCTGGCCACCATCAGACACAGGATTGTGGTCTAGATGTATCTTTGGTCTGACACAGCTATGTTATGGCAGTACCAGAAAGTATAAGAATCAAGACAAACATGGGCTAACAGCAACTCCCTACACTTGTGTCCTGGGTTGAGAGACACAGGACTAACTTTTCTTCTAATACTGGGGAAAAT
>JAOXJM010000003.1:2336445-2370171 GCA_026413425.1 Tringa solitaria
GATTCCCCGTTCCGGGTGGGGAGGGGTCATCGGGTGATAGAATAATTGTCTAAACAACAATAAATTGTTATGGTTTTTCTCAAACCATAACAACTTGTCAGAAGCTCATCTCTACAAGACAAATTTAGAGTAAGAAGAATGAAGACACGAGACTTGGTTATCTTACCAATAGTGGGAATTGTGGTGACGATTTCTCCTAGTTTCAGTTTATAAAGAATAGTTGTTTTACCAGCAGCATCCAGACCAACTAGAACAAACAAAAAAAATTTAGTTCACAATATGAACTCCAACCTGCTAATTTAAAAACATGCCATTTCACATGCATAGTATTAGATTTTTTTCCTAAGACGAAACAACTTTTTAAACACTCTTAAGTCATTGTTGATATACTGCTGTATGTTTCTCCCCATCTCCTCCACCCAGCATTGCGAGAGAAAACAAGCAATGAAGAAACACAATCAATAACACATTTTCATCCACAGCCTACAGGCTCATGAAGTTTCTAGTCATCTTGCTTAGTATTTGTGTTAAGTTTTATCATTCACTTTGACAGTTTCTTCTACAGAAGTCAGGATGGTTTTAAATGCCTAGCAGCACACAGTTTCTATCTGATCACATTTGCTACTTGGCACTCAGACTGGGGAAGGTCTCACCTACTCAAGCTTCAGCTAAGGCCAGTTTCACACGAACCTGAATCAACAGGAATTCACACTATCAATGGAAGGCACTTCAGTCTCCCTCATTCCTGCCCCTTGTCCCTTTGCTAACACCTTTCTTTTGCATTGACAAACACACACGTATTAGGAAACTCCTGTCATCGCCCTGAATACACCCCAAGGGCTGTAACTCTTCTTCAGAACATCACTTCTATTCACTGAGATCCACTAGGATGCTTTAATTAGTAGTTTCCAATTTTGATCTTTATAGAAGGCCTTCTGTACTGAAGTTTGCTCTTCTGATTCTACAACCAAACTTAAGCTTATATTGGAAAAACAGCAAGCTACGTAGTAAATATGCAAACCTTAAACAGGAGAAGACTGGAGTGTTAAAGACATATTTTGAGAAGCACCACCAACACTGCAGGTAGACACTGTAGTTTTCTAAAACTGTTTGTGCAACTGGTTATTGTAAGGTATTTCAAAACACATAGGAGCAATTCAAAATACAACTCTCTACACTAGTATCCAACGCCTAGCGCATAAGCACCCAAATAAACAGTACGTACTAAACACTTACCACAATGATAGTTTGAATAAAATGCCTGTTTGTGAAACTTAAAATAGTCAATGAATTTTTGCCTACACAAAAATACCCCCACAAGAATTAAATAGTATTTGCACAAGAAACCAAATGTTATCCTTGTTTGATAACATTCTTTTGATATCATGTTTTGAGTTAAAGCTTAATATATTGCAGTAGGAAATTAAGTGGTTTGATGACCTGACTAGTAATAATACAACTGTTTCCTTAGCGTTGCAATAAAGTAGAATTTGAGATTACCTACTTACTCAGAATGAAACCAAACTCTTAAAAAGTGCCCTCCTTCTCAAGACAGAAACTGCTGTTACAGCAGACTAATAAAAAAAAACTTATCTATAATTGTCCTATATTCTGATACTGTGAACAGGACTATACATGCCAAAGCAGTTCCTTTGGTATTGTCCTTGCATGTTAAAAAAAAGTTGTTCTAATTGTTAATGTTCTAAAAGAAGCACAGGGGATTGAAGCTACCATCAAAACCAAAGCCCCTTGAGGGTTAATAAAACCCCCAAAAAAGCCCAAATTAAAATTTAACAGTTTTAACTTTGCTCTTGTCTAAGTGTTGGTCTCTCTTAGAGCCACATGTGAGCATGAACAAAATACAAAAAGACTTGGTACAGCAGAAGTTTCATAAGAGCTTGCAAGTCATGAAACTTGTGTTAGCCGTACACCAATAAAGTGTCAGGGAGCCTTAGAAAAACCCATTAAGCGAACTCTGAAACCCTCAAATATTCCATCTATGCTGAAAACCAATGTTTTTAATAGCACAATGCTTGAAGCCCAACGCTGTTCTCACACAGCTCAGCTTTAAGTGAGCATTTGTAAGATGCCTAGATCTTTACAGGAAAACATAATGTACGTACATGATATTCACCCACCCCCTCAAAAAAAACCCCAAAGAGTTATCAGTAGAACAAATACAGAAAAGATTTCTTAAAATTAACAACAAAAGAAAGATGGCATTATCTACACAAATAGTTTTAGCATATTTAGGGATTATACTAAAGATACAGATAACGACAAAGAAAAAGAAAAAAGCTAACCTCATTTCAAAGAATATACACAGGCTATCGAGAACTATTTGAAGATATGACTCAGAGTTAAGAAATCAGAAACTAGTCAAGATTTTTAAACTATTTCCTAAATTTAAGAAATCACTGCCCCAGTAATTCATTCTGCTCTTGTGCCAGGACCCACCAACACCACAGTGGTGTTGGCAGAAGGTTACATTAGCTATGTAAGCACAAAGCCCGGAGAATTAAATCTACTCTTATCCACAATTCACATTAAGCTGTTGGACTTTGCACTGAGGCAGGCTGAGTTACGGTTGTTTTCTTCTGACTCCACACTTGAGACAGCAGCTCTTAATGGAGGGAAGGCAACTTCTGCAAATCAGCATGACCCTATTTGCAAAAACGGCCTCTTTTAGTCAAATTGCAAGTGTTATGAAGTGTAAACAAGCAATAGTCATCAAAAGCACAGGCTCCATTCATACTTCATGCTCCAATTTGCCATTTAGCACCCCTTTTCAGAACAAGAAATTTCAGAGCACCAAACCTCATTTAATCTTTTGAGCCGCTAGGAAGCGTAACTACTGCTTTTAGTGGTCCAAGAACAAACACATATTTACATTTGCATAGGAACACTAAATGTAAATCTATGAGCCACTTCCGTGTCAAAGTTTAAGTTGATTTAACTATCAAGATTGAAAGCCAAGTCTAAAATCCCCAAATAACGTCAAGTAGACTGATCATCAACAAGACCAAGGTATAAGAATCTTGAGGTAGGGTATGGCAGTCAGCAGTTGTACCACAAAGCATTAAGATTACAAATAAAGTACAAATGGGAAGCACAGACTTGTACTTGCAACAATTTATCTTTAAACCTAGTCAAACATCCTCTTCCTCTAGCTGGAGAAAAAATATCTACAACGTTTTCAGTTGCTGTTAAAACCACTGTGGTTCTAAGTCCTTTACTTTTCTTAAAAAAGTTTTATTCACAGTCTGTCACTGTTTCTAAATCTCAAGCTCATAGTTGGCTTTTCCCTGGGAACACCACCCCTGTGACAACATCACATTCCTCATTTACTAACTTTCTACTTTAATCATTGGTGGCCAAATATCAAGCTGCCTCAGTCATCATAGCACAGAACTTCATACAGACCACAGAAGCAGAAAAATTGGGAATTGACTTTTTAAATGGAATTCACATCAATTCCAGTAGATTTTGGTTGTCATATTGAGATTTCCAAAGTTTACTGCAGAGTACAGCGTGTTGCTGTTTTCAACATGAATGTTTCCCATAATCAGAGAAAGAAAAAAAAAAAAGAAAAAAGCTTCTATGGTGTTCATCTGATTCATAACATTCATGTTATGAACAAAAGCCAGCTTAAAAAAATTAAAATTAATTAATTCCAATTTACTACAGGTTTGTATGCCTTAACCTTTCTTTTTACCTTTATACCAATTCTCTCAAAACTTGTCTTCTTTATCCTTTACATGCTATTCCTCTTTCAGGTTTAGTTTCAATTGGTTAAGTCTTTAGGGGACACGAAGGGGTTATTCTCAATACAGCTTCTCAAGAAAACACACACACATGAAAAAAACCCAGCAGCATGCAAACTAACCGTAGTTAAAAAAAACAAACACCACAACAAAACCCAAATAAAACACAGGTAAATATTTTAGTGCTGTATAGTGACATAATTCCCAAAGAATCTGACTTTTTTTTTTTCTCCCCAATGTGTTTAATAATTACCTTTGTATTCGAGGCTCCTGAGCAGCTATTATCTCAGTTAACACTTGCACAACTACACTAAGACACGGAATACTAAATTACGATACTGAAAGGTGCACAATGGATAACTAACTTTTCTAAGCACAAGGAACTATGAGTGAAGAGTTTTACAGACAGGTACATGCATGGTTAGGACTCAGTTTTTCTGCTTTGATGCCTCAGTTGCCTTAGTCTAACTTTAATTCATTCAATCCTATACTACTGTTATTTCTTTTCTTTTCTCTTGTGTTACTTCAATCTATGCAGAAAATGTAGGAATTACTTTACATTCCTTTCCTCTGAACCACATTAACTTAATTTTTCAGAAAAAATACTAAAGTACGATTTTTTAAAAGTGGAATTTCAGTAACAGTATACCATTAAATGTCACCTTTTACCATAAATATGGTTTGAGAATATAGAAGATAGTGTGCCATGTTTGCGGTTGGTAGTAACACCTGATGAGAAATATTCAAATTTTGCAGAACTCAACAGCACAAAGTCTGTCATAAGAGCAAAATTAATTCTACTTTGTCCTGCATTCTGCAGAAACAGAAGGAAGCTGTGAGAGGTAAGTTTGAATGATAAATTAATATTCTGCTCATTATCAACTTACCCATGTAATACTTTCCCCTAAATCTTTCTCCATAAACACCTTACCCCATAAAGTTACTCTACTGGAATTCTACTTAAATGCTTAGCCTTGTCCAGCTCGTTTTCAAATCATAAGTTGAAATTTATCACCTTGAGGAAAAGTCTAATTTAGTTCCAGTATTCATTCCAACATCTCTCCTCAAAATGCTGATAGAGTACATAGAATACTATGAAGAGCTTCTTTTCCACCTTACAGGTATAAACAAATTATGCGATCTCCAATATAACATATTCTGCTTCTAAACAGCCAATTTAGGTCCTATGATCCACTCTCATCATAACACAGCAAGTTTTATCCTCTTATACTACAAAACAAATACAGTGCAGTCTCGAGCTCTGATACAGTCCTGTATTTTAATATAATCCATGCCTTAAAATAAAAATCATTAAAAAAAAAAGGCAGTTGAACAAACTGCTGGAAAGTGCAGCTCCCTAACTCATATTTAACTTAAATTTGAACTAATTACCTACCAATGAAAAAACTAAAACCTTGCAAAGTATTTTGATCCGTATGACAGTGCTTTCCTGTTTTCATTATTTTGCAGAACGCAACAGACACTATCTCATCCTATAGTCAAGCTCATTTGAAGATTTTACTTCATTCATTTAGAGTCATATGAATAGCCTGGCTGCTAGGGAAAGTCAAATCACTCCCTTGAAACCAGCAGATGTACTAGGTTGTCTTGAAGACAAAAATGAAGCAGGTTATTTTGAAATGGATGAGAGTCTCTAATTTCAAGCAGCAAAGACAGAATAAAAATTACTGTGCATATAATAAAAGAACTCTGTCATCACAAAATGTATGGAGAACATGTAAAATTATAATTAAAAAAAGCTGCATTTTGTGCCTGCTGTGCATCCCCAGGCAGTGTTAAGGATGAGCAGAATCTCAGAGAAGAAGTTTCAAGAAATTTCAGTTAGGAGCCAGTCCCATTGCTGGCTATATTGAAAGCAGCACTTCATATAATTTCTTAGGACAAGCTACTTCAGTCAATAGCCATGAATCAAGTTCCACTGCCTTTAGTAACAGCATTTGTGAAAAATTTGGGGGTCAGGATTTGTTTGTATATAAAGTTTGCAGGGGTGGGCAGGTGGGTGGCAGAAGGCAGGGAAGAGGCGAGGCAGAGGAGGAAGCAGCGAACGCGGCGTGCGCTTGCTTTGACCTTTTGAACCGCAAGCTTAAAGTGAGAATCTTCAAGAGCTGCTGGCTTCGACTCTTACACAGTCTGTTTCGAGAGAAGCACAACAACAATTCCAAATAAATAATTACGGGTTGACAGTAAAACTAAATAAGCACTGGAAAAGCAACCTACTGGGTTTTATGGTTTCGCACACGAGAATTGAGTGCACAGAGGCTATACCGAAACGTCCTTCCACAAGATCTCCCCATCAGAGACACGGACCCCACAGCTACCGAAAATCGGCCATTATACGGCAATTCCTTCAGCTCTCGGTGCAGAACGCACCAAGCTTTGTCACATCCTGTCCCAGTCGCCCCCCTCCCTGCCCGGCCCACGGCGCGGGGAAGAGCTCGTGGCGGGGGGCCCGCTCGCCTGCGGGCGAAGGGACACCCCCGGCGGCCCGAGGCGCTCTGCCCCGCCGGCGGGCACGGCCTCACCTGCCGCCGTTCCATCTTTGTTCTACGTTCCGCTCCGGCCCCGCGCAAGCGGAAGCGCAGGTGGGAGGAGAAGGGGCCGCGGCCCCGCTGCAAACCCCAGAGAACGCAGTGCTTCCCCCCCCCCCCGACTCCTTACCGAGCGCAGCCGCCACCCCCGACAGCAGGGCCGGAGGGGTACGAGCGAGGAGAAAGGGAGAACGCGGCAGAGGAGAAGGAAGGGCAGACATGTCCCCGTCCCCACCCCCTTCCCCCGCCGCTTCTTCTTCACAACGACCCCGCCAGACCCAAAGAAAGGGGACGGAAAGGCGCCCCGTCCCCTACACCCCGGGGCCGGGCCGAGCTCCCCGCCTCGAGTCCGCGGCCCCCTCCCGCCGGCCTCCCCTCCCCCACCGCCAGCGGGCCGCGTCCGTGAGGGAGCGGGCGGGCCTGGCGGCGGCCGCGGCCGCTCAGAACGGCGACGAGGCTCCGGGGGAGCCGCTGTCTCCCCTTACCCATGAGGATGCGCATCTGCTTCTTGCCGAAGAGGCGTGAGAAGAGCGAGGAGATGGTGAGGCCCATGGCGGCTCCGGCGCGGGGCTGGGCGGCGGCGGAGGGAGGGAGGGAGCAGGCGGTGCGGCTTCTGTCTGCGCCGAGGGATCCCTCCGCGAGCGAGGAGGCAGCTGCTGAGATGCGGGGCTCGCCCGGCGGGGCCGATTTATAAGAGGCAGGCGGCGGCAGCGGCGGCTGCTCTGTGACCGGGAACCTCGCTCGCTCGTTCTCTGCCACGTCACGCTCGCCACGGCCGCCCCGGCTCCAACGCGGACAGAATCACGTCACGCTCGCCACATCCCCCGGCCGCGGAACCACCCTTCGCCGCACGGCCCCAACGGGAGCGCGGACTACGACTCCCGGCAAGCACTGCGCTCGCCGCGCGCCTGGCGCCTGTAACGGCCGCCGCTAGAGCGTGGCGGGGGATGTAGTCAAGCGCAACCCCCTCCGGCTCAACGCCCCGGGCGAGGCGGAGCGCGGCATGCCGGGAGTTGTAGTCCGCCGGGCGCCCCGCCGCGCCTCAGGCCGAGGCCCAGCGGCCGGCCCCGCAGCACCGAGCCGGTGGGGGCCGGGGAGCCGCTCCCCCGGGCTCCCCCCCAAGCCCCAGTAATTAACCTCACGGCGGGTCACGCTCCCGCTTGGGCTGAGGGGTGGCAGCCAGCTGCCGCTTCTCCCGAAGGACAGCTGAGAGCAAGTGAGAGAAAATAGGGGTTTGGGGGGTAAAACAAATCCTCAGAGAGCCCCCAGACACACAAAAGCTCTGTGACAGGACACCGATTGCTGCAGGGGCTTTTTCTTGCGCTGCTGCGGTGACCTGCAGGCTGCGGGGTCCGGGCAAAACCCAGCTGGAGCCTACACCAGAAGGGGGGCAGGTCCTGGGCCGGGGAACAGCACAGGTACAAGGAAGTATTTTATGGGAATAAAACCGAAACAAGCCCCGGGTTATCAGCAACCTGTGCCATTTTTATTTTTAAGAGGCATGTTTGATTCCATAACCAGCTGTAACAGCTGCTTTGGCAGGCACTGTAAGCAGCCCCAAGCACCAATTAACACCTGAGCGACTCAGCTCCCCATCCCAGGGAAGCATCGGTTCATTCAAAAGCCATAAAAATTTTCAAGGGAGTTATATCCTAGCTATGCTAATTATAAACTGTGTCAGTACACAAGAGCTAACATTTTTCAAACAGAAGCTATTCACTTATCCTCCATTTAAGAGAAACATCTTTAATGAAGAGACAGCCCTGAACCAGCTCCTAACAGTAGGTTCCTCTGAGTGACTCAACTCGGGCTGCTCTTTTCTTACGTGTCAAAGTCTTACTCGTTTTAAATTATGTTCCTCCGAGCCAAAAATCTGTTTGAAATTAAGGCTGAAAGTTATGTTTTTATAAAATTTAACTTTTAAAGAAGTCATTTTAACTTAATCTAGTTAGTGCCTAAGATGTTAATATGATCCTGGTTTCCTGATAGTTTTAAGGAGTTTCATTCTAGGCTTCCAGTACTCACCTATTTTCTATTCAGACCCTCAGTACTTACACTTTTTTTTTTTTTTTTTGCCAGGAAAGTTAAGCTTCCCTGAATTTAGCTAAGGATAAGCATACTACAAAATATTTGAAGGACTCTTTCTGGAATAAGTTACTTTTCCGGACCTCCAAGTGGGCATATTCTTACTTATGTACTACTTACATATGTACTACTTACTACATTACCAGATACCTTTAATTATTTCAGTTGTTTGTGTACAATCTAACAAAGTGATTGTCAATAATCAGGGTTTCAACATTAACATAAGTGGTTGCTCTGTATAATCATACATAACTGTTATTCTCAACAGACCTTTGATAAATTCTTCCCTAGTCAGATACGGATGGCAACAGAGTTAAAGGACTAGCTGCATCTTGCACCATATGTGACTTCACTTTATCTCATGTTTTGGTTCTCGGCATTATTTTTACATTGTTTTTTTTACATTTGAGAAGTCCCAAAGCTTATGCATGTCCAGTTTATTCTGAGGCACTCTTAGCTGCTTCTTATCACCCAACTGGGGCCCTTTACCATTTCTTTATTACCACCTCTTTTCTAGGACACTTTCTAATCACCCAGGTGCTTTCTCCTTCACTTAAGGACTTTTTCCCACCCTGGTCCAAATGGTGTGTGTATGGACATACGTATGTAATATTATTTTTTTTTGAAAGTCAGAGGACAACTGAAGCAAAGTTACTGAAACTAGTAGTTTTCAGTGCTGTCCTTTAGCCAACAAGCCTCAGGTGAATAAGGGTTCATACAAGCTCTTTACCTTTATTTTAAGCACATTGAGTTAAAACCAAAACAAAACCAAAAAACAGGAGTGGGAAAATTCCAGTTCACCAAGCTGGCAACTACTTTCTGCAGCTGAAATGATTCCTCTGCTGCAACACTACAAGTGGCTGAAGCATGCCTAAAAATACGAGTGCTCAGTGTAAAAGGGCTGCAGAGAGAGAGGATGACATCAGAAACCTGCAATGAGGAAACACTGTTCCAGTTTTAGTGACTACATTTTGCCTAGACTTGTATTTATAGGTCCTTTTGAACCACTATCACTAAAAGCATTACAAATCATTGTTGAAGTGAGCAAACAACCCAGTACAACTTTTCTTTTTGCCTCTTTTGAGCAAGATTCTAATTCTGTTTAAGCATCTAGTTATTCAGGGATTTAAATTAATAGCAACTCCATTAAAGAAACCCAAATTGAGCTTTGCTTGCCATCTACTTCCCAGTAAGTACCGTGTTTCTCCAGGGCCTCTCAGATGCGTACAGGAAATAGACTGAAGATTGGATAAATTTTGCTTGGAAAAAGTCCCTGCCATTTGCTTTCTTGAGGATTCTGCAGCTCTATCATATTACAACCATGACGTGTGATCAAACCACCACCACTTCATCACATCAGGTGTTTCTGGTCACCTAAGGGGTACAGCTCCATCAAATCACACTAAGGAGCAGTCAAGCTGCCGAACAGCTTTGCTTACACAGGAGAGGGGAAAAAGCAAACCAACAATCACACCCAGCATTTAAATCACATAACTTCCAAAGAAAAAATAAAAATTGAACCCTTTATTTTCTTTTACAAAAATACATATTTGCAGTCATGTGATAGTTATCATAGTTGTTACCAGTTTACATGGTTCCAAGAAACTACACAGTGCTCCAGGTTAAATATTTAAGATAATTTAGAATAAGAATGGCCACATTAATTTCTGGATTAGAAATGCTATCCATCAGGGTGCGCAAAAAAAAATATTTGCAAATTAGAAATTAATGCTGAAGTGATGTAGTTTAAGTAACATAATAGATACATTAAACTTTTGGTCATGAGTAATTGTATACAAACCATAACAGTATTAAAATACATTATTTTCATAAAAATACCATTGTGACACTTTATATCTAAATAAGACTTTTTAGAAAGATGGTATGAAATATTTATTATACAAAAGCATATTCTTATAGCAGGATTATGTCGTAAGTTTTAAAAATTCTATCCAAGCACTTAAAAGCAGAATTTTGTTTATAACTGTGATCCACTTGTCATATAAAAGTGTATGCTGTGTGTACACTATAGCGTTAAGTTTATTCTACTTTAAACTGGTCAAAGTACAACACTGCATGTGGAGCAGCTGAGTTCTTATATGCCACTGAAACTTATTCAAGAAGATAAACATCACATTCTTGTTGCTTAATATGCAAGAGAAAACTACCGTTTATGCACATCTGCTATATGCATATACTGAGAATAATTTTATGCTACAGTCTTTTCTTGCCAGTTTGACCTTCCCATAGGCTTTTTTCAGCTGAAGCCAACATCATCTCCCTCCAGCCCCATTACCTCCTCAAACTGGTATAAATAATTAATAAAAATGTTTAACAGGAGCGGACTGCTATGATCTCCGACTGAAACAGATTGTGTATCAGCTAACTCTAACTGAATTCACTGATTTTAAAATCCGTATTAGAACACCACTGTGTTTATTTCCTGTGATGAATACCGCATGCTTACATTTACAGTAGTGATCTACTTTAAATCCTGGATGTCAGCAGTTTAAAACCACCAATAATACAATTATTTTACATTTAAGGCATGTGAGTAAGAGCATCCTAATTAACTGACACTGAACAGAGGAGACTTCTCTTTAGGAAATCTTTGTCAGCTGCCTTCTCTTCTTTAAAAATGCTAAGTTAACATGGTTTTGGAAAGATGGTAAGAAGGAGAAAGGAGGAAAGTTATGAACCGATCTGATTATTTCAGCTGTCCCTGAAACAGTTTTGAAAGTAATGAGTTACCAGTAAAATACCTCAACTGTAACCAAGTCTCATAGTATGTCAGTTGGACTAGATGAAAACTAACATGGAAACAAAAAAAAGCAAAAAGGCAAAGCAATCAGGTACTACATCAACAGGACAGTATAGGATCAATATTGCTTACCCCTGAGTCAGCAGGATTGGGTATAGCAGCACCAATTGGAAAACATTCTGCAATGCCAGCACTGCACCGTGGTCCTAGACTGTGGTATAGTTTCATATGCCCACAGATTTTTCTTTAAGAGCACTTATTTCAAACGTTATTAGACACAGGAATTCCTTTAGTTGCATTGGTATTTCAGTGGAAAAACCAGTGAAAATAGTACAGTGGGCTAAACTATTGGTACAGGCCATTTGTAGTGTTAATACACTCTTTGGAGCTGTGCTCCGAACTTGGTGAGCCGCTGTCTTCTGTGATACCACATTGGCCTTTTGTTTTCTGCAAGCAAAAAGCCCAGTAGAAATCATGTTGTGCCAGTTTTGAGCAAGATGTCCTGTAAGTCATCTGGAAGTGCTAGTATAATATCATTGATGTGTGTCTGCAGCTTTTTCAGTGTTTCAGTTTTCACAGGAAGCTGTTCTCTGTCAGCCTGCAACTACAAAGGTACAGTAAGACACAGTTTCTATGAAAAATGCAAGTTTACTTTAAGACACAATAAAGTGACATATTAGTGAATCTGGAAAATGAATTCCTCATTTGCCGATGGAGTAGGACTTTGGACAATCACAGATTTCCTCAGCAACTACACAACAGCATGAGCTAACACCAATTTGGACTTTCAATAATCACAAGAAAGTTTGGTTTTCTGTTTCCTTGAAGGTTCAGCCTTGCTCCCACTCAGATCAGTCACAAAGTTCCAACTAGTGTTAAAAAGACAAGATCAGTGCAATGCTTCCAACATAGCTGGGCCATGTTCTTTAGCCATGGCTGAAACAAACTGGTTTTGTTTTAAAAACCTGAATGACTGATTCCTTGAGCTACCTAGATCTTAAAGAGTATTTTCATTTAAGTACCTCTAAACACAACTATATAATACTTTTATCCAGTTAAGTCAGGCAAATTTGAGCCATGTACAAATTCAGTTACTTACCAGTTTATTCTTTAACTTTAAGACAAGATCAACTGTTTCTACTTCAGTATGCTTCTGACTCCAGAAAACCAAGTTCTAAAAGAGTAAAAATTAAGCATTGAAATATTTATGGCAACATATATAATTTTCAAAAATAGTATTAATGTACACCTACTGTTCAGAATGGTTCTTCTTTCACTTATTCTCATGCCATTTACTAAACTCATTTTACTCATGTATATCTCTACTATGAACTGCAAAATCTGCTTTATTTGCATATTTGCCCAGGACTTAGCAAAACAGGAGACTAGGACACTCACATGCATACAATACAAACAAATACAAAAAATCATGCCAAACAGGTTTAGTTACAAAAATAGCATCTAGAATGCAAAATGGCAGTGAATGTTTACCAAATCAGATCTGCCAACACAATGAAATGTTAAAATATTGCCAGGCAGCACTTCTTGTTTCTAGGGCATTAAAGGAGCTGGTAACTAGTAAAACACATTCATCAAATATACGAAAAAAATATTTTTTTTTGGAGGTGGGGGTGGGGGGTGGGATATTCAATTTTGAAATATTCAACAAAAAAAAAAAGACTAAAGATATTTTACAAATTATGACAGTGAACTGTACTGTTGTCTTTTGCTATGTTAATCCTAGCTTGTACTTGGTTAACAAATTCATGTTTTGCTAAATTAGACTTGACAAAATTGTCAACATTTTAATGTTCAACCAATGAAAAGAGCAGAAATGAGACTGACTTGACGGAAAATATATTTTTATTACAAGATGATAAATATAATCATAAGCACACATTTTTCTAACCTCATTACAGAGTGCTTCTAAATGAAGGGCCTCCAATTTCTGTGTCATTTCTTTCTGCCGGCTCCTAAACCAACCGTCGAAGTTGGGCGATTTCAAAAAATGCCTGATAAAATACAGAAACAAAATACATTTTATACTTTAATTACAATTTTAATAATAGTCTGTTTTCTATGTCATCAAATGTAAAGTAATTATGTTTGAGGTTGAAGAAGATATTAGGACCATTTCTCTGTTTACTTTCAAAGAAGTGTAATGTTCTGAAGTGGAGTATAAGAGGTGCTTCTATTAATCAAGACAAGGACTCAGAAAAAAGTGTAAAGAAAATGGGTCTGAAGGACAATAAAGATTAGGAATTTTGTCAGGAAAAAAGCAAGGCTCAGTTTGAAATATCCTCATTTTTATCTGTGTGTTTGATTGGAAGGAGGAATCATGTTAGAACCAGTAATAAAGCCACAAATAACACTGGTATACAGAGACCTGTAGTGCTAGTAGCATCTTATGAAGACCATTAACAGGTTATGGAGAAACAGATTTAGGCGAGTAATGTAAACTAAGCACTACCAATTCCTACTAAAGCATATAGTCTAAAATTAAGTATTACTCAAATCACTACTGATAATTAGTCTGCTCAGGAAAAGAGCATTTGCATTACTGATTTGTCTTCATAGACCTAATTTAATTTTTTATGCTGATGAAAGAAATGACCTGTAGAGTCCTATCCAGTCTCCTTTTAAACCTGACGTGAGCTGTGGTCCTGCTTTTTCCAGTGACTTCATGAATTCATCTTGGCTAAACTGCCTCAGCTGTGGTGGACTCTATGGAAAGGAAAAAATATAATCATTAGCATACCCTGTTTTCTCTAATTACCAATTTCCATTTCATTCAAATTATATTTCCTTACCTTCCATGGTGATATGCATTTTTGCAAAGGCATTAGGCTTGCCACATAACGTTCCTAGGGAAAGGAAAAAGAAAGGCTGTTTGCATAACCATTATTAAAGATACACAGTCCACGTGTATATTTACTTATCACTTGTGACCACAGCATTTTCTCTTCTCAGTGTTGGTACAGGGTGGGGTCACACGTATTTACGATATGAGAACATAAGAAGGAGCTTATCTAATACCAGTTGTATTTCCCAGCTACAGAACTTCATGTCAGCAAGATTCAAGAAGGACAGGAAGCAAATGTATACGTGGAATATATATATCCTGAACTCCAGCCACTAGTAAATAATCTCTTTTTTTCTTTGCTGACAGTCCACAGGTACCTCTGTATCATGAGTGATTCCAAACAGTAATCCCACTTTGTTATCAAGTACTTGGAAGGGATTTTCAGAGTCCCTTGTACCATTATTAAATACAGAACTAACCTATAAAACGTCGTATCAGCTGTGGGCACTTCTGCAGCAGCCATGCTTGGCAAAGGCATGGCTGGAGCCCTGGCTGGCTGGCTGACTGACATAGGGAGTAGTGGGGACATTTCTCAGCAAGGCCACTGCTGAAGCTTAAGGTCTGATGACAGGAGGCAGCTCCACCTCACCAACTCACACAAGCACGTCAATATTCACTGCTGTATATTTTTAAAGTGTGTGTATGCAAATGGCCATTCATTTTGATCTGTGAATATAATCAGCTTTGATAGCATTATGAAAAGTCTAGTTTTATCTTTTGAAAAAGCAAAGGACCCGCCCCCCCATACACTTTCCATGTGGCAGAGAATGTAATGGGTGATCTCCCCCTGAAAATTTAAGATTTATGACAGAAAACTTTTTAAGTGTCTCACTTAAGTGCAAGTTTGAGCAAGATGCGGGGGGAATGCCAGGGAAAGGTTTTAGATTCACCCTATATGTCCATCCTCTCTCAAAAGAACAGGATAGAAAGACAAATTTTAAGTAAAAACTCCTCCAATCATTAACACCCAAGGACAAACAAGTGTCTAGGGATGTCCCAGTTCTTCTGGACAGAAACTGGACCAGATCATGCATGCTCAGAGAGGTCAGAGTGGGACAGCTGATGTGGAAACATCCAAAGCCTGAGGTATCACTTCCCAATTTTAACCACTTGCCCAGAGGAATGACTTAAATCCACACAAGAACTTTTTGAGTTGGTGAAGCCCATCATTACTTGGACTTCATACCTTCAAATGCCAGGTAAGAGCACATTAGAACATATTTATCATTATCTTAATGCACAAATTAGAAAACAGATGACAATTTTCCATTTCAGTGCAAGTCAAAGCCTCCAAATCTGCACAATCCAGAAACCTAAATAAATTATTCATTTGTCAGCATAAAGGTATGTCAAGAGTCTGCAAACACTACAGCAGGATTTCAATTTACAGGACAGGTTAAGTTTTTATTATTAAATTAGATAGAAATTCCTATTTTAAAATCTGTTTCAGCAAACATTTGAAAATACTGTCTAGCAACTTGTACAAAGAAGCATTCCTTTCTGAAGTCTGAACCTTTTGTCTAGGTATAGAAATATTTCATTTTTGAGATTAAGCTATGGCCTTCATCATTTTTATGCTAAATATAGTAATTGAGGAACTGTAAGACTACAGCATTTAAAAAAAGTCAAGTCATAGCTTAATGGTAAATTTCCATAGCTCAAATATTCTTCAGAGTCACAAAATGGTTGAGGTTGGAAGGGACACCTGGAGGTCATCTGGTCCAACTCCTCTTTTTTTCCCCCCTTCTCAAGCATACCTTCAGCCTGCCCAGGACTATGCCCAGTTTTTTGAATATCTCCAAGGACGGAGACTCCACAACCTCTCTGGGCAACCTAACCTGTTCCAGTGCTCAGTCACCCTCACAGTGATAAAGTGTTTCCTGATGGCTGACAGATCCTCCTGTGTTTCAATTTGTGCCCATTGCCTCTTGTCCTGTCACAGGGCACCAGTGAAAGGAGCCTGGAGCCATCTTCTCTATAGTCTCCCTTCAGATTTATATACATTGATGAGCTTCCCCCCAGAACCTTCTCTTCCCTGGGCTAAACAGTCCCAGCTCTCTCAGCCTTTCCTCACTGAAAGATGCTTCAGTCCCTCACTGCACTCTCTCCAGTAGCTCCATCTCTCTCTGGTACTGGGGAACCCAGAACTGGACATGATACTCCAGGTGTGGCCTCACCAGTACTGCAGAGAAGGGAAGGATCACCTCCCCCAACCTGCTGGCAACACCCCTCTAATGCAGCCCAGCATACTATTGCCTGTCTTTGCTTCAAGGGCACGTTGCTGGCTCATGTTCAACTTTAGGACCCCCAGATCCTTTTCTCCAAAGCTGTCTTCCAGCCCGGCAGCCCCCTGTAGATACTGCTGCATGGGGTTATTCCTTTCCAGGTGCAGGACTTTGCCCTTCTCTTTGCTGAACTGCATGAGGTTCCTGCCAGCCCATTCCTCCAGCCTGCTGAGGTCACTCCAAACAGCAGCATCACCCTCTGGTGTATTAGCTGCTCTTCCTGGTTTTGTACCTTCAGGAAACTTGCTGAGGCTACACACTGCTCCATCATCCAGATCATTAATGACCCAGTACTGGGCCCAGTGTTGACCCCAGGGCTACATTGCTAGTTACTGGACTTATTCAGCCAGGGTAATGCCAAAAAAGCTACTCCATATTCCATATGTAAAAACCACATCTAAGAACTCACCAATGGAATAATGAAGCTTTCTGTCAATTCCAAAAAATACCGTCGAAGAATCACACTCTGTGCTTCTGTAGGACGTTTCTGTTGTACTCCCTTAAAAGAAACAGAAATAAAGTATCACAATAAGTCTGTTACCCAAAAATATTTAAGGATTTTTAAAGAATATTTATTCCAGTGTTTCTGTATTATCTGCCATAAACTTACACATAGCACCCCTTACCCTGAACCATGAACGGAAATCAATAGTCAAGTTTTTTTGCACAGATATTCATCCCTTCAATTGCTGGTTTTTTAATTTTCATGTGAAGAAATTCAAGGAAAGAAAAATGTCTATTAAAAAAAAAAAAACTTTTGCAAATAAATTAAAGTTTGGAAGCTCTGATTCTTACATGCCTCACGCATGAGATTTCTAGAGTAACAAGTCTACAGGGGGATGGCAGAGGGTGGAAAATCCAAAACAGATGAACTGATGGTTCACTTCAGTTCTCTAAATTATTGAGCTAACTTCTTGATTTCTACCATTCATGTTGTTATAGAAACTGCTAACCAGGCATCAGCCCTTCCTCTGCAATGAGGGCATACACCTATCTATTCAGTTATGAACTGGGGCAAAGGAATCAGAATCCAGTTTCATTTCAGTTATGCAGACAGAGCTCAGCATTAAAACAAAACACTGTATGACAGTACACAAAACAATTTCCAATAAGAAGAGACTTGCAGTGTTACCTTTTGTAATTGTTTAACGATTTCTTCATCTTTGTTCAAGTATGGCTTGTAAGAGGTATAAACACCTAAAGAAAAAAAAAATATCAGCATATAGCCAAAGGAAAAATGCTTTATATTTTTTAAAATAAAAATATTGGTAGTTTAACTCTGAAGCAACTTATTACCAGGTTTGGAGTCCAAAGTTTTTAGGTTCTTAAGTTTCTTCACTTTCACCTGCTTTGGAACTTCACCTGCCAAAACATTTAAAGCCACCTTACTTGAAATCTCCATCCCTGTTACCAGATACTACAGTCAATGCACACTGATTTTTAGAAACAGGTACTTTCATTTAGAAGACTAATATTGTAAGAAGCATTAGAAACACCGACAAGCATCTGAGTATATCCAGAAACATCCAGTAAACATATCTATCCAGTGAACAATAATGGCATACAGGCTTTTCACTTTATATAGGAGTTTTCTGTTGAAAAGAGGAAAAAAAAAACCCAAACAACAAAATAAAACAAAAAACTCAAAAGGATGACCTTCTGAATCAAAGTAGTCAAAGAAAAATACTGACTATATAGCAATGAATGACTGTTTCATTAATTTCAAACGTTATACCATCCTCCTTTGTACCCCTTTAGGATAAAGGTTTCAGGAACAAATCTTTAGTACCTTGGCCAAAATAAAAATTGTATGTAAGAAATTAAAAGAGTAGCCACGGATTAAATGACGTAATAAAATGAATTTAAGTTTCCTTTTCCATAGGCTAAACTAATTTTTTTTGTATTCTTTTTCATATACATCCTTCTCCAGCCAGAAGACCCTAAACCCTGTTAACAGTCTTGCAGCCTTAGCAGAACATTCCTCTAGATCTAGTCGGATGCTGAACTTCAGAAAAGACAATACTATAAATTGCTACTGAAGCTGCGGAGTGTGAAGGGAAAAAAAAAAATAAATCACAAGCATTCTCTTTGTCCCTAAAGAAATAAAATTTAAATTTTTAAAGTCAGGTCAGACAGATACATCTCTAGAACTTCCTGACTAAGCAGTTAACATAGCTGCACCAAATCTTTCCAATTTCATACTTGAAACTGTGTATCAAATTTGAAGGCAACCTATGTGTATGGCTTTGCAGAGATTTAATAGTTCAAGTAAGATTCTATTTTCCAAACCTTAACTACACAGCAGCTACCTAACTCCTCCCCACACAACTCCAAACCCCCACAGGTATTCTGAAGCACGGACAGGCACGATATTTTAAAGTGAAGCAAAACCTTGCCTAATTATATTGAAAACAGTACATAGTCTTTAATTAATTTGGTGTATTCAGAAATCAAATGGAACTTCTACAAAAATGAATTTCATGGTGTATTATCCTAACTGGATATTTATGCATTCCCACTTTCAGAACTGAATAGTGAGCCTGTCACAGCAAACAGCTGCATTCAGGAATTCCACATAATAATTACAGTACTGCAGTATTTTATTACAGGCTAGCAATTGACATGTTATCCCAAGATTACACTAAAATTCTACTCAGTCATGTAAGGAAATTATCCAACTTGAACAATCAGTGATTACTGGAATATTGCCAGATTAGAAATATATCAAAATACTGTCAAACAACTTACTATATTATTGCAACATTCAAACTTAGCTTTCACATGGGTTTTACTTTCTGTGCATCTGCTGTGACTGATTTATTACATGCTACTCATCCTAAAATTAAGATCAGTAACAAACGATGTTTCTAATTTTAATACCTTACTGTAATGATACAAAAACTGGACTGTTGGAAAGGTAAAATATTATTACTAATGAGTATTGCCACCTTTTGCATTTAATATAGTAGATTAGGCAATACATGACATACATAACTCAAGAGCCTAATTTCAGTTGACATATTTACATCCATGAGGATTTGGTTAATATTAAACTAAGTTAATTGAACTAAATCAGTTTGTAAATAAATAAGTACACAGATCTTGTTGCACAGGATTGTAGAAGATATTTGTACTTTACCTGGAAGTTTCATATCTCCAATTCGGATAATGTGAGGCCAATGCTGAAGTGTTTTAGCAAAAAAAGGATTTGTCACCCCTAGAATGACAGATGGTCTAGAAAAATAATGACAATGTTTAACATGTGACAGTAAGAGCTTCTGTCTTAATGAATACAAAAGATCAACTTTAATTCTTAACTTGAAATTATTCTCCTTTTGTATTTACAAGTTACATTTTAAGTTGCACGTAAGAGCACAGTATGTTTATCAAAGATTTAGAAAATAGCAAGACAGAGGTATCTTAAAGTCCAAACAGTAGCGCAGAATAAAAATGACATCTGCTTAGACTCCTGGCTGAATTCTGCCCATTTGCAGTGATGAGAGAGGGTATTATCTGATCTATTTATTTTTTTAATGAGTAGGAATCTGACTCATATTGCTACTTTTCAAGGTTTGATTATAGCAAATTTTCAGTACTTTCATGTCCACATTAACATGATTCCTGTTTGTATGAGACCTCTCAGTAGAGCTACTGCTCAGATGACATGATTAAGAGAGACACTTAATATCCTATTTTCTTTCTAACACCTTAGCATTCTTTGTTAAAAAGCAGATGAAGTACAAGCATATTAATAACATTGTGCCCAAGCTCACAACCTGTTAGATTTTTCTAGACAGGTCTGTGCTTAGAATCCAGCTTCAAGGATGCATAAGGATTTCCAGAGAACAAGAGACAGTAAGTGCATAAGGCCGCTGCTACACCATGGGGCTGCAAAATTTGGGATTTATAGCACTAATATGATGAAATACCAAGACATTTTTCAGAATAGTGGCTGCCATCCACCTTACAGGCAAGTGTTAGCTAAGGAAAGAGTATAACTGCAAGCATCATTGGAACTGCTGTATTAAAAATAGGTTATTAGCATTTCTTCAGATGGGTTTTAAAAATTCCAAATTTTAAATACTTTCTGCGCGCCATCCTTAAGCTTCCTGTCTCTCAAGGCAAGATAAGGAGAAAAAACAAGAAGCAATCTTTCTTTAAGTTTTTATTCAATTCTACCACCTATATGATGGTGGCAATTGGGCACCAATTTCTATGTTAACCTACAAACACTTCTGGCTTTCACTCCTCCCTCCACTTGCTAATTATAACTATATAAATAAAAACTCATTAGGCATTCACAGACCAGACAAAAATCTGATCAAGCCGAGTATAATGTCTGGGCTATAGAAAGCACAATTTTCATCTCTCCATTCCATCTTAGAATAAGCAGCATGAAATTCTATCCATTTCTTAGAAGTCTTCTCCTGCTTATCACTGACATAATCTTCACCAGAAAAAAAAAATAAAAATCACATCTTCCAAGTCCTACTGCTGGTCAAGTATGTTCACCAAAAACCAGTTTATTCCAGATATTATATATTTTCCCCAACTCATTTGAATTCAGTTTCATTATTTTTTGCTGTTTCTATAATCCTGTTAATCTCATTTGCACTACTGATTTCAATTCAGTGGGATTTGCAAATGTTGTTCATGACTTTTCTGTGCTACCACAGATGATTTACAGTCTGTCTTCCAAAACAATGATAAAGACCATAAAGTGTCCATAGAAAGGTCTCAACAGACTCCTTTGTTGTACTCTGAAAAATCAATTTATGAAGTTTTATCTTACGTTCTTTTTCATGGTCACGTCGTAAGAATCAACATAAGAAGCAAACTGAGTCTTGAAAGAACCAAAACAATAAGCACTCTGCTACTCCCTAGGAATGGATCAAGTCTAGCTTAGCTTAACACAAAATCTTCTCGTGCCTATTTTGAGTGAACCAAAAAGCAAGTTTGACACAGACTTGGTTTGGAACAATATATACAAATTGACAGTCTTTCACTAACTGGAGGGCTGAACACTGAGGCTTAAAGTCAAGCAAGGCTTTCATTTACCCGCCCACAAATAATGCTTCTCCAGGCCAAGGAAAACTGGTAGCAAATAATGAGGAATCTCGTTTCACTGCTACTTGTGACATAATAGGAAGACTTGGTAAGCTACATAACAGTTACTTAGTCACTTTTAGGAGCCTTAATCTATCATATTTACCAGAACTAATTCTGATTTTAAAACACTGAAGTACTTTCTGAAAAGGCATGATAAATCAAAACAAAGATGAAAAACACTCTTTGATTCTCTCTCACTAAAGGTAATGGAATACACAGAATCTAAAACATCTGGATCCTTCCCTTTCTTGGAGCCACTGCTTTGAAAGTCTATTTCCAATCTTTCAAGTGTTTTTGTTTTCTGTAAAAGTCAGAGCAATTCTAGCTCTATTTAAGATACTAACATACATACCAAACAACCTTTCTATTTTGCTCCAGAAGAGCAGATGCAACTTTTAAACATGGGTTACTAAAGTTTAACCAAATTCTTCATGGAATGATTTTTAGAAATTAAATTAGATACTGCATAACCATTCCCATGGAATACAATCTGAAACATAAAGCTCATGTTTGTGTGTTTTTCCACTGCTGTATTTCTGGCAGTAATTTCCTTGAGAAGAAAAATACAGTAAAAAAAACAATGAAACAAACAAACAAAAATACCACAACAACCACTGCCTGTTCAGACATTAGAAAAAAAATGTGTTTTTAAAAAGATCAGTGAATACAACTCATGCACTCCATTCCCAAATCAAGTTGTATTTATATAACAAATAATAGGAAATACTGGAGGTGTATTTAAAAAAAACTCAAAAAGGGGAAAAGTGAGTCCTTAAGACAGTTTCAAACAAAATTGGTTTTATAAACTCACACTCTTAAAAAACAATCTTGATTTCTAAATTATTTACAACATTTTTCTAACACATTTAGTGAAGAGATATTTACTTTTTAAATTATTATCTCAATGACGACACCGACCTGGATTAACTTTACAAAACAGCTGTATGGATGTTGAATTCTAGAACTCACTTTGTTTTGTAATTGCTTACAAATAAAGACAATTACAGAACAATTTCCCAGGAGCTACTACAGAGCTGGTATTGCATAGACAAGCCCTTACTGAAAAGCAAAGCTTTCTCCTGCTTTCATATTTGCAGTTTTACTTATTCTGTACATAAGTATCCTATGATGTTTGAATATAGTTTAATTATTACATTGTTTCATAACTTCTAACTGGAGCAAAAAAAAAACCTGCTAACTACTGCACTCTGTAACAAGATTTCTGTTATCTTGTAAATAAGGAATCTAAACATATTCTCTAATGCTAGAAACTCAGAATAGTTAAGCAGTATCTTAAAACAAATTTATGGTTACAAGTGGCTTTGAGCATTAAGTTGACAACAAAGTTTGATTTACTTACGGGGCTTGCGTGCGAGTTGTATATTCTTTGAATTCACTGTCATGTATGGTAAAGTAGGGCCTGAAATCACTGCAGTACTTTAACGGTGAAATACAGCTGCAAGGTAGAAAGAGGGTAAGCTCATATGTATACAGTGCAAATTTTCATGAAAGAAACAAACAAATCTAAAATTTGTAATGCTTTGTTATATTCAGATTAAATGAAATTGCACTCAGCTGCAATCTACGATAACTCACTTGGTCATTAGTTAGGAAGCTCCACTACATTTACCTAACAAGTGCCAACACAGTTTCTGAAGATTCTGATGGTGACGGTGCCATCACAACAAGCGGTTCTCCTAGCAGTACTAGTTCCCAAAGCATCTGAATGTGAAAGAACACTGGACAGAAACACCTAAAAATAGAATGATGTATTTTAATATATTTAACATAACCAGAATAAATATATATTTTATTAAGAACTGGACAAAAAAGAAGTTTGCAGTAGCATTTAATAGTAATTTGAAAAATATAAAATGTTCTTGTAAAATGGAACATCTAATGAGTTTGCTTATTTATTGCAGTTTCAGCCTGCATGTTGTCCAAATTGTTTTAGCCAGCTTTAGAAAAAAGAATATTAAAAATAATACTGATAAATGTTAGCTTGCAAGCTATGAGATATGTGTTACGGAACAGTTCTAAATCTTTGTCTTGTGGGAATTCACAATAAGGAATAAATCAGTCCAAACTCCTACCTGAAAAGATCTACTTCATGAACAGTTGGTAAAGCCATGGAGATCTGAGCATCTGCCTAAAAGACAGCGCAATGCTTGGTTTTTAGTCATCAGAATACCTAGGTATTAAATGAAATAGTTTCCCTTAAATGCTTACAGACAGTAGATGTATATCCTAACTATTTACTACCACTGTACTACTGCAGTATGCACTACACTATCTCCACATGTAACTATTTTTGTGCGCTAAAAGCAAGATTTCCCCCCAACACACACACCGCTTCCAGGCATGCAACTTTCAGTCCAGAAAAGATAAATACTGAAGCTGTTTTAAACAACAGTCACGCAGCACATGAAGGCACAGACAGATTTGTTTTATATCCATCTTCTACGGATAAAGATTTTAAATTCTGTTTTCATCCTGAAAAAAACCCTAGTTTATTCTAGTTTCACCCATTAAAAGGATGTTCAAGCTCAGTAATTTTGTCAGCCAACTATCCTCTTCCAGGATCTGGACACCTCTCTTCTAAAGTACTTGTGGTAACTGGGTTAGAATACCTTTTCTATGAAGAATAAAACTCTAGACTCCACTCAAAGTTTCAAAGACTGTGGATTTCATTATTATCAAAGCATATGAGGATTGGCTACCAAGCTTTTATGAATGAGTTTAAAGTAAAAGAATGAAGGCTTTGTCTTGGGGTTATACACAACAGAAGTATCTAATCTCTACCTGATGCATATTCTGCACTATTGGTGTTGTCCCAGGCTTGTCACGATATGTTGGAATCCGCAACTTTGAAAGAAAAAGAAAGATTTTTTTTTTCCTTGTATTGAGTTCAGCAGAGACTTAAAATGCTGGCTTACAGACAAGACGTAACATTTAAAGAGTACATACTACAGTATGATGCTTAATTTACTCGACAGAACACCCACATAGCTGAAGACTATAGATCATTGCTACAGGAATCAATATGCAAGACTATGTAGTACTATACTGCAAATTGAATATTAGAACATGAAAATTATACTGCAGTTAAAAAAGACTATTGATAACATTAGTCATAACTTTTACAATAATTTCAATACAAATGTTTAAATGTTGAAGAGAATGATCTGAAATAAGGTTATGGGGTTTTAAGTTAGTACAGCATTACTTCTAAAAAATATCCTGTCCTAAAATATCCCCATGCACTAGATACAACCTCTTTAATAGCTTTCTTTAGATGTATTTCACTTTCACTGAAAATTATCAAAGACCAAGAAATTAATTTCTGGCATATAAACCAAAAAAGATTTTTACTTGTCAAACTTCAGGAACAGGAATGATTTTCATCCATATATTTAATTTGCTTGATTGAGCTTAACTCTCAGTATTTTGAAGTGTTACTTCATGTTTGATATGACAAATATGACTAGCATTAAAGTCTCCTAGAATGCATATTCCAGAAGGATAATACAGACACTGCATTCAGTGTCTATATTATTTATATTATAATACAATATAATTATATTATCTAGTTGTATTGAAACATGGCTTTTGATTATTTACAAAAATCACACGTTAACCTATGCACCATAAAAGACCCTCCCCTCCTCACCCTAACCAAGGAACCTAATCAAGATCTCGTGGACCTTCCCTCTGAGCAGAGTGTACATCTATTCCTGTTCTGAGGTATGACACACTGAAAACAAGGCAGAACACAGTGAGTACCTCTATTGTAAATGGAGGGGAAAACATCCTTGGAGAAAAATAAGTGCAGGAGTATTTACCTTCATTATAATACCCATAATAGGCAAATGCAGTATTTTCCCTGGAGCTGGTGGTGGCCAACGATCAACATCGCTACAAACTTAAAGAAAAAAGTATAACTTAGACCTAGTTTATATATGCTATAACCCATGATATTGTAGTCACCTTTGTGCACACTGCAATTTTAAATTAGTGCTGATAGCCCAAACAATTCTACTTATCCCTTGATCACTCCAAACTCTTAAAGCTTTACAGCCTTTTGGACAACCTTAATGTATTATTTCATTAGAACTATGAAGTTTTTCATTTCAAGAACACAGTATCCTCTTGTTTTCCTTTTTTGTAGCACCTAGACTTGCAATTAGTTGAAGAAATGTTACATGAGAAACCAGGAGAGTACTTATTAAGAAACTTTTAAAAGAACACAGACATTTATGTACATTAGCTACTGTGAACAGATAAACATGAGTAGTTATGGAAAAAGCTAGCTTTCTAGCTTGGCTAGACAGTTTTTCAGCATTTTGTTGAAAACGGTTATGAGTATCATTACTAATTCCAGTAGTTTCTGCAGAGCTCATTTTGTTCATAATACAACTTGCCAAAAAAATCTATTTATCTACAGGTGATTAAAAAGAACACAGCACTTCCATGTAAACAGCAAATAACTTTCAATTTGGCCCTCTCTGGCTCTTAAAGTTCTACAGCAAGTCTGAGGCACGTGCTGTCAGTGCTGATTTGTTGCTTTTTCCCTTTGGTAGAAAAAAAAAAATAATGAAAAAGTTTCACACAATCCTCTCCCACACACGAGATGACATTTGTACTGTTGCTTAACAAAAGTTGTCAGAATGCCCAAAAGGACTCAATTTGAGAAGAGTGCAAACTAAGGACTGCCAGCAGCTACCTGTGCTGAACAGCTGGTCCTGAAACATACAACAAAACCCTAGGTGTTTCATAGGGAGGAGCTTCAACTGTCCTATGGAGGATCCAAAATTAATTTGCTCTGTTCAATGATCTAGAAATCAAGTCAGTTTGCTAAAGTTTCAACCCTCTGCCCTGCAAGAAGACTTCAGAAACGTGAACTAGAATGTGATAGTGTTGTTTGTTATTTCTCCAAAAGAAGTACGTGCTATTATAGGAGCTCTTCCAGAACAACATAATTGTACCACTACCTGCTTCCAGGAAAGCTTCACTTTTTTCAAAATATTCTGGTGCTATTTGCTTAAGCATGGTGCGAAAGAGATGGACATAAGGTAGCTTGCTGATGAGGACCAGCGACTAGAATAAAGAATAATAAAACAAAAATACAATTTTAAGTTAACCATTTCCCTCAGTTCTACTGCACTTCTTTCTACTGGTTAACCTCAGAGAATGTCAAGTGTGATTTTTCTCACACATGCAAGCCAACCACACATTTGACTACAGGCAACTGCAAACAAACAACTCCCCACTTTTTTTTTTTTAAGAAAATTCCGTGCAGCTGGAACATAGCATAGCTGATATAAAACTAAACCAAATTACTATCACTCAACAGTGAATTTAGTTAGGACAGCAAGATACTCTTCCTGCTTGTCTGAGGTTACTGAAAATTAATTAAAATCCAAATTAATATTTTCCTAAAAGAACTGAAAATTGAGACTTGAAATTACCTTCTGGAAATAGCCTCTTTTTAATGATTTGTCTCTAACTTGTCTGAAATACACATAACCGTAGTAATAGGCTGGATCTTTCTGCAAAACAAAGGAAAGAATTCAATACAACCTGATACTGCCCTTCTCTCTGAAGCATTCAATATGCATTTTAAAACATAATTTCCTTGCATGCTCCAAAGTTGATTAGATACAATAAACTAGAACGACTACCCTGTTTATTGGTATTACGTTTTTTTAATAAGTACTTCAAAGAGAAAACACCAGTGTGTGGAAATAGTTGTGCTCTCTGGCTTTACTATTTTTATATCTACATTCTCCTGACATACCATGAAAGCAAAAAAAGAATTAATTTCCTGAGGAATAAATCAACACTTATAATTTTGCAAAGTAGCACTAAAACAAACATTTTAGCAGTTAAAAACCTTAAGGCCCTGACTTGAAAAGATAAAAACTAGTCTTTCAATGTATTAGTTTTATAAAAGATTCTTAGAGTATTAAGGAGGTGTATTCTCACACTTCAAAGATAAAACATCAGCTTCATCTTTCCTATAGACAGGAATTCAAGTATTTGACACATAAACAGATCTAAGTTGAGTTTGAGAATCAGACTCCCACTAGCATAGTTAAAAGGCCTCGATATTTCACAAGGACATACTGAGAACAACTTTTAGGCCATTACTGCTTTTAGATAACTGCCCAAATTTCAAAAAATTACAGATGGGAACAAATACAGACAACTAGGTTTTTAATTATTTTAAGTTATAAAGCACTTCAGATTTCCAGTAAGATAATGTTTTTTCAGTTTGATCTACAGATTTCTAGTCTGTAACAAAATAGGTCTGCTCACCAATTTAATTCTTTGCAGTCAAAAGCCATGGCAAGAAAACTTCAAGAATAGTTAATGGAATAAATGATTAGTTAATTATTACAATAATGACATGCTACAAAAAAACATTTACTGAGCTTTATCTTTCAGGACACCTAGTTCATAAATTTTGTTCTTCAAGCATTAGATTTAAGCATGAAGACCCATAAAGTAACATTACCCACAAGAAATTAATTTCCTTTTGTCTTATTTCCAACCTTTAAGTAAACGGGTAGATCTCTATCCAATTGGTCCAGAAAACAACATAATGAGACTTTCCTTCCAGTAGACCGTCGAAATCTAAAACAAAATTGTGTGTCCCCAAGACAACCTACATAGGGGAAGAGATAAACAACAAACAGACAGAACTCTGAGTTTGAGCCGTGTTTAACATAAGGATTTGTCTAGAGCCAAAGAGGTAAAATAGTTTTGGTTCATTTATCTTGCACTGCTATCATGCCCTGCTATTGCGACCATTTTTATATTTTTAAAAGTGAACAATTTGGCATCTGTGGCAACAATAAATAGCCCGCCTTCAACTAGAAAAAAAAGTCACTGCCTCACAGTGAGTTTATTAGACTGTCAAGTCCTTAAGCAGCTCTACTAATGGCTGTCCTCCTGCTGTTTTTACACATTTTATTGGTCTGCCTGTATAGTTCTGATTATCTTATCCAAGTCACTTCTCCATTGAGTGACTGCATTTAAACCTTTTTTTTGACACCAAACAGTTGATACTTAAGTCACACTGTGAGAGTGTCTTATGCTGATCTCTAATAACTCCACATGCAGGCCTAGGACTCAGTATTTTTGAAAGTCAAAAATCTAACTGCAGAAAACTGAGTGAAACTGGGTATTATGTCCCAGTAATACTCCCAAGGAGTGAAGTTTCCCTTCATTTCTATCAAAATTAATTTCTGAAAGAAAAATGTAACTAAGTATATTGACTATGTGCATCGGTTATTAAATAAACTTTCTCCAGGTGGAACATAATAACTGAAGTATCAACTTGTATCACTGATACTCTGATGGCTGTGTCCTTGCCATTACAAATGTTGTCCCCTATTAAAAGAGAAGCAGCTTCATAAAAACTTTAGTTCAAGTAGAAGCTAGATAAGCTGAACAGAACATGCAGTTCATGGGAACAGTGATAAGAGGGCTGCTAGAATCTTAAGAACGTGCCAGGACATTATTCATTCTAGCAAACCTGTAAAAGAAAAGAGCCTTTGGAATGCAGTGTTATTAATGAATGCAATCAATTGAAAGACAACATTCTGAGCGTTGCCAACCTATGGTAAGCAGACTAACTCCAGCGTAATAATGTAAACGTTCATGTAAGTGGCCATAAAAAACAGTCTACTGTTAAACTTACAGCTACTGTCACAGAAGTAAGTTTCCAGCTGGCAAAAGACACTTGCTTCTGCATATTGAATCTAACTTGAAACTCTTCCTCTATTTACATACCAGACATCATGAACAGAGAAAATATCTTCATTTTACTGACATTAAGACAAAGGGGGAAAATTAGCCAAGACAGTTTGTAAAATTATGCAAGAGAGCTCACACACACATTAGAAGCACACATCTGCATCACCCCATATCAGTGAGAGCAACCAAAAGACCAGTTATAGGGACAAGTCTGTTCCTACAGGTATTGACTTCTGTAAAGGAACAAACATGAAAGGAAGTGTCTGTAGCTCTGCCATATCTTTTTGCAGGTGGTCCAAGTCATCAGCCATATGCCTCCAATTTCTCTTTGGCAGCAGAACAGTAGAAGTTTAGATTAAAGAATAATTTAGCAAGTAGGACCACACGCAGCAACAGAAGCATCAAGCATAGGGAAGATATAAGATATTCACTTCACAACTGTTCTTTCTAAATGCTTTTGAATTTAAAAGTCAGTTTCACTGTTATGAAATTTAGAAAATATACATTTACTCCTTTATGAGAAGATGGTTCCATATCCTTTCCATTTGCTTTATTAAACCATTCAAATTCTGTGCCTACGCTTTTCTCTACAATGACAATATTATTTCGTTTAAAAGCAAGATTAAGATGTTCATTCTTTACTTGTAAGCTATTCTGAAACATCTGCGTGTTTGTCATCTGGAATGTCTTATACATTCACATTCTCAATATTTCATTTACATTAAAAAAAAAGTTCTCCAACCTTACTGCAGTATAGACAATTACAGTTTTATATTTAACCTTATGTGCAACTTTTCCATCTTGTAATATTAAGATATTCATATAATCTATTTAATCTAAACCCATTAACTTATACTGTTAAATTCTTTCTTTTTTTAATATAGCTTAGTCCAACAACAGACAACTACAGGGTGAAGACGGCGCTTACCTGAATTAGAATCTGGAAAAGACAGATAGCAAATATTGGTTTTCTAAAGGGTGGAGAAAAGAAGAGAGCCATTATATTTCCTGATATAACTAAACTAAAACAAAATTATATACTTACACAGCAACCATGTCTTACCTCTTTATCTGTGAGTTTTGAATGTGGAGGATATATTACCTACAGGAAAAAAGTATTATTTTATTTGCAAATAAACTGGGTATAAGCAGTAAGCTTCTATTACATATTTTTATAATACAACCCTCAAGTACCTGCCTAGTGTCAGGCTATTTTCAATGGTAAGCTATTAATATTATGTCTACGTTCTTATTTTTTATGCTTTTAAGCTAACTTGATCACCCATCTTTACAAGGTATTTTGGATGCCAGTTGGAAACTACACAAATACATTGAAAAATTCAGGGTATTTGAGGCTTTTGGTGCAACAGGTCTCAAAGGAGAGCAAGATTACACCCTTTCAATTTAACTTGTACATATGAAATACAGTAGGTGATTCCATAGAAAGCCAACAACACATTATTATCTGAAATCTGTTGCAACTGATAGTTAGGTGGGAATAATTAAAATTCAATCACAAAACACCCCCTGTGTGTACTATCTCTTGGAGGATGAACATTGGCCTGACATGAGAGCTGGTCAAAAATGATGCAACACAATGTAAGATATGGAAGCACCACCATTAAAAAAAACCCAGATGTACAAAACCAGTGCTTGTACAAGCGAGAAAAGAACATATAGGAAAGAGGACAAACCTGAGATACCTAAATTTCAGCTAAAAAGTTCCTCATAAAACCCCTCAAAACTACTGAAATGGATTGCTAACTTGTAAGCAGAGGAAATTCAACGTAAATTCAAAGATTACGTTTCAAGAAGGGTTTCAGTGTTTTCATAGATGGGAACTTCAACACAAGAGCACTAACTTAGTTTGGAGTCCACATATCACTATACTGCTAACACCGTTATCTAATTTCATCTTGTTCAATAAAATGTAAGTAAACGTATCTTCTGATAATATAATACTATCCTACTGTATAGAAAACAGGAAATACATCCACTGGCTGGTCTCTGACTAAGCAGGCTTTCCCTGGCCATGAAGTCTCAAATAAGTTTTTTTCTCCCTCAGTCCTCCATCCAATGATGTCCAGGCATACGTTATACATCTTAGTTTAACTAAAGCTAAAAGTAGACATATGCTTGGAACACCTGCATACTGCATTTACTAAACCTACCATCATCAGGTTTTTTAACCTCTTAACATTTTCCTATGATATCTCATGCTAAGCAATACACGTAAATGTAACTTCTTCAGGAGCTGAATGATGCTGGAATGATTTGCACCTTATCAGATGACTGGAGTACAGACCAGACTTGAATTCATACCCCTTTTCCTCACTACCTGGTGTATCTTCCCAGAAATCAAAGGAAGAGGAGTAAAACCAGTTGTAACTGTTACCTCTATGCTGTCACATCTGCCCAGCCTTTCTGACCACATGGGTTGCCATGTCAGAATGATGCAGTGATAATGAAAGTAAGCACAGCCCTGGTGAAGTTTCACTAGATTTCACAATGTTGTGAACAACCTTACTAAAGAAATCCAAATTGAAAGGAGCATCAACATCATTCCCGTGAGCTACTGCTACACCTGCTGCTCAGCACCAGAAGGTGCTGAAGATGAAGCTGCCTATCAAAAGACTGCAAGGGAGACACAAAGAAGCAGAATTAGTGGAGACCATCACTTCCTAGTTTCCAAATGTTTGCCTCCATAATCTAAATGTTCTTTATGTGTATTTTATTTCCCCCCAGAAATAATAATCTAACTCACTGGACAGAAAACAAAACAAAAAAGTCTAATTCATGGGTAAAAGAAAATTAACTTGAAAATTGTGGTTACAGGAGGAAATGTAACTTCGGTAACTACCTGGGAACTCTTCCCCTCAAACGCAGGCATAGGAACTTTGTTTCAGAATTCCTTCTGTCTAAGTAGTTTCCAAGAAAGAAATAAAACATCTTTTGTGTGGGCGTGCAACAACAGAAATGCTTGCTTTGCATTTCCGTGTCTTTTAATAGTCTATACTGTTAAGTAACTTAATTGATAAGGAATCCAATTGAAACTAAAAGTAAATTAATTCTTCCTGCAGCAACATAACTGAAAAAACTCAGGCCTTAGCTATGCAGGCATTTTAAACTTCATTTCATGCGTCCATTCAACTAAAATTAACAGGACTGTTACCAGGGTCGTTTGTAGACAGAAGAGGCTACTCTGTCCTTCCTTCAGCCACCGAGTACATTATCTGCTTAAGTCACAGGTTATATAGAAGTTTTTGTCTTTGTTACTAAACAACAACTTAAATAATTAGCACAGTATCTGGTTTCCTATTTGCATTTTTCTTGCAGGCAACAATGCATTAGTAAGAGTTTAGATGAATTTTAGGCCAGTCTGCCATACATTTATGCTAACACCACTTTAACAACAACCAAAAAAAGTAAAGGAAAAGACGTTTTTCCCCACACACCAACTGTTTGCTGTGCAGTCATATGGTGAATATGGTGAAACAGGACGTGAAACTAATCCAAACTATAATGATTCTTTCTAGTTTATTTTTCAGCCCAATCAGTTCCCTAGCGCAGTTCCACCACACAATTTCATACGTTTGCCTGTTGCACAAAATGGCAAAAGAGCAGCAGGGAGTTAAAGAGACCTACAGCTTGTGGTGGCGTCACGAACGCATCGTCACAGTTTGACATTAATTAAACGGTGCAAGGAAAACACTTTAAACATTTAGATAATTTATTTATATACCTTAGCGATCTAGAGAAGACTGTTAATTATGAAGACTACTTGCATTCACGCTACTATTATACTCTTCTAAAATCTTTAACATCTAGATGTCATGGAAATTAGTGTTGTTCGTATATAAAGAAAGCCGATGATGTACTTAATACAAACCTTGGCACGAGATGAAAACCCTTCACAATGGCACACTGACGTGACAACCAGCTTAATGAAAACGGTTGCTTGAAAGCAATTAAACTCACCTCACGCTCCGTGACAGCTGGCAAAGGCTTTCACACCCCGCTCCCCCCGCTATGTCAGACCCCGCAGGATACACGACGCTCCCCCCCTCCCACCCCCAGCCGCCTTTCGGGCTTTTGCACAATCACATTTCCCTCAAAACGCCGCCGAGCTTCCCCCGCCGCCCTGCAACACCGGCACCAGAGGAAGTGCCCGATTCCGGCGGGGCCCTGCCGCAGAGCCAGCCGCCCGCCCCTGCAGGGAACGCTGCCCACAAGCCCCCCGGGGGCCTGCGCGGCGCCCCGCGCCCGGCCCAAGGCAGGCGGTCCCCGCGGTCCCGCCGCCTCACGTACCTCCACGGCCTGGCCCAGCTCCAGGTCGAAGCCCACCACGCACACGCAGTGCAGCCAGGCCGAGAAACGATCCCAGGGGAGCAGCGATAGGCACTGCTCCGGACCGTCCGGCTCCGCCAGCGTCGCCGCCGCGTCCTCCCCGGCCTCGACAACGACGGCGGCACCGCCGCCCGGGCTCCGCTCCCGCAGCGACATGGCGCTGCCGGTCCCGCGCCGCCCGGCCGCCGCCGCGCCGGCCCCG